>QLNU02015360.1:99112127-99122271 GCA_006491805.2 Dysdera silvatica
ATTTGTATGGATATTTGTCAGGCCTGTAAATAAAAGGGGTTGGATATTCACCTCTCTATTGGAGAAATCTTGACATTAACCCGATGGGGGGACAAGTAAAGTTGTCGAACCAACAATGTCTCTGATTTTAATACTTCCCTTCCTCCACTGGGGAATCCTGTGTGCGAGCCTGATGTATACATGTATACATCAGGCTCGCACACAAGATTTAGAAACAGGAGGTAGAAAAATTAGGAAGGAGGGAGGTAAAACACCTTCAGTTGGCTCCTATAATGCTAAAATTCTTTTTTTTTAAATTGAGGGGTTGGAGGGGGTGCCACAACGTGCATTGCCTTTATCATACGCGTGCGCAGAAAGTTCATAAGGGGGTTATAGGCTCAATGGGGGTTTACAGAGCTACAACTCATATATTCCTATGTTAAATATACAAAATTTCATTGCAATGGGGGGTTACAATCCCCATGAACAGCACATGCATTCGTCAATGGCCTTTATATGCATATGTGTGTGTATGTTTATGTACATGCATGCGTATATATATATATATATATATATATATATATATATATCATCATCATCATATTCAACCATTATCTATCCACTACTGGATGAAGGTCTCTCCAAATGCTTTCCACACAAGTCTATCCTGGGCCATTCGTTTCCACGTCACCCCAACCTCTTTTCTTATTTCATCCGCCCATCTCGTTTGAGGACGTTTTCTAGGTCTTCGGTGGTCTCTTGGAATCCAGTTCAGAATTTCTGTTGTCCATCGTTGATCAGTTCTTCTTGCAATATGCCCAGCCCATCGCCATTTCAGCCCTTTTACTTTAACAATGATGTCCTCTACTCTAGTTTGCTCTCTCACCCAAGTGTTTCTTTTTCGATCTCTCCTAGTTATTCCAAGCATGCACCTCTCCATGCTCCTTTGCGTTGTCTGTAACTTTCGTATTGCTCCAACTGTTAGACTCCATGTCTCTGATCCATAAGAGAGGACTGGCAATACACACTGGTTGAAGACCTTTCTTTTTAGACACAAAGGCAATTTCCCCTTCAGGATAAAACTGTTTCTTCCAAATGCACTCCAGCCAAGTTTAATACGTCTGTTGAGTTCTTTCATAATGTTGCCATCCATTGAAATCAGCTGGCCAAGGTAAATATATGAATCAGCAATTTCTAGCTCAGTGTTGTCAACTTGTATTTTTGTTTCCTCTACAAAATTATTGAACATGATCTTAGTTTTTTGTAGGTTCATCTTGAGTCCAACTTCTTCACTTCTAGTTGAGAGCTCTTGTACCATGTCTTGGAGTTCTAATGGGTCCGTTGAAAAAATAACAATGTCATCAGCAAACCGCAGATGATTTAAATATTCACCATTTATTTTTATTCCCTTGTTATTCCAATTTATCAGCTGAAAAATCATCTGTAAAGCAGAAGTAAAAAGTTTTGGAGAAATGGTATCTCCCTGCCTCACCCCTTTGCCAAGTTTGATAGTTTTGGTATCTTTATGTAACCGAAATTTTGCACTTGCATTTTTATACACACGTTTCACCATGTCAATGTACACATCCTCAATGTCTGTTGATCTTAAAGAGTTGATGACTGCTGATGTTTTTATAGAGTCAAAGGCCTTCTCATAGTCAATAAATGCAACAC
Source organism: Dysdera silvatica (assembly GCA_006491805.2). Lineage (NCBI taxonomy): Eukaryota > Metazoa > Arthropoda > Arachnida > Araneae > Dysderidae > Dysdera > Dysdera silvatica. The sequence goes on from QLNU02015360.1 coordinate 99,113,781, forward strand.
ACAATGGAAGTTCATATTCATGTGTTCTTTCAATTAATTCTCTTAATACTTGAATATGGTCCACTGTACTGAATCCACTTCGAAATCCAGCTTGTTCTCTTGGTTGAGCTGCATCTAATTTTTTCTGCAGGCGATGTGTTAGAACTTTTGTGAAGATTTTATAAATAGCAGGTAACAAGCTAATTGGTCGGTAATTTTTCAAATCCTCTTTATCACCTTTTTTATGCAAAAGAATTACTGTTGCAGAATCCCATTGGTTTGGTATGTTACCGCTGTTAAGACATTTGGTAAAGAATTTTGCAAGTATGTCTTCTACATATTCTCCAGCTTCTTTTAGGATATCTAATGTAATACCATCATCACCAGGGGCTCTTCCTTTCTTCATATTTTTTATTGCAAATGAAACTTCTTCTTTTAAGATTTTAGGAGCTGTTCCTTCGACTATTTCAATGTCTTCGTTTAATTCACTGTTACTTTCGTATAGATTTTTGTAGAATTCTTCAACTCTTCTAAGTATTTCTTCCCTATTTCTTGTTACGGTGCCATCCTCTCCTTTTAATGCAATGATGTGTTTCTTCCCAACAGATAAACTTCCTTTAACAACCCTAAGGCTCTTGTTATTTTCAATGGCTTTCCTTACTAGCTCACAGTTGAATTTTCTTATGTCTTCTTTCATGCTTTTGCGCAGAGTTTTACAAAGTTCTATGTACTCAATCCTGGAACTGGTATTTCGATTGTCCACCTTCATATCTCTTCGCCTTTTCATGAGCTGTTTCGTCTTCTCAGATAATTTGCTATTGTGCTTTTTACAGGTTACACCACCAATTTCCCCAGCAGTTTCAACTATTGTCTTAACAATGTTTTCATTTGCTTCTGAGATATCACTTTCATCAATAAGTCCTTCCAGTGCAGAAAAGCGATTTTTTAATTCCAACTTGAATGCCTCGGTATTTACTTTCAGTTTCATTAGATCCACCCTCTTACTTACTTGTTTCCTAATGAGCTTCTGTCGTTCTAATTTAGTATTTAAGTGCACTTTACATCTCACCATTCGATGATCACTTCCAGTATTAAATCTGTTCAGTACACTGCAATCTTCAATAATTGATTTCTTGTTTGCCAGGATATAGTCAATTTCACTAGTTCCCCCATTTGGGTGTTTCCATGTCCATTTTCTTTGCGGTTTCTTCTTAAAAAATGAATTCATGATGCTAAGGTTTTCAGCTTCTGCAAATTCGATGAGTTGATCGCCACGTTCATTCCTTTCCCCATATCCGTATTTACCAACCGATGTCTCTCCTTGTTCCTGTTGTCCAATTCTTGCATTGAAATCCCCCATGATGAGCTTGATATGTTGTTTCCCTTTGGTGTGTAACTCTTTGATTTCTTCATAAAATTCTTCAACCTCTTCGTCGGTATGGCTTGATGTTGGTGCATATACCTGTACTATTTGAAGTTGGTATCGCTGGGTTAGTTGAACAACAAGCCTCGCTGCTCGATCTGATGTACTTTCAACTTCCAGAAGACAGTCTTTAATTCTTTTGTTGATTAAGAAGCCAACACCACTTGTTCTTCCAGTTTCCGTTCCTCTATAATAAAACAAATGTCCGCTTTTAAGTTCCACCAATTCTTCACCTTTTCTTCTGACTTCACTGAGTCCTATAATGTCCCAATTGATCTTTTCAAGTTCCTCTTCCAATTCCTGAAGTTTTGCTTCAGAAGCAAGGGATCATCCATTATACGTTGCCAATATACATATAATAAGTAAGTTAAAGTAATATTTGGCCATTTTCACCATTACATAAAACAATTTTTCTGCAAGATATCAGAACCAATATTGCGAGAACTATATCCACAAGTTATTCACAAATTAAAAAAATACCTAAGTGCAAATGAAAACAAAAGATATATAAACAGTAACTGTATTTAAAATATTTTACACACAAACCTTTTTCGACAACTATGAAATATTACTACGATAATAATACAATAAAATTGTAATGGAATGAACCAAAAGTGCAATAAAGAATTTAAAGTAGGAGTGTAATAATAATTGAAATATGAGAAACCCATAGGACAGCACTTTTTTAAGAGAGACGCCTGTCTTAATGAATTCAGTGGGACAAGCTGAACTCATTGGGACCGACCCATTTACTGAACTCATCAAGACTGAACTCATTGGGGCAAGTGTCTCTCTTGAAAAAGTGCTATCCTATGGGTTTCTCATATATCATTTATTATTACACTCCTACTTTAAATTTTTTATTCCACTTTTGGGTTCATTTCTTTACAATTTTACTATATTGCCATTTGTATCCTAGCAATATTTCATAGTTTTCGAAAAAGGTTTGTATATAACCCCACATAAAAATGGACACACCCTGAAAGAGTGGTACGATTTTATTCACGTTAAATTTTTGAAGGTGTGGCGATTATCTTTTGTGACGAAGTATATTTCGATGGAGAGAAAAGTGTTTTGTTGGTTCACAGAACTTTTTCTGGGGAGATTTAAGAAAATAAAATGCCATCTATGGCGTACGGTCACCTTTTTCAGACTCGCATGAGTTAAAGTAGAAAAGTTCTAAGTTTAGTTTGAGTAGATAATTTTTGTTTACTCAAAATAAATCCAATTGAAATAATGTTCATATGAAATCCTTTTCAAAAAATTTTGCCAGTCACAAATTCATTGGCTGGGAGATGGAAGAAATCTGCGCATCTGTGGGAGCGTTTTTTCTTGTTGAGCGAAGGAAGTTTCTCCAAACAGGTGAGATAATATTAACTGGTAACTGGTCATTAACTGCGATATAAACACTGGCAAAGATATGGAAGGCCTAAAAAAAATTTAGCTCGAGTGGTGAGAAAACTTTTTTGTTTCACCGTGGAAAATGAGTATTTGCGACCAGCCTCCCATGAATCTTTAGTCAACGCAGATTTATAACATTCTTTTTTCCGGACACATGGTTCATTCCCTTTTAATCTTATACGAAGGACTCCACGCTTTAGACAAATATATACTCTGTCATATTTGGACGGTATGGAGTATATTCCCCAACTGTTAAAATCTGAAATGGAATCATGGAACTTCGGGAAATCCACTTTATTAATTGAGCTGAAATCTATCTCCCAGACAACGAATTTGTTATCTGCAAAATAAAGACGTTGGCCAGAATTGTATATAAACAGAGTTAGTTTGTTTCTGAAGATGGTAGCACGTGACTACAGAGACAGATATTAATATATTAAAATCTTTTAACTCCGATAGTTTGTTGTGATTATTCTCTGTATAATTTTAAAGCAATGTGTCGCATGAACTCAAGCACTGAGTTAATACTAACCACACTACACACTATTGTAATTGCTTGATATACATATAATTTATCTTATAGTTTATAATTAACTTCATGACGTAACTTTTATACTGAACTATAAACATGTACGCTACTTACCTCCGACGTCTTTGATGCATTGTCTCATATCTTCCCGGAATGTGTAATGTGAAGGTGCGCATTGGCATCGACATCTTTCTCCTGGAATATGGGCAGCTCTTCTTCCTCCACGATCGCATGATCCTGGCTCACAGTCACCAAGGGTGAAAATGTCCCCAAAGTAGTCTCTGGTCACGTGACCAATGGTTTCCCCTTTTATCAAGTTAGGGACAGCCACAAGCCACGTGATCATCCACGTCAGCCGCATAATGACACCATTTCTTGTGTCTACTGGATTACGTACCAATAAACATGCCACTCGCGTTTAAAATGCCAAATGTCCATGCAGAAAGACACATTTAACCCAATTATAAATACATGCATATATTATGTAAGATTCGATTTGCAGGACTATTTAAAGATACTCTGTTTGAAATTTTGTTTCTGCATATCAAAAATTTCTCAATTGAAAAAACTTGCAAAGGTAACGATTTTGTGATTGATATTTCTTCTTAAATGTCACAATCACAAAGGTATCGGGTAATCCTCTTTTAGTATATGTTCAGCCAAGTTTGGAGAATTTCTCAATATACCATATCTCGTAAAATTAGCAGCGAATAACTGAAGCTTTGTTTACTGATGACTGTCCAGTTATCGAAGATAAGCCATCAACTATTTTTTTATAACCAATCAACGCCCACTTACGTATTCTTCCACACCACTTTTGTGACAGTCCAAGTGCTTCATTTTTTAAGTTGTCCATTCTTAACTTACATCCAATAACGCTTTGTGTTAGAAAATCTTATAACCGATCCTGAAAGGAAAAAGAAAACAACATCAAACAGTGAAATCAATTTAACGCGAAGGAATATCATTGTTACATATTTTCATACACGTATATTTTAATTAAATTAAAACACATGTGAAGACCAGGAAAGAAAACAGGATCATTGAGATACAAACCTGGAACTTTTCGATTACCTATTGAATGCTCTACCAATTGAGCCATGGCCTATATTCAACTTCTCTCTCTCTCTCTTTTATTAAGGTTTATATAAACACATAGAGCGGAACACTCATACTACATCTTAACAACCGAGCATACTGCAGCAGGAAATGGCAAATGGGAATATATTAAGGATGTAAGGTATTATTACCCTTCTCAGGGATAACACAATTGCCAAATAATGGTCAACACACAAAGCCACCGGGGCGAGATTTTTGTGAGTTTTCGTGGGGGAATTTATTACACAATAATTTTCAGCACCCACGTATAAATAGCTCAAACTAGAGCTTTTTTGTTTTAGGAAAAAAAAGAGACGCCGTCCCCATTCTGGATTCCTGGTTCCCTACTCAGGATCTCTCCGTTGAACACGGTGTGTCTCGACCGCTAAACGAACGAAGACAGGAAACGAACGAGGACGCTCTCTTTCTCCGTATATACCCATGAGAAGGGTAATAATACCTTAACATCCTTATATACGGAGAAAGAGAGCGTTGTTTCCTGTCCTCATTCGTCTAGCGGTCCAAGACACTCCGGGCTAAACGGAGGGACCCTGGTTCGAATCCAGGATGGGGAAAGCGTCTCTTTTTCTCCAAAACGAATAAGCTCTAGTTTGAGCTAATTAATACATGGGTGGCAAAAATTATTGTATAATATATATCAAGTAGAAAAATGAGGGGAAAAAACAAACGTATATCTTAATTACAAGACAGAACCCGCAGAAATTGCAACTGGAATTCAGAAATGTGTGCAAGTATATTCATTTTGGGGGAGGGTCACGGACAGAATTTGCCATGGTCTTGGAATAACACCCTTCATTTATCATGCAAGTTGGAATTTTTTACAGTGAAAAAATATATTTTGGGGGTCATGACCCCTGTGACCTCCCCCTGTGTCCGCCCATGAGTATATTCTTTTTTCACTTATGTTGATATGTTTTTCAATTTATTTATCAAGATACATTTGTACTCGTGAATTTCAGCTGCAATTTGTGCGAGTCCGTCCTATAATTGCTTGTGGTGAACCATATGTTGGCGCGATGTAGCGATGTAGTTGAGGTTTCCCTTATGCGAGTTATGAATAAAATTGGAGATTGTTTGAAATGCAATGAAAATAGATAGGCCTGGTGAAAACACAAAAGACAGGGAAGGGCACTTAGACATCGTTTATGGCCATGTTGGAGCCAAGAAAAGTCTTATTTCACAATACCTGGTCATAAAAATGTCGGCGGGTTTATTGCACACATTTGTCAACAGGGTATAAAATCCGAGAGGAGAGATAAAGTAGTGCTGTGTGTAAAAGGAGGCTGTCGTGTTGTGATTCAGTCGTATCAGAAGCCACAAGGAGGGACTAACGTTTTTGATATGGCCTATCAAAAGCCACAAGGAGGGGCTAGTGTTTGTGGGCGTTGTGTGACATTGATTGGGAATGTAAGGTCGGTATAATATTGGCTTTGGAAATTGGTTGACAAATCAATTGATTGGAGTATGCACGTTATATAAGATTGAAAAGAAGGCTGAGAAGATTTTGAGAAAAGAGAGAGAGAGAGAGATTTGGAACGCCGAAGAGGGAAGTTTGGAGAAGGAAGGATAGGCGGAGTTGTGGTGGCCGTTAGGGCGGCTGAGAGCGACTGGTGGAGTTCGAAACTTCGTGTGGGTGTGAGAGAAGAAAGTAGCGCCCGTAGTAGAGGTGGCCGTAGTACGTAGAGTTGGAGCTGGAAGGAACGAACGAGAATTATAGCGGAGGCCAAACTCCGATAGAAAAGGGGCACCTGTCCGGAGTCTGAGCTGTTGGTCGCAAAGAGTCAAGATGTTTGTCCGGAGCCTGAGCCGTTGGTTGCAAGGAGTCAAGGTGGTCGTCCAGAGCCTGAGCCGTTGGTTGCAAGGAGTTGAGGTGGTCGTCCTGAGCCCTATGCCGTAAAGTCGAATAAGGTCAAGGTGGTCTGCTTGAGCCCCAAAGAGAGCCGTGAAGCTGCCGACGCCCGAGTTGTCGTTTTTAAAACCCTAGCTCAGTGAGAAGGAGGGAGAAGGATTCGGCTGCCGAACTGAGTGAGTCATTTTGCTATTTTTCTTAGAGTGAGGTTGTAATTGAAATTTGGGTTGAGGTACGCATTTTTTTGAATGTTGGGATAATTAGTGAAAGGTGGTACTTATACGCATCCATTATTGATTGTTATCACTTATATATTAATAGCTAATTAGGGTCATTTCTGCTTAGTAAAAAAGTGCCAGTAATTAATCAAGATTGTATTAGCTAAGGTTTCCTGAGGTTGGTTGTTATCATTTCATTTAGCGAGGTTGCATTAGTTAAGCGTTACAATGTTGGCTGTTAAATTCAGTAACAATTAAGTTAAGGCAAGTATTGTTGAAATATTGAAGGTGTAATAAGCTACCCGTATTGACAGAAAAATAGTTCTTTCCCCGAATGGGCATTGCGTGTCATGATTGCATTGTACTAGATCACAGGCATTGTAAGATTACTAATTAAGCATAATTAAATTTGTTATTTTTTTGTTTTTTTTTAAAAAGGTATCTTTTCATGTTTTGACGCCGATTCATTCCTTACATACTTCCACGAATAAAGGTAAGTCAGGTTTTTCCTTAACGTGCAAATGATTTTAGGTCGTGACCTCTTACAGGATATTGGTATTCAAATCTAATATCCGATATTAGATTCAGTGCTGTTTTCAAAATCGAGCAGACACAGTTCATCATATACTAATATATGTTTGTGTTTCTTCTCCTTAATAAATTTTATATTTAATATACACATTTTTTCGAATAGCAAAATTACCAAACAAATGGTAAACAAAAAAATACTTCCGGTGCGGTATATTAATTCGTAGTAAATATTTATTTAGAAAGGTGTTAAAACACCCACGTATATAGCTCAAATTAGAGTTTTTGAAAACCCACCATCACAAGATTTCGCGCTCAGTAAAGAGAGAAAAAAAAAAAGAAAAAAAAAGCACCGTTTCTCGTGTCCGGATACTCTAGTCAGTTATGACTTTGCGGTCCATGAAAAGTTGTCAGCGGTTCAAGTCTAGCTTGGGGCCATATTCTTTTTCTTTTGTGCAGTCCACTAAAACTTGCTATGGTGGGTTGTACTTAAGAGCTGTATCTTGTGAGCTATATATATGTCGGTGTTTGTTCGAACCATTTCTAAATTAATATATACATTATATATTTATACAGGGTTCCTAGGAAAGACCGGATGCGGCCAATAACTTTTGAACCAAGACAGATATTGCAAAGAAAGTTAGGTATTGGTATAGTAAAATGACTATGCACTATCAGATGAGATGAACAGCAGCGCCCCTGGTGGCGAATTGATGAAGTTAAATTTTTTTTTCTCGAAAAATAATGAAGATGAGGAAATATTTTCAATTAGAAAGTTGTAGAGCATCCTTCAGTTAGTAAGAAGAGGTATACGGCTTATATACAACATGTATACGCACTGCCACAAAGTGAGGTGTTCCGGATGTTTCAATGCATCACTTTCAGTTAATGCTTTCTAGAGCTTTAGAGGTTGAGTTGAAGTTCTTATAGAAAAGAACTATGGTCTCTCGCTCCTATAAGGACTTCAACTCAACTTTTTAAACACTAAAAAGCATTAACTGAAAGTGATATACTGAAATTTCCGAAACATTTCACCTTGTGGCAGTACATGTACATATTTTATATAAGCTGCATATCTTTTCTTACTAACTGAAGGACGCTCTACAACTTTCTAATTGAAAATATTCCCATATCTTCATTAGTTTTCGAAATAAAGTTTTAGCTTCCTTAATTCGCCACCAGGGGCGATGTTGTTTATCTCATTCGATAGTTCATAGTAATTTTACTATACCAATACCTAACTTTCGTTGCAATATCTGTCTTGGTTCAAAAGTTATTGACCGTATTCGGACTTTCCTGGGAACCCCGTATCTTCTTCTTTCGCTTTGCCATTTCCCATGTTATATGGGGTCGGCGTTATGGTCCTTTAATCTTCTCTTCCACAATCTTCTATCCAATGCCTCTTCTCTACTCCATCCATACTCTTCCAGATCTTACGTCACTTT
>QLNU02015360.1:99122371-99146723 GCA_006491805.2 Dysdera silvatica
CAGGTCTGACCACAGTTTTGTACAATTTTCCTTTCATCCTTCCGCTTACTTTCCTATCACAGAGCACTCCACTCATCTTTCTCCAATTTAACCACCCACATTGGATTCTGTGTTGTATCTCTGTGGTCAAAACTCAATCGCAGCCTATGAACGATCCAAGATACTTAAATTTTTGTGCCGATGGTAATCCTTCATCTTGTAGACCTATGCTACTTACGCTTTCTCCATTTAGTGCCACATATTCTGTCTTTGTTTTGCTTATTCTCAAACCTCTCTCCTCCATTTCTCGGTTTTCCTTTCTACTTTTTCACAGGATGTTTCGCATAGTACAATGTCATCTGCAAACAGCATACTCCATGGTGCATTACTGTTTACGTCTTTCACTATAACATCCATTATCAGAACAAATAAGTAAGGACTGAGAGCTGAACCCTGGTGCAGCCCAACCTTTACCGGGAACCCTGTATATTAAGCTTAATATATAAATAAACCTTTTAAGGCGCTTCATTCAAGCCTTTACTACATCTCCAAATACATCGTATACATCATATTTAATATCTTATTCACATACGACACATTAAGTTTGAATAAGATATGTAACAAAATATATAATATCAATTTAGACAATATACGAAGTAATTAATAGCTAGATATAGATAAACTTTTAAGATTACTATTTTATCGAAACTTTATTTCACTTGCTAACGGATATAAAAAACGAAATATTTCGCTTAGTAAGGTACGTAAATAAACAGCTAATAGTTTTAGATTTGCAATGGTTGGAGTCGTATGATGTATAATTGCAAATATTAGGTAGAAGGGTTAAACAACTGAAAATCCTAAATTTCTCAAACATATTCTCTCATGAGAAGCATCGGATCGACGGCAGAAAATTTTCCATTGATAGGATTACGGGAATATCTTCCGCAAGTGTTAAAACTTCACTTTAATACGTGCTAATTTCTAATTTGCTTGCCTATTACAAACGGTATTTTATTGTTAATTTTAGTTTAATTTTCTTGTATTTGTATTTATTTTGTGTTTGTGTATTTATATTCTTTTTCATTTCACACTTCTTTTCAATAATTCTCTTTTTCTAATTGGCTGTTGGGAAACTGCATAGGCTTTTTAGCTCAGGCTGTTTATCTATTGGGAACATTCCATTATTCAGACCCCTAGAAAATATTTCCCCTGATAACGTATTTTCTAAAGTCTTTGAAATTTGGTTCATTTTTTCGTTTTCTTCCATTTTGTTTTGTTGTTTTATTTGTTTTTATTTCTGTATTCATTTTATTAACATTATTGATTGCTGTATTTTTTTATCATTTTGTTTTTATTTTGATTACTGTGTTTTGCCTTTTTACATGCACTGCTTATTACATTATAATTTTATTTCCTCTATTGTTGATTCACTGGAGATTATAGCGCATAATCATAATCAGAATTATATCGTTAATGAAATTATTTTCTCAAAAATTTTCTTGCTTTAATTACATTTTAGCTTATTATTTTATCTTATATAATGAATGAATGATGAAATTTTATGCGATATATGTTTTTTAATCATATGTTATTACTCTGAATATTATCTTTCCATCCTAAATCTTTATTTGTTGTAATAACCATCCTTTCGTCTCAAACACATTCACATAGCTTGTCATATCGTCACAGATTTTTGCCCTTCAATGGCCACAAACTTATTCGTGCATCGTTTACGTATGTTAAAATGCCAAAGAAGGCCAGAGGCACAGTGTTTTCCCTAAAGACCTACACAATTCATACAAAGGAGATGTTTTGTTCTGGATAGATGGGAGAAGCTGCCATATTTTGGAAATAACACACAGCAAGTCGACTACTGATTTTCTTGCAAACGTAATCAATATTCGCATCCACTTTTAAGCGTGTTGTTCGTGCATATTCAAAAAGTGGAGCGGTATGTATGATTATGCGTAATCACAGGACAGGGCAATATTATGTTTCTATAACTCTAAATATGGTTGAAAATACTTCAAAGAATTCATAGGAATGAATATTGTATAAGGCTAAATTGAATATATGTTAAATGATTCGAGAGAACAAGAGAATATGTATTAACCACACACTTCAGATTATAAATAACTCTAGGAGCTTAACATGAATGCATTTTCAAACATTCACAAATTACCAACTTTTCAAATTTCGAGATTTACTAGATTTGAAGCTTCACAACAGACGATATTTCCAGTATCCAGTGGATAATGATAAAAAGTAATTCGTTATATTTCCAATCCGTAAATTTCGTAGTTCCGTTGTGAATGTACTGCAGATCTATACTGTATAATTTACCAAATCGATGGCTCTAGTACACTTATAGAAAGTAGAATGATACAAAGCACTGCTATGTAAATTAGAGTAACGATAGTGACGTACAATGATGACGGTGATATGTAGTGATGTAAACTTTATTTTTTCAGATGCATTCTAAATCAAAAACAATTTAATTATCACACCGAGTTATTTACCATGACGTTATACTACTTCTAATAATTGCACGTAATAAATAGTACGAATCTACTAATTATGGTATAAACCAGGGCTTAAATTGGGCGGGAGCCCACTGGAGCCTGGCTCCGGTACTTCTTCATTTTTGGCGATTATTTAAATATTAGCCGGAGCCACAAAATGGACGCTGTCATGAAAAGTTAATGAATTTGAGATTAAGGTCAAGCATTTTGTTGTCCAGAAAAATGGACATAAACAATTGATATGATTTATCGATTCTTTTGCAGCCATTCGATTTTTTAATCGATTTATCATAATATTAGGGCTCCTTCACTTTTTTTTTGTTAGAAATTAAGCCCTGGTATGAACTACATAACTTGTCCACGGAAGTCATGTAATGAGGCTGGACTAAATATGAATGGTCTGTCCACGAATGCAGAGAAACAGTTTACTTTCTGCATTATTTGGCTTAAGTTATGAACGCAAAAAAGTTTGGTTTTGCTGTTTATTAAAATTATTCGATTCAAAAATTAATTCAAATATAAATAGAGAACATAAAATGTATATTAAAGAACTCAATCTCTCCAAAGGAATAAAAAATGCGCGTTCTTTTAATTTAGACGATGATTCGATGATTTAGATGATGATTAGCCATTTTGATATATTTTCAAAGAAGTATAGACATAATTACTAAACAGATTTCGCTATTATTTTTAATTTTGTTTTCTGTGAGTTAATAAAAAAATAATTTAAAGCGTAAACAGCACTTTATTAAAAATTATGTCAGGTGAGTAATTTTAGATAGCATTACAAATTTCAAAATTAATATATGGGCGGAAACCGCACATAATATATCTATAGCTTTAAACTACGCCTCTGTGTGAAAGAGGGGAGAAAAGTAAATTTTCCTTTGCCTTTCGTACTTGTACCCCGGGTATATTAATTTAGTAGTTCATGTACACACAGCACAGTATTTTCAGGGAGGGGGAAAATCAAATACTTTGTTCGTATCATGGGGATGGGGATAATCTTTTTTAATCATAATGTAAAATTACATTCTTAAGTATACGAAATTTTGAATTATTAATTAGTTTAAACCTTATATATCTCATAGATGTCAACTTCTGAAAAGCTAAATCAAAATAGTATAACTTTAAGCTGCATGGAATTTGGAAGATGGTTGTTATTTCTTGCACATTCCCAGGTGTTATCTTTGGCTATTAGAGTTACATTCAGTCCTATCCACACAAGTGATCCGGTTATAGGTGTCCAAAATTTGAAGGTCAAGTAAACCAAGAATGCCAAACATTCCATGGTGCTTTACCCTCATCTTCTGTGGCTAAGCGGAATTCGATCGTCAATCACACACAGCATGCATATTTTTTCCTTCTTCTCCCGGAAACAAAACAAGTCACCATAAAAGTATGGTAGTTAAAACCACAAAACAGATTGATGTCAAACAGTAAGCATTTAATGCGTAGATTATGTAGTCAAGTTGCAGTAAAAATTAGAAATTGGATAGATCTTAGTATAATCTTTGATCCTAATGAAATAAAACTATGACAGTTTATGCTCATCTTGATTTATTTTATCACTTAATGTTATTTATCATGCGCAGAATCCGAGGGAGGAAAAACATTTTTCTGCAAGGCTTTATTAAAAACTTAAAGAAGATTTCCTCCAATGTATCTTAATTTTTGATATATTGTACACAAATGAAGAGCTCGTTTCCAAAAGGGCCCAAGTCACGTTTTGCAGTTTTTGAGAAAAGCGCACTTTTTTATTCTCAGGCTAAATAATGTTTTGAATTTAAATCTTATTTTGGGGAAATGTTATACATCCCTCACTTCAACTTTCATGCAAGTGACCGAAATCCTGGAGATTTAAGTATGGTGGTAAAGATGATTAAGTTTTGACTTACCACCTTTTGCCATAAAACGACTTAGGCCATTTTGCTGTAAAACATGACTTACGGCCTTTTACCATGAAATGTAAAACTCACGTCTATTTGGGACAAAATTATTTGTGCATTAGTATAAATGTATTAAATTTTATTGCTTAGCTTAACAACATCTATAAATAAATTGAATGCTAAATACTATCTTGCATAAATAGAAATACAAATAGTTCTACAAATTATGTAAGATTTCCAAATGCGAGTTTTATATAACTGTTAAAATTGGAAACTATGCAGAATCTGAACTCAGATAAATGTGCTTTAGTGTAGCTACCAAAGATCTTCATTTATAAAAGCTATTTCGTCAGCACTGTCTGTTTCCTCTCTATCTGTAGCATCGTCAATACATGATTTCTTGTAGAAAGGAAAACACTCGTGGGCATCTTTTATTTCGATTGTTTCTAACAGTTTAACGATATTAGTTTTCTTCGTTTGTTTGATGCAGCTGTGAGGCTTTGCATGTAACACAAACCACTGAATTTTTCCCATGTTTAAGGATTGTATACCGAGAATACTGATCACTATATGTTGGTTTATAACCCGTATGCCACGTTTTGTAATCTTTATCACTTTTTTGCTTCGGATATAAGAAAGGTGTGCTTACTCTTTAAGTGTTTATGGTTGTATTTTTTCCAATCCATGCTGTCTCGATCTTTTGTATACTGTAATAGAGTTTCAACTTTGGAAAAATATTTAAAATGTTTCCTTGGGTGTAATATCGTTTCCACCTTCTTAACACTTAACAGACGGGTTTTCGGGCATTTTTGAAGAGAATTAAATAAACATGCATGTATGGTTTTAAAGCGTTGCAGTACAAAACTGCGCAGTAGGTTCAACCGACAGATAGTACTACAACTTAACGGTAACAAGAAATAAACCCAATACGCATAAAAATTAAAAATGGTGTTTTGAATAAAATCGATGTTTGTGCAGTAAATATTCAGTTACTAAAACTTCCTTTTTGTGGTACGTCTTTCCCAATCTTCATTTGAAGCTTCTTTCTCAAGCTGTAGGAACAAATATATTTTTTTGGTACACCAAAACCAAGATTAAAATCGTTTGTAAATATTTTATAATAAAGAGAATATGTACAGTTCATTTTATATTTTTCTTAGAACAGCTTCCACATTTTACGCACGTTGGGGATGGTAGATAGGTATAATCCGTTCGCGCAGACCTGACGCCTGATACCGTTACCAGACGGGTTGTTCCATTGCAGTTTAGGGAAGGGAGTCTTGCTGTAACTGGTTTTTCCCGCGCAAAAAAAAACAACAAAACAATTCGGGCAAGACGCCCTTCCCTAAACTGCAATGGAACAACCCGTCTGGTAACGGTATCGGGCGACAACTTGCGATATGGCGTTTTTTTATACCTATAATGGCTTGATCGGCAATGAAAGCTACGGGTATGTTCCCGAATGCTGTTCCTTTTCTTTTCGACAACTTCACTTAAGCGAACTCATCCTCCGCATTCTGATCTTAGACGTTTATTAATAAACGAATATTTAGCAAGATTATTAATTCTTTTTCGCCCCACACAAAAGACAGAAAGAAATGTTGAAGCACAAACTGGAATGTCACGCGCACCTGATACTGAAATATAGTATTTCACACTCACATTCCGATTTCTTGGTTTTTCTTGTTTTGGCCGATACCATGTTGGAGACCTAATATTCGTTTGCATCCACAGAAAGGCATCTTGCCTTGTTTTGTTACTGTCCGTGTACATAATGTCGAAAACTTTTTGCATGCTGACAGTAGTAAAACGTTTTACTTTGCAATAACTGTCACTTTTGTGCTTGCACGCTACTGTTGATCGTTTTCCATTAGCAGAGTGCAATTTTACTTTTTTAAAAATCTTCTGAAAGTTAGTTGAATCACGCTTACGTTTTCGTGGGTGTTCTGGAGCCGTCGAAGCAACCTCCGTATCGCTACAACTTTTCATACTGCAGAATACGCGGGTTTCGCTTGCATTCTCGCAATTTGTCTATTACGTACCAAAATACGACGTAAAATAGTTATTTTACGCATGCGTCAATAATACTGTGCTTCAGTTTGTTTGCCAAAATACATAGGTATGCGCATAAAGGGGTGCGCGTTTCAGAACGGACAGGGAATATAAGCTTTTTGACTTAGGGCTCTTTGGCATAAAACTCTCGAGTGACTTGGGTCCTTTTGGAATAAAACTGAATTTTCGCTATGAACTTTGACCTTAATTTAGGACACTTTGACGGCTCAAACTGTTCGGATAACCTTCACAGACTACCGAGGCTGACTATCGGCCAATAAACTCAATTTAAAAAAAAATTACTTAGGCCCTTTTGGAAATGAGCGCCTCAAATATGATTTAAATACGACAAGCATATTCCTAAGGAGGAGGAGTATTTTAAGAACCTTTCACAGAAATCGGATGAAGCCTAGTTCTATAAATTTTACTTTTATATATGTTTGAGTGGAATATTCTTCGGAAAATATGTAACCTTAAATACAAAGCAAAATGTTTTATGATACTGACTTTCAGAAAAGCATAAAGTATATTTATATTATTAGAAGATAATGACGCCTTAATTTCAATGCAAAAAATCTACTTACGACAATTGTTCTGTTAAAATAATAGTTAGGAAACTTGCTACTTTGTTCTAGCTTTCACAATTTTCCATTAGAGGAATTCTTTGCACTCGGAATTTTCGTTGGTACCACCCAAGCCATGACGAAGTTGTTCCATTGTTGTTCATTTTCTTGTTCAGCCGCCGGAACAAAACGTACTGACTTCAGATTAAAAAAAAAAAAAAAGAAAGTATATATACTTCGTTTATTGCCGACTTGTTTTCCACTGAGATGCAAGCTGACATCACAATGTCTTCCTTCACGGGTTAGATAAAACGGCAGCTTAAGAAGCTATAAACGAACTTTAACGCTTGGATTGGTAAAGAAAGAGAGGAAGAGAGGTAACAGACTCAGACGTTAATCTCAGCTTCTGAATCTGTTCCAAAACTTTATGGAACTCACGAATCTTTGAATGGTCAATGGAATGATTTCTTATGGATATATGTTCTCTTGTCAGATAATACTATCCAACATTTTAAGTTTTTAAATCGATGATGTCCAGCTTCTTGCTTATCAGTATTTTTTATCGTCTGACAAGTGATTTTAAAAGAATGGAATATAAGCATGGTGTTTTCGCCTTATGGTGATACATATGTGGTATAGTTTTACTTTAAGTTCTCACAGAATCGTTTACTCAGCATTATATAGGTTGATTTCAAGCCATGGTCAAGATACACAAACACTTTAGCGGATTAAGTGATGCGTGATACCACAGTTGAATTTAAAAATCCGTATGCGATTTAAAATAAAGCATTCATATATTAAGACCCCTTTCCGAGAACATTCCAGATTATGTTCCGAAACCTCTAAAGGCAGTACAATAAAATTTACGACATTGAGCAACTGAAGAATCGATATCGATTAAATCCTAATTCGCGGAAACGTTTCCAAGAGCTGTGCATCAGCTGTTGCTTTAGATGTTAACAAGAATTGATTTTTCCTACTTATAATATTCAAAAAGTGTTTAAACTATGTTTATATTTTAAAAATTATGATTCTTTCAAAATGAAATAAAACATCTGAATTTAGTCGCCGTGTTAATGACATTAATGACGTGATAATTTACATGTTATAAGAAGATATTCCTCAGAAATATTTATAAATTAAACGATTAATGGTACTATACTAAGCAACCGATAAAAAATTTTCTCGTTCAAATTTACAGTCAGTTTAATTAATTAATTTAGTCTAACAGATATTTCATGTCATCTGCATTGAGATTTATTATTAATGACTATAGTTGATGATCCCTATTGGTGGTAAAATAAAATGGCTATGGAATGCTATTGATCTGTTTTACATAGACATAGTTGTTTTAATAATAAACTGTTTTAATTCAGCAAAAAATATTTAAATAAATAGAGCATATATTGTGTATGTTCGTGTATATGTGGATTTTTCAGTTTAAGTTCCAAAATGGCGCTTAACGTGACCTAACAAACGTACTGGAAATTCACATACAACTGAATAAACACAAAGATCACACTTGCCCTGAAACACAAATTAGAATGCATTCTATAGCTCAAATTCTAGTTTGAGCTATAGAATGTGGGTGATAAAAAATTATCCCTCAATTCTCCTCGAAAAAAATGTCCCGGTGGCTTCGTGTACTGACCATTTGGCAATTACCCTGAGAAGAGTAATAATATCTCTTTCAAAATCTTATATAAGAAAAAAAGGAGCATATTTTCTGTGCTCTGGTGGCTGAGAAGGTTAAGGCAAACCAATTCATACGGTGAGTCCCTTGTTAGACTCCGGGCCAGGACGGTGCCTCCTTTTCTTCTGTACATAAACAGTTATAGTTTGAGCTATTAAACATGGATGCCAAAATATTATATAGAAATGAATAGCTTACAAAATGCCTCTTTAAAATACTTCAAAACTTGTCTTAAAAATGTTACGGAAGACGACGGGTAATCATTAATAATAACGAACGTCCCCAGAACTCGTGTTGAATCTAACAAACTTCAAACTCATGAAGGTCTTGTATTTCAGTTCAACACAAATGATGAAAATATTTGTCCGTAATTGCACCAAATCGGAAAAAGTTATTCCTTGGGAAAGTGGATATCCTGTGAATTCAGTGAATGGGACAAATACTAACGGATCATAATTTACTAGCCTGTCATTTCTTTCACGCCAAAAGAAGAAATAGTTTTGTCCCATCGGCCATATTTTCCAGACACGTTACCATCTCTTCCTGCATTTAAATAATCGTCGCATGAGCTTTTTATGGTTATCTATGCATAGGTTAAATCGACTTTTATTTTAATTCCATTAGTTTGAGGGCTATAACTTGGAATAAAAGAATCGTAGCGATAAATAAAACCTACAAATATGCAAATGTTTAATAAATTGTTTAAAATCGGGAAAGACAGTAAACTGGTCTCAACCACAAAGACGTCAATTTTTAATTTTCTGAGGAGTGTAGTCTTCACGAACGAATGACTTTCTATTCCTGTACTTTGGTATTCGTTTACGTCACAATAAACTCAACGACGTATCTGAGCATCCAGATACTTATCTGCGGTTGTGCGAATAGGAATATAATTCCCGCTGAAAAATGCTGAATTTTTAAAAAGTAAGAAGCAGAAGTTAAGATGAAGCATCTTACACTGTTAGTTTTTACATTTCGCACACGCGGGTTTCATGAAATATTAATATAGGAAAAAATCTTTATAAACTTATGCATTCATAAGATGGTTCTCAACTTTAATATACCCCTTTAAACCAAAATGCATGGTTTAAGTGATTAGATGAAAGATAACGCGAAAGCCGAAATACCCTCCGCATACGTTCTAGCTTTCTCGTATATTTCTATGTTCCATTATAAAAAGATAAATTTTAGTGGTTAGCAAATTCAAACCAAGTCCAAGACGATAAAAAAGAAAACAATTGTTCAACACCATGAATAGCACATAACACCTTCCGTTTAAAAATTGGAAAACTGAGCATCTCTAGCGTCCTTAAGGAAAATGGGGAAACTCTTGTTAAAAGTATCCGTAAATATAATTATTACATTTTATTTTCAACAGGGTATACATAAATATGCAATAAACTTAAGTTGCATCAGTGTTTATCAGTAAACTAAGCGATACAACTCGAAACAACCCATTCAATATAAGATTAACTAGTCAAATAATACACTAAACATTACAATGTTTCATACTATTTAACATAAAAATTTTATATAGTTTAAATTCTATTGAAAAGATAAGAGAACATATACTGATAAACTAGTGTTCGTTTGAATTTGAGTACAATGAGCATATGAGAAGAGATCGACCATTTAATATAACGCCTCAGCTACATGGCATTACAATACTTAAAATCAATAGAATTTAATAAACGTTATCATACATCTAGAGTGGAGTATCCCCATGCATGTTCTCTTCACATTTGTACAAAAATAAAAAAACTTTTTGAAGATTTCAAACTTATTACAATTGTATAGTTAAGTACTTAACCATTGAATGGCTTATTAAAGGAAAAACATAATAGTGACAACCACAAACAAAATTTGTAAACTAGGTGAATTCCAATCGTATCATCAGGTTTTTCATATGGTTTGTCATCACGGATGGCATGAAAGCCTTGCGAACAAAGTGCCGATTTGTTGGAACCCTTCACGCAAGCCCTAAGTACAAAGGAGAAGAGACTGCCACACTATAACATATTTGGCGTGACTGGGAACGCAAAAAAACTAAAACGCAAAAAAAAAGAAAAAGAAGAAAAATTCTAAATATTATTTGTCACGGTTTTGATCCAAACTTCCCACATTTTCCCCCATTTGACTAAATGCATCGCAAAAGACCTGTTCTATAGTGTATTTTGCCCTAATAGATGATTCGGAATTTTAAACGAAGGATTTTTTTACCACAATTACCACAATTTCGGCAGAATTCATGCTTCGAAATTTTGAATAGATGCCGTCTTTAATGATGAACCTACTGTCATTTCGGTGTTCAGTACTCATTAAAAAATAACATGATGGCCATGCAGAACTTTTCGAACAACATTTGTTTTATTCGTTATCCACAATTAAGATGGAAAATTTTACTAATAGTATACCATATCATAAACTAAAATTGGAATTCAAAATTGATATGTGTTGAATACATGTGTATTTTAATATGATGAAATTTCTAATTATTTGTAGTTTTGGAATATGAAAATATTATCTAAATTCATGAGTTCAACTTGATTTAGTTACCTTTAATTTTTTTGATAGATAATAAACCTATTTATGCACGTATGTGCATATACTGTTATGCGCACATGCATGTACAGTGAAATCTGTCTAGAACAATACTGCCAATGAGGGTATTTTCTATAGTTTCGACAGATACAGAGTGTATTAGATTTAATCTTATCTATAATGATAAACTCTCTAAAACGATATCTTTTCCCTGTCCTTATAATGTTTTAATGACATATTTCACCATATATGTATAACCTATTCATTTAATAAGTCTTACAGATTACCTGGGAACATTTTACAAAGGTAAGGATAAACTTACAAAGATAAAGTTCACGAAGTGGAAACTCAGACGTCATCAAAATTGTTTGAAAGTATTGTTTCGTATTTTCTTAAAACAATAAATAAATGGCGTTTAGTAAAACGTAAAATCTTTCGGAAAGGCTTTACAAAATAATTGTCGCTACGGTCAAATAAGCGCATACCAAGAGTTGAAAACCGATGATAAATGATCTCCAACGGACTATTCAATTCGAAAACCTTTTCAGAATATACTTAAATCCGAATTTTTCGACGATGTTTCATCCGACTAAAGAGGAAATGAAAAATCTGCCCAAACTATACAGTTGTGCTTGATGGATCTTCATGCCGACATTATTGAACTCATGGCGAGTCATTCGTATGCCTTTGGGCACCGCACTCAATTGGGCATCAAACTTTCACTTTAAGGAGCGATTATGGGCATTTGCTCCCATTTACTAAACAATCGATGCGCGTAGCGAAACCTAAGATTTCGCAGACCTGAGGGAGTTATGCGAAGAACGTTTTCCGACAGGTTATACACGTGATTGACCATTTATTGGACACGTTTTTCTCCCACAGTACACTTGACATAAACATTGGGAAACATTTTTTTTATCTTCGACTTGCATACGCTTTCAAGTACTTACTAGCTTTTACTGACATGCTCTCCTTAATATAATAGGGTCAATGCCCATATTAATATAATTCTTTCAGCATAAAGTACAGGCTAGTATCATTTTCAGCACGCTAGAGATGTTTTAGCTACCTTAGTGGCACCTACTTAGTGATTTTTTTAAGTAACTCCTATCAACTTACTGTAAGGATCAGCTTCTTAATTCATTTTACTATGTTTTAACAAGGCTTTTGTCCGCACGTTCTCTCACTTACGTATAAATATCATATAAAAATAAGATATAAATTAGATAAATTAAAATAAATAAAAATAAATTTAAATAATATTAAATACAAATATAGGATAAAACATATGTAATATCCTTCCGTGCTTCTCTTTTACTCATAACTAACATAAGATAAAAGGCTTTAAGTTTAACAGAACCAACACGTTCGAATCCTATTTTAAAAGAAGCGAATTTATATGTGTGTGTGTGCGCGTGCGCGATATGCCATGATTAGTTTCATGGATTATTCCAGGGATTACCACTATCTGTTGATGAAGAAAGTATGAAGTTAAAGAACGAAGAAAATTTAAAAGGCAAATATCCCAGTATGCACCAATTTTTAACAAGTGTTGGGGTCTATGTATATTAATTTATTGTCTATTATTAATTTGGGGTCTATGTATATAACTGAATAGAACTATACATGTCAGATAATTTGACGTAGCATTACGCAGATTAGATTTATAAGTAAATACAATGTTATAAGTTCAAATACGGTTTACTTTGCTTACGCTTATAGCGTTGCATTTACTTATAAATCAGAACTATATATGTTTGATCTGTATTTCGTATTCTCAAAAGACAGGTGAAGTTCTTGCTATCATGACACGCAACTTGATGGCTGAAGATTTTTTTCAATTTTTTTCAGTGTTATTTAATTCAATAAATGTTCTAACTAATGACGAAATGCTAACCACACCATAATTATTATCTTCTATTAAAAACACATATTTTCAAGAAAGATACGATTATTTTCATGGATCCTTCGATATGTTCATAATTAGAGTGGAGAAAATAATAAACAAATAATATATACTCTATAACAAAAAAATCGACGCATCAAGAAGGAGTTGTCCGATTGCGATAAAAATTGGTGGATGTGAAGAACATACATAAAAAAAAACGGTTAAAATTTCAGAACAATTGAATGATTTATTGCAGAGTTTGACCGTTACAAAGGGAGGAAGTCAATAAGGCGTTGGTCCACCTCTGGCCTGGATGCAAGCTGTCACCCGGCGTGGCATAGACTGATAAAGATCCCGGATGGTGTCCTGCGGAATTTCTTGCCAAATTGTCTCCAACTGTCGGGCTAAATCGTCAACATTCCGGGATGGTTGCAATCGCCTTCCCATAGCGTCCCAAATGTGCTCTATGGGAGAGAGATCAGGAGACCTAGCTTGCCAAGGAAGTGTTGGGCAAGCTTGAAGACAATTCATAGCAACACGTGCCGTGTGCGGCCGGACATTGTCTTGTTGAAACGTAAGTCCAGGGTGTCGCAAAAGGAACGGTAACACAACCGGTCGTAGAATGTCGTCTACGTACCGCTGTGCTGTAAGTGTGCCAGAAATGACCACCAAAGGGGTCCGGCTATCAAAGGAGATGGCACCCCAGACCATAACGCCCTGTTGTGGGCATGTGTGGCGTGCGATAGTAAGGGCAGGATCCCCACGCTGCCCTGGACGTCTCCAGACACGTCTGCGGTTGTCGTCAGGACACAGTTGGAAACGGGACTCGTCACTAAAGACTATACGTCCCCAGTCAGCGCAGTTCCAAGTTGATCGAGCCCGGCACCACTGTAATCGGACTTGACGGTGTAAAGGCGTGAGAGGTAAGCGGCGTAACGGTCTGCGCGAGCGTAAATTCCGCTCTCTCAGTCGTCTGCAGAGGGTCATGTTGGACACATGTGATTGGCGCAGTATAGCCCAGATGCTCTTGCGCCATAAAAAAGCCAAACAAACAAACACATGTGTGCGGACCACACAGTGGATAGTTGATAACGACGAATCCGGTGCTGTGACAGCTGCTCTGACAATCGCTCTGTCTTCCCGTTCTGTTGTGGCCCTAGGTCGACCGCTGCCGTCCCGACGCTGACATCTGCCGTTGTTGACCCACTCTTGCCAGCACCGTCCAATCGCCGCATCGCTTCGACCCACATGTCCAGCGATTCTTCGATTCGTCCAACCAGCCTCTTTCAATCCGATAGCACGACCTCTTTCAAACTCTGACATATGCTCGTAATGAGCACGAATCTTTCGGCGAGGCATTGTTACAGTCGACGTAAGATATCCGCAGTCAAAATGCAACAGAAATTTTGACCACATATTGAGAATCGCTCCTTATATACACCTGCTGAATGCGCAGTTCCGATGCGCTGGAGTTCCCGCTATTCATTCATTGGACACCAAATTTTAATCATTTGCATGTTCGGTCAAAATGTCTTTGCATACGAAATTTCATTACAATCGGACAACTCCTTCTTGGTGAGTGGATTTTGTTTTGTTATAGAGTGTGTTTGTAGTACTTATCCCCAAGTTTTCACCTTAAGCGTTGGGAACATCGGAAGTCAATACTTTAGGAGAAATTTAAGAATTGTAGGAAAGTTTAAAGAAAAAGTGTTGTCCAATTTAACTTTTTGAAAGTCATTATTCTGATACATTGAAGCTTTATTTTATAATGCATATGCTGAATTTTAAAGTATTAAGTTTGCAAGGATAAAATACCTTAATATATTATAGCAGTATTTCTTTTTACGTATGCAGGGCTTTAAGGTAGACAATATATTTATTCACCAATGAAAATTTCTAAATAAAACGATCATTTCTAGACTTATGAATCAAAACAACTGAAATAGTAGGCACGTAAAAACAAATCTTATCAATGTTATCCCTAAACAGCTTAACGATTTAACATTGAGAGTCCTTATTCAACAATAGCGTGCAAAGCCAATATAGATAATTAATGTAGTCAATATATAGTCAATGGCTTTATGGAAAGTACTTCGAGTTCTATAATAATACAAAAATAATTAACGTTTCCCCTAATTTTATTTCTGAATGTATTATATATAGTACAATACATATATTTGGGTTTATGCCTGTTCCTTCTTCTTTTTCCGACGTTACAGTCTCTAAAGAACATGGGCCTTCTTAGGGATCGTGGAGCACACTCCTCTATTCAAAGCTTTTCTCCGCCGTTTATTATTCCCTCTTACGTGTTTATCTATGAATAGTATATTAATGTATAAGTACTAGTAGCAGCATGCATCACAATATTACAACGAAGCACAATTATATCCGAAATAATCTGATGAGTTTTCAGAATTTGTTTAATTTTTCATTATCCAAATTATAATGAAATAATCTCACGCGTAATTTAATAGCAAAATCTCGTGGCTGTTGAACACACTG
Organism: Dysdera silvatica; assembly: GCA_006491805.2. Taxonomy (NCBI): domain Eukaryota; kingdom Metazoa; phylum Arthropoda; class Arachnida; order Araneae; family Dysderidae; genus Dysdera; species Dysdera silvatica. The sequence goes on from QLNU02015360.1 coordinate 99,138,004, forward strand.
AGCTGGTTTTGAATCCCACTATAATTGAAATTAATTTAAATTATTCAGGTAAAAGTGTAGACAACTTAAAGTCTGAGGTGGTTCAGAAGCCATGCCAAATCGTCAATTATTTCTCAAAAAAAGAATTTTTTTGTAAATTATTGTAAACTAATACAAAATTTCGGAGTACTTGAGGTCAAAAAGCTACGTCAGAAATAACCAAGCACAGGAAATATAGTTGGCTTGGATATAGACTTAGAAAGAAAGCGAACAACATTTGGAAACAACGATAGACTGGAATCCTAAAGGAAAGGGAAAAAGGGGTAGAAGAAGGAACGCAAGGAAGAAGACTTCAAGCAATGATCTTAAAAAAAAGGTAAAACATGAAGAAAACGAAAAAAATCGCAAAAATCGGTGAAAAATTAAGATCTTTTGTAAAAGCCCTAGGAATGAAAGGAAATAAAAATGCAAAGAATCGTGAAATAACACGATGAAAACTCCACTTATTTAATATTATTCATTCCATACTAATTCGTGTGTATTGAATAATACAATTATTAGAACGCTCCAATTAGCCTTTTGAAGCCAATTCCAGATTCGTGGAAAGGCTTTATTGCTTCATTAACAGTGTACCTTGCCTGTAGCAAGTATGAGCACCTATTATGAAATTTTATTAAAACAAATCACGTGATATATATAAGCATATTTGCTTTTTGGACAAGTGTGATTTTCTATAACTAATACAGAGCCGTAGACAGCCTGGGACTAGTGGGAGGCTGAGCCCCTGGAAAATAGTTTTTCAAAATAAATTATCTTACAGTTTTATTTTAAATTTTTTGTTTTGTATAAAATTGTACATGACAATGGAAATTGTTCTTTGACGTTAAAAATATATTCAAAATAGATTTCTACGGTAGGTCTTGTATACTTAATATATTCTAGAGAGGTTTGAGTCTTCTACTCTATAATAAAGATAAGGGAAATTATAAATGTTAGTGTACCACTATGTTTTCAATTTAAAATTTAAGTTAAGAAATTTATTCATTGATGTTAAATATAATAGCCTACTTAGATATTTAGTATTATTGAATATATTAATAAAATACATAAAAACATAAAAACATTAACAACGAATGTTAAGCCCACTGTAACTTTCAGAACCAAGCATCTAGCTACGGGCCTGAGCTAATATATACTAAAAATAAAACTAACGTTTATTTTTTATTGACACACGTGCAATGATTCCGATTCATTACATTAGGCGGCCTAAATGACAGAATTAGGGGACTTCACTTATGAATTGCACAAGCCATTTACGGATTTTCGTACTGATGTTTAGATCAAATAAGTTGTCAATCAAACTTCAGAGCATAATTTGTATGCAAAAGATCAAAACTTGTTTCAAACGAGGCTCCCTTTTCTGTCCTTGAAACATGCCATCGACCCCTGAATGTGTGTGCATCACCACTTCACTATTTCTGGTCGAACACTCCCCAAAAGAATATTTATCACCATTGAATTTTACCTCTTCAAGCAACAGAAAAACGACAAGACACCCATGGACACATCAAGCAATTTCTATGCAAACATTTCTAAAGTGGAGGTGAAATCTTTTACCCTTTTGGCTATTTCTTAAAGATAACATGTTTTCCTTGTCTCAGTATCAAAAAACCACTTGAACGCGAGGTCAAAATTCCGAAAGTTTGGCATTTGGCGCAATTAAAAGTTCGATGGTATCGTTCAAACGAAACATATTAATTTATCAGGTCTACTTACTTCGTTCTGGATCAGTTGGCAATTTTATAGCACCATAAAAAGCAAATGAACATGAACTTGTTATTTGTTGTTTCGCAAGGTTCATAAAATAGAAATAATTGCATTCGCAAATATTGACAGACATGAAGTATTTTTTAGGAAAGAACAATTGTGTGGTGGAAGTAATTATTTTTTTATGCCCTAAAACTTCTCATTCGACTGAAAAAAGTACAGATGGTCGCTATAGACGTACTTTATTTAACGTTATGCAAAACTAAGATAAGTTCTTAGGATGTCACAAAAAAGTAGACAAAAAATAAGGTAATATTACACAAAGTCATTAAAACATATATTACGTGGGTTATGAAGATTCACTCAAGAAAAATCTAAAAAAGTTATTGCGAAGTTTTCTGGAATTAAGCAAAAAACTATTAAATATATATATATATTTATATATTCGAATAAAAAACATGCATGTTAGCATATATTTTTAATATGTGGGGACTATTATTTTTAATACGGGGATGTGCATTTATGGACACTTAAAACTGGCAATGCATCCTTCGTAATATTGAGAATGAATGTACCATCCTATACCAATAAAGAAAACAAACAGAAATTCGCAATATGTTGTATTGATACGCTTAAGCATATTGTTTCCCTATATCAAAATTGCTTTAAAAGCCAAATTCCAATTTTTTTTCCGATGTTGTCATACAATGCTACTAAAATATTTCAACAGCTCGTGTAAAGAACATAACAATAAAAGAGAAAGCACAACGAACCCAGGCAATTTCGCCATTAACTTTTTTTTTAAAAAATTGACATATGCAAAAGAACAAAAACCACTAATTCTCCGATGTCAGAGTAATCCCTTTAACAACTAAACGTTAAACGTCAAGGGACATAAAACTGTTTGGCGGTTAATGGTCGGTGCGATTAGTAATGGAGAGTAGGAATTCGGCTTTATAACGTATCAGCAACTTTCGCATTTCCTATGATTTCATGAGCTTAAAATGGGAGAATGCTGTGGTCGCTTCACAGCAAAATATCTTTACAATAAACAAAAAGAATTCAGTAGAATATTAGCCGTCTAACTTAGACAGTAAGGAATTACTTTTCAAAAATGAATTCGTAATCTATAATTACTTTTATTTGCTCAGAAGATTGATTTTCTAACCCTTGGCGGAAGTTTAGGGAAGCGTTTAGATCTTAAAATTAAGCGTTGAAGATTCTATTATACAAGAAGTTAAATTGCGTTTTGCATCCGTTTTTGTTACGCCTTTCCTTTATAATTAATGAAGTCCGGTTTCATGTTGTACGCTTTTTTTAAGCTAAATTTTTCTTTCATTCGGTAAGAGTATACTTAAAATAATATCATTTTACGGCAGTTACTGGTAATACTTCGCATGTTATACTTTTAGCAGAGCATTTAGAAAACGGAACATGGAAGTCGTATTGTTTTTAATTTAGTACTTAATATAATACGAACAGATTTGTAGCATTCGCATTTTTTGTACCATATTAACAAGAACGATAGCAAAAAAATAAATAAAATAAATAGATAAATAAATAAAAAATAAAATAAGACTAACTGAATTTTTCTTCTTTTATCACAGACAAACAAACAAACATTTCATAAACAAAAACAACAGTGAATTTAAATATCAATGTTATTTTCAATCGTTCGTTTATTTGTACCTTTGCAACCGTAAATGTTTTTGTTTGAATTTACTAATGTAAATTAAACTAATGTAAGGCACACATAATCGCCAAGAAGGATCTACACATCCCAGGAAAAGAACTCAAAGGGTTCATAAAAGCAGACATGATGACACCACCAGCTTCACTGTCCGCCATTAAAAGGCACATATCTTCTTCTACGATTTATGTAGTATCAAAGGATACCATTGGCTAACTATATGTTGGATAATTATAACCATATGTAATAACTATATATATATATATGGTTAACAGAGGCAATACTTTATTCTTCAGGTTTCTTAAGACATCTACAACTGACCACCCAACGTAGGTAACATTGTCCGGAATAGTGTCGAGCCTACGAAATCTGGACAATATGTTATTTACTTGGGAGTCGTGTTGGGTTCAGCAACAAATCACGCTTTTTTTTTGGCGCGGGCAAGCGCCGTATTTGTGTATGGGGAGGCGTGGCCATTGTTCTAATCCGACTGAAATGGTTGAACGATTCACAGCCATCACGTCTGAGGTCATGGTCAACGGAACCATCTTCCATGACAGCTGATCTTCCAGAGTTTTGCTACAAGATATTTTGACTGCAGGTCTCCATTTTGATAATATTATGAAACTAATTCTATTACCTATACTGTCATACATGGAGAAAACTATTTACTAGCATGATAAGGCCAGACCTCACACGGCGAGACTCTCTCAACGATAGCTCCGTAGGTTTAGGGTCAGTGGTTTACTCAAAAGAGTTAACTTATCAAAGGGACTCAAAATCAAAATTAACTCACTAAAAAGAGTTATAACACAATGTCTGTCGTTATATATAGCTATGGTTAGCCAGCTGGTCAAGATCAGTGGTTCTTAAACTGTGTTTCTCGGAGCCCTAGGGTTCCGTGGGTAGTATTTTGGGGCTCCGCGAAGAACATCGGCATAAAATATTCAGGAATTGGAAAAATCGTGACTTTTTAACTAAATTTATTAATCTAGTTTATTAGTTCCAAAATGAGGTGTTTTAAAAAAGATCTGGAAATTTGTCGGTATTCTGAATTGAAAGGTATTTTTTATGTGTACTTTTATAAAATCTTTTTTAGACGATGCACTTTTAGGGTAAACCGCAGCATAATCCATAGTAGATAGTGAACGTAGACATTGAAAAAGAGCATTGAAGAAGCGCAAGTATGACGAAAGCTACCTGTCATTTGGATTCATGGACAATAATATTTGCCCTCAATGTGTTATTAGTTTAAAGGTGCTTGCAAACGGCTCCATGTTCTTTGCTAAACTGCGTCAGCATATTGAAATTGTACATCCTGACTGTAAAGATAAGACGTGTTTCTTTAAAAGACGCAATGATTTATTGGGATAACAGAAATGCATGTATTTTCATTCCAGAACTGTTAACAAAAAAGCGATTGATGCATCGTACTTTGTAAGCTATCATGTAGTACTGGCAGGAGAAGCTCACACAATTGCTGAAACTCCTATTAAGCTCTGCGTAATTGATATCGTAAAATTCATGTTAGATGAAAAATCATCGAAACTGGTTTCCTCAGTGCCTCTGTCAAACGATACCATAAGTTAGTGGATTAAAGTTATGGTGATGAACGTAAAGACTGAGCTGACGTCCTGACTTAAAACGATAGAATTTACCACTCAAATGGAGGAATCCACCGATGTTGCTGGACTGTCAGTGCTGTTCGTCGGGTACAAACACGAAGCATTAGTTAAGGAAGACTGTCTTTTGATTGAATCCCTACTAAGTAATACCACAGGGGCTGAAATATTTAATACATTGGACGATTTCTTTACAGAAAGTGAAATATTTTTGGAAAATTGCGTCAATATTTGCATGGATGGTGCTAAAGCTATGGTAAGAATAACTGCTGGTGCTATTGCACGAAACAAAGAATTTGCCACCAATTGTACAAGTAGTCATTAAATTTTATATTGCATTTGTCATTGTACAAGTCATTTATATTTTGCAAATTATTGTATTTTACCGACCGGCATTGGCCGTGAAAAAACACCAATGACTCTGAAATCTGACCTTGATGAAGCAGTGAAAATAATAGATTTCATTAAATCATGTCCTCTCAACATGCGATTGTTTCAAGCAATGTGCAGCGATATGGGTAGCTCCCACAAATATCTGCTTCATACTAAAGTTAGGTGGCTTTCTGGAAGCAAATCATGAATGCGTTTGTTTGAATTGGAAGAGAAAATGACTTTTTCATTGATCACAATTTGAATGAGTTGAAAAATAGGCTAACTGAAAAAGAATGGCTATACAGGTTGGCGTACTTAGCCGACATATTTTCAAAAATCAATGATATTAATCTTGGTCTCCAAGAAAAAACCGTGACAGTGTTTGTTGCCAATGACAAAATCACAATATTTAAGACGAAGCTGAAGTTTTGGGCACAACCTATCAAAGACCGCAACCTCGATTGTTTCCCGATATTAAAACACTTCTGTGACGATGACATGGACGAAAATGAGCTTCCTGATCATATTTTTGATGAAATCGACGAACATCTGAAAGACTTGCTTCGTTCAGTTATGGATTATTTCCCAAGGGAGCAAGGAGAATAAATAAAAAGTGATGAGTGGGTTAAAAATCCATTTGCCATCACCAAAAGATCAAAATACCTGACATCCCAACAGTACGAATCGTTAATTGACTTAGGATTCTGCCCTCAAAACTGCATTCGCTGAAAGATCACTTGAATTCTGGTGCAGTGTAAAATGTGAGTACCTAGATTTGTCCCAAAATGCGATTTCATTATTACTGCCATTTGTGACAACCTATTATGCAAATTAGGGTTTTCAGCTTATGTTGCAACAAAAACTAAATATCGTAATAGACTGAATGTTAAGCCTAAAATAAAACTGCGGCACCAACAAGTCAATGTAAAATATCTTTACGTCGAAAACAGGAAGCAATACTATCTTTCCATTAATGATGGACGCATTAACGTTATTCGACTCGTAATAACGTGAGAGAACGAACAGAGATTTTATTCAAACTCATAATAATAATACAGAGCAAATCGAGTACATCTCAAAGACGAGCTCACGAGTTATATACTATATAAATAATTGCTGTGAGCTGCGGTTAAGTAAACATAAACATAACATAACATCCCCATTTTTCTTATTGAAAAGTTAATAGCATTGTAACCGATCCGGCTTCTTAATGCTACGTCCGTATCTGGTTACATAGTTACTGATGCTATGGCAATTTCCTACTACGGTCTTAAACAGTCCCGCTGATTGAGGGGTAGTTGCTGGTGTTGGTGAGAACGTCGAGCCCTGGCGGCTACTGGACGACTTGTGGAGTCGTCACCTTCGCCTCTTGGTAATACTTTCCACGTCATGCTTCATGTCCCAAGTATTCCTTCTCAGTCTCAATCCATCTGGCGTCTGGATAAGAAATGACCGTGGTTCGATCAATCGTGAGATGGTTTCTGCAGGTCTCCAATCCCTGTGTGCAGCCCTGTATAGTACTTTCTGACCTACTTGGAACTAAGGCGATTTCCTAGAACCACGGTCTCTGTATACCTTTCCTTTAGACCTGAGGTTGCTGAGGAATGAATGGACGTCCTTTACTACTTTAGGAAGTAATGAGTTAGCGGTTGTGGGCAGTATTCCTTTTATACTCGTACTATATAGTCATTGTGCTGGAAAAACTAAATTTCCGAGGGGAGTGTTGCATGCATTTATCAGTGCCAGGTAGATATCCGACTTATCGGTTTTATATTTCCGGAGTAGATTCTTGGCTTCTTGCACATAACGTTCTGCTAATCCATTAGACCTTTCATGTTGTAGACTTGAAGTTTGGACAAGAAAGTTAAATTCTTCAGCAAATACGCGGAATTGGGACAATGTTAACTGAATGCTTTCATCTGATAAAAGTAGTTCGGGAATTCCGTGTGTATCGAACACTTGTTTAAGTGAATGGATCACTTTCGAGGATATGAGGTTGGAAAGTTCTTTAATTTCGAAAAATCCGAAGTAGCTGTCTTCGATTATGAGGAAATTTTTTTGATTTAACGTAAATATATCCATGCCGACTACTTTCCAAGCTCATTCAGGTATGTGATTAAGAAGTATAGGTTCTTCAGGCTTATCTCTTTGATGTCTTTAGCAATCTCCACAGTTAGTAACGTAACGTTCAAAGTCTTCGTTCATCTTATGCCAAAACACGTTCTGACCAGCTCTGGAGAGTGATTTCTAAATTCCTAAGTGCCCTCTATGTATCTCCTTTAGAGTGTTTTCACGCAATTCCGGTGGTATTACTATCCGATCGTTACGAAGTATTATACCTTCATGTATTGCAAATTCGTCACGATACGGCCAGTATTTTTTTTTACTTCTGAGGGTACCTCGTTGACAACTGGTTGCCAACCATCTAGAATAATACATTTGAGTGCAGTTATTTCTTCATTCTCTGTCAGGGCTTATAGAATACAAGCGCTAGGTCACTCTCTCTCTTACGCTCTTACGCTGGCACCGGAAGTCGTCAGTGATGACGTAGCTTGGTTGACCTCCACGATCTGAGATTTGCGGGAGAGCTTTGTTTAAAATCACTAGCAAAATAATATTAAATGCCCCTGATTTAAGTTTAAAAAGTTAATTTGTTCATAAAAATTGCTGTCCTTTATATTTTTTGAGTGAATATATTATACGCACATATGCATTTTGATTAACGTCCACTTATAGTTGGCATATAAAAACTATTTTATAACAAACAGTTATTTCGACACTGGCGTAAGGTTTAAAAACACGACGTTTCGGGAGCCAACTGCTCCCTTTGTCAAGTGAAGTCTGTAGTGTTTCGTTAAAAATTATTTTATTCAAACTTTAAAAACCTCAAATGAAACGAGCATTTGTTCTTTTGCATCGAATGACCACATACTTTGTACAAGATAAATACAAGAGTAGAGGGGGAAAAAATAATTTTCCGAACATATAAAATATAATAAAATACTCTAGTACTACGGAAATTGGATTTTAATTTCAATGCAACACTAATAAATCCAAGAATGGGAAAAAGAAGACAACGCCCCCTCTCCTCTCCCTTGCAAATTATACATTTACATAAAGTAAAGGAAAATGGGTATTTAAATGCCCATTATTTAAATTTTTAACTAAATTTGTTGAAAATTTTAATAGAAAAGTAAAGTTGTCCCCCCCACTCCGCCTGAAAGTTTTCCTCTATACTCCTTTGATATACTCATATAAATGTAAAATCATGGGATAAAAATTGTAAAATT
>QLNU02015360.1:99154686-99206205 GCA_006491805.2 Dysdera silvatica
CGTCACTAACAGAATCCACCACGTAGAGAGATGCCCGGATACTTTTGATCCTTATTTGCATAAATCTGGAATATTTCATTTTCAGAACAGGGGTGTTTGGTAATTTGGAATATGACAATTTGTGGAAAAAACCCTTATCATCTAGCTACTTTCAGAGAATTAGAGAAATACGGCTCACTATATCATCGATAACTTTCTGAATTTTCAAGATATCCCACTGGTATTTTTTTTAAGTTGACCTATACTATTGACTACAAAATTATGAAAGAAAGTTATTCATATCTTTCGCGCATGCACAGTAAAAAATTATTTTCTTCAAATGCTCATATCTCATCGTGTATTCAATATATTAATTTCTAATTTAAGTATAATATTTTTCTTGTACGTTGACAAATGTTCTGTAAGTTTCGTGAAATTTGACTGAAAATTGTGGATATTATAAGCAAAAAAATTATGACAAAATTTGGGTTTTCTAAAAGAAACGTTTCTATCTTCATGAATATACAGTGCGTTTGGTATTTTAGTGGACACTTGATAACAGTGCACTATCGTGAGAAATAATGCCAAATTTGAAAATGAAAATAAAGATACTACAATAAAACAGTATTCTGCAAAGTGGAAGATTAATAATCTTTATTAAATCATTCATAAATGTAACAAAATCAAGATGAGGCTTTCAATCTTGTTTGAAAATTTAATGGACACTTACTGAAATTGGAGTGTTTTATGTACATTAATACATGATAGATGCTCCATTTTTGCATATAACTTTAAAGACACGTGAATCCATTGATTCTATCAATGTTTGTAAATACTTAGGATCGATTTGATACCAAGTTTCCACAATAGCGTCCTTTAAGGCATTAACCGACGTGAATTGCTTCCCATTTGCATATATTTGACGAACAATATAATCCCATACGTTTTCGATAGGATTTAAATCAGGACTACGTGTCGACCAAATCATACTTTTAAACTTTTTTGAATTTATCCATCTTTTGGTGGAGATAGATGCATGGCACGGTGCGTTGTCCTGTTGCAAAATCCAGTTTTCCCCACATATTTATGAGGCATATGGGAGGGCATATTCTTTTAAAAATTCTTGATAGCAGGTGGAATTCATACGACTGCCGATGAAAGCTCCAGGCGTAGTACCGTTGTAGCCAAAGACACTACAAATGGTCATCAACCCTCCTCCTTGAACTCTACGAGAAAAGTATTGCGGCGCTTTCCGCAAATCGTGCCAATAATGTTGAAAAGCATCCGGACCATCTAAGTTGAATTTCTTTTCGTCCGTGAAAAGTACCTGCAACCATTTATCGTTCCACTCCATGTGTCGTCGAGCCTAGTTTAAGTGTTCCTGTTTGTGAACTTGGGTGAGAGATGGTTTGCCTTTTTTTTTCCGAAAAGATAAATTTTTGGAATTAGAGAGCACATTCTATACTGTCCAACATTTAACTGGGAGCTAACTAAGGTCGTTTCGGACTTTTGCAGCAGACTTTCTTGTGTTACTGGCCTCTCTAATAATGTTCCGCTTATCTCTTTTACTCAGTTTTAGCTTCGCTCCCCGTTTTTCGAGTGGATCCTTTTGGGGTTTCTTTTTGAAAAGGCCCCTATAGCACTCCTTGGACGCTGAATAAGCTGACAAATTTTGAAAATGGATTTTCCATTTCATTTAAAAGCCACAATTTCCTCTTTCTCGAAATCCGTAAGTATTTTCCTTTCTGACATGACTACAAACGCTGCTTTCGCAGACTCAAACCTGTTCACACGGGTATTTATACGAACCTACGCATCGAAAGAATACAATATGCAAATTTTTTAGCGCCTGCACTGCCATCTGTTAGTCAGGAATGATAGTGTCCCTTAAATTAACAAACAACATTTGTTACATAAATTTGCATTTTCCCCATTTATGTGACGATACATTGATATAAAATTTATTTTTCTACAAGACATTATGGTGTCTCGGCATTCTTCAAAAGCCAATTTGCAGTTTTTGTATTTTTTTTAGCATTTACGTAAAAATATCAGGTGTCCACTAAAATACCAAACGCACTGTACACGTTTGTTTTACGAAAATGCACACAGACATTAAGCATAGCTGGTTAAATATTTTCTGAAAGTTACAAATAATTTCCAGCTTTTTATGATACAGGGTGATCAAATATATTTTTTCACTTTGTCAATATGTGGGTGGTCCCCTAAATGCACAAGTCACCGAAACTTTATTGGAAAGTGTGCGTTCAAGTATGTTCTATATATCTTCAAAGTCAAAGAATAATTGGCAGAGTAGTTTTTTAGAAATTCGAAAAAAAAAACAAAAAATCCAAAGTGTCTGGATACTTTTGGGCATATAGTGTAGATGTTCAAATTATTTTTTTTTCATACAGAGTATTGAGTGTGCAGTGAACTTATTCATGTTGCTTGACCATAATGACCTTGAGTCATGATGACTAATTGTTGCAATTAGTACTGAAGTCTCAGACTGCTTGACATATTAAACCGGGGTTCCCACTCACTGAGGAGAAAAAAATTCATATTTGGAGAAAAAGATATTTTTGGGCATATAGTGTATTTATAATGGGACATACACCCCTCGGCCACTAATGAAACAATAGCATAAATTATACGACTGGTTGGCTTAACAATTACATAACATCACTAAATGCATTAATAACTGAACCCAATAATAAGCCTTCATATTACAAATATTACAATTAACATTTACAAGCCACTGCAGCATTGACTAATTCAGTCATAGTCAGACTAACTAAATATTTAAAATTATATGTAAACTATAGTGACATGCATAGTAACTGAATTACCATGCCTCTAAGCTATATTGTTAGAATTAAACGATTACAATATATTACAAATCAACAGGGGTTAGTTTTAAAAAGTAAGTAAAAGAAAGTCACCAAGCATCAATTTTTCAAGTTTTTAGCAGTTCATTTAGCGTTATAGGATTTCTTTAATCAAGGGGAATTCTTCATTGAAGATTTATGTGCCAAGGCAGCACAATCAATCATTTAAGACAAGATTTACAGCTTAATAAGTTCTCTTAACTTTAACATATATGTGAATATCCAAATTTCCAGAACAAACAAGTAAATTTGTTTAGTCTATGCTTTAGTTTAAAATTTGCTTTTTGGCTATAAAAAATATGATGCAAGATTTTATTTTGTTAGTGAAAAGTTATTTAGAGTAAAGAACCAAGATTCTATGTTGTGAATTATATGAAATAACTTTGAATTAGGGTATTTGTTTATGGTATACATGTATCATGCAGATGACCACCTGGAGCCAGTTGTTTTTGCTGTCACGAAGAATCTTCACATATTAACGAAGATAACAAAATGTAAGCATATATGATTTTCATTTGTAATTTTCAGTTCTGTCTAAATCTGTTTCACTGTTCTCTATAACTTCGCAAGTAACTTTTTTGTGAGGCCTTGCAATGGTGCCGTGGCAACGCTCTTGCGTAATGTGTGGTTATCCCTCGTTTGACTCCCAGCTATGTCAAAAACCAGAAAGCTTACCAACCAACTGCTCACCTTAGCCTTAGATCGGGGGTTTGTTCCTGCCACAACATGAATATACAGGGTTAGCGAAATTAAAGTTCCTGTACTGAGAGGGCTCTGGAGCATGTTTATAGGCTACAAATGGAATTTAGAAAACAGACACTTCAAATGATGCATTCGCCATTTATATATATCATCATCATCATATTCAACCATTATCTATCCACTGCTGGATGAAGGTCTCTCCAAATGCTTTCCACACAAGTCTATCCTGAGCAATTCGCTTCCACGTCACCCCAACCTGTTTTCTTATTTCATCCACCCATCTAGTTTGAGGACGTTTTCTAGGTCTTCGGTGGTCTCTTGGAATCCAGTTCAGAATTTCTGTTGTCCATCGTTGATCAGTTCTTCTTGCAATATGCCCAGCCCATCGCCATTTCAGCCCTTTTACTTTAACAATGATGTCCTCTACTCTAGTTTGCTCTCTCACCCAAGTGTTTCTTTTTCGATCTCTCCTAGTTATTCCAAGCATGCACCTCTCCATGCTCCTTTGCGTTGTCTGTAACTTTCGTATTGCTCCAACTGTTAGACTCCATGTCTCTGATCCATAAGAGAGGACTGGCAATACACACTGGTTGAAGACCTTTCTTTTTAGACACAAAGGCAATTTCCCCTTCAGGATAAAACTGTTTCTTCCAAATGCACTCCAGCCAAGTTTAATACGTCTGTTGAGTTCTTTCATAATGTTGCCATCCATTGAAATCAGCTGGCCAAGGTAAATATATGAATCAGCAATTTCTAGCTCAATGTTGTCAACTTGTATTTTTGTTTCCTCTACAAAATTATTGAACATGATCTTAGTTTTTTGTAGGTTCATCTTGAGTCCAACTTCTTTACTTCTAGTTGAGAGCTCCTGTACCATGTCTTGGAGTTCTGATGGGTTCGTTGAAAAAATAACAATGTCATCAGCAAACCGCAAATGATTTAAATATTCACCATTTATTTTTATTCCCTTGTTATTCCAATTTATCAGCTGAAAAATCATCTGTAAAGCTGAAGTAAAAAGTTTTGGAGAAATGGTATCTCCCTGCCTCACACCTTTACCAATTTTGATAGTTTTGGTATCTTTATGTAACCGAAATTTTGCACTTGCATTTTTATACACACGTTTCACCATGTCAATGTACACATCCTCAATGTCTGTTGATCTTAAAGAGTTGATGACTGCTGATGTTTTAATAGAGTCAAAGGCCTTCTCATAGTCAATAAATGCAACACACAATGGAAGTTCATATTCATGTGTTCTTTCAATTAATTCTCTTAATACTTGAATATGGTCCACTGTACTGAATCCACTTCGAAATCCAGCTTGTTCTCTTGGTTGAGCTGCATCTAATTTTTTCTGCAGGCGATGTGTTAGCACTTTTGTGAAGATTTTATAAATAGCAGGTAACAAGCTAATTGGTCGGTAATTTTTCAAATCCTCTTTATCACCTTTTTTATGCAAAAGAATTACTGTTGCAGAATCCCATTGGTTTGGTATGTTACCGCTGTTAAGACATTTGGTAAAGAATTTTGCAAGTATGTCTTCTACATATTCTCCAGCTTCTTTTAGGATATCTAATGTAATACCATCATCGCCAGGGGCTCTTCCTTTCTTCATACTTTTTATTGCAAATGAAACTTCTTCTTTTAAGATTTTAGGAGCTGTTCCTTCGACTATTTCAGTGTCTTCGTTTAATCCACTGTTACTTTCATATAGTTTTTTGTAGAATTCTTCAACTCTTCTAAGTATTTCTTCCCTATTTCTTGTTACGGTGCCATCCTCTCCTTTTAATGCAATGATGTGTTTCTTCCCAACAGATAAACTTCCTTTAACAACCCTAAGGCTCTTGTTATTTTCAATGGCCTTCCTTACTAGCTCACAGTTGAATTTTCTTATGTCTTCTTTCATGCTTTTGCGCAGAGTTTTACAAAGTTCTATGTACTCAATCCTGGAACTGGTATTTCGATTGTCCACCTTCATATCTCTTCGCCTTTTCATGAGCTGTTTCGTCTTCTCAGATAATTTGCTATTGTGCTTTTTACAGGTTACACCACCAATTTCCCCAGCAGTTTCAACTATTGTCTTAACAATGTTTTCATTTGCTTCTGAGATATCACTTTCATCAATAAGTCCTTCCAGTGCAGAAAAGCGATTTTTTAATTCCAACTTGAATGCCTCGGTATTTACTTTCAGTTTCATTAGATCCACCCTCTTACTTACTTGTTTCCTAATGAGCTTCTGTCGTTCTAATTTAGTATTTAAGTGCACTTTACATCTCACCATTCGATGATCACTTCCAGTATTAAATCTGTTCAGTACACTGCAATCTTCAATAATTGATTTCTTGTTTGCCAGGATATAGTCAATTTCACTAGTTCCCCCATTTGGGTGTTTCCATGTCCATTTTCTTTGCGGTTTCTTCTTAAAAAATGAATTCATGATGCTAAGGTTTTCAGCTTCTGCAAATTCGATGAGTTGATCGCCACGTTCATTCCTTTCCCCATATCCGTATTTACCAACCGATGTCTCTCCTTGTTCCTGTTGTCCAATTCTTGCATTGAAATCCCCCATGATGAGCTTGATATGTTGTTTCCCTTTGGTGTGTAACTCTTTGATTTCTTCATAAAATTCTTCAACCTCTTCGTCGGTATGGCTTGATGTTGGTGCATATACCTGTACTATTTGAAGTTGGTATCGCTGGGTTAGTTGAACAACAAGCCTCGCTGCTCGATCTGATGTACTTTCAACTTCCAGAAGACAGTCTTTAATTCTTTTGTTGATTAAGAAGCCAACACCACTTGTTCTTCCAGTTTCCGTTCCTCTATAGTAAAACAAATGTCCGCTTTTCAGTTCCACCAACTCTTCACCTTTTCTTCTAATTTCACTGAGTCCTACAATGTCCCATTTGATCTTGTCTAGTTCCTCTTCCAATTCCTGAAGTTTTGCTTCAGAAGCAAGGGATCGTCCATTAAACGTAGCCAAGGTCAATAACAAACGGCAGCCTGGGCCATTCCAGTGATTCTTAGCACCCCCTGCTTTCATGCCACACTGACCGCTGCCTTGATCAGGAGCACTCCAGCACCTGGAGACTAGGGGCCATGGTTTCTGGTGTGTCAACATAATGGAGGAATTAGCCATAATTTCACCACGCTGGCTAGACGGGTTGGTGAATTAGCCCTCCCCTTCCGCCTTTCTATCCGTGTAGCAAATATTAATTTGCCACATAAATAGAAAGCTCAGCCTGCACCACTTGAAGGCGGGGTAGGACACTAGGTTATATATATATAAAATAGTATAAAAATTGCTACAAGGTGGCACTATAGCAATTCAAATCACTAGGAATGTTTAAATGCTCAACTTGACCTCCTGAAGACCATGTTTCATTCTGAAAACTTCATTTTCTTCAGAAGAACGCAATATGTCTTCTGAAATTAACAAAACACGATGTGTGTGTATGTGTTTAATACTGCCTTTTAGTTCCAACAAAGTTTGACATCTTTCTCAATACACTTGGTCTTTCAAAAAACCCATAGCCAAAAGTCACATGGGGTGAGGTCAGGTGACCAAGGTTGCCAAATTGTCTTGAAAAAACGGCTAATAACCTGTTAGTCCATAAAATGCTGCCTTAACAAATTTTGAACACTGCGACTGATATGAGGCGGTACACCATCTTGCATGAAGATGGTTCCTTAAAGACACCTGTGCTGTTGAAGCTGTGGTATGATGTAATTTTTCAGCATGTCACAGTACCTTTGTCCGGTTACGATACAAGTGCGGAGTCCAGTCGAAGTAACCTCTTCAAAAAATTACGGCTCAATGATAAAATTAGTGGTAAGTGCACACCAAACAGTGACTTTTGGCGAACGCAACACTCTCTCTTGTGAAACTTAAGTGTTTTCTTTTGCTCAAATCCGACAATTGTGAATATTGACCTGCTCATTTAAATAGAAATGGGCTACGTCACTCCAAACAATGTTCCATGGCCAATTAATATCAACTAATATGCATGCCAAAAACTGAAGTGCAAATGTAACACAACTTTCTGAGTCACCGTGCTGTAGCTGTTGCACATGCTTTATCTTGTATGGATAAAATCGCAATATCTAATGCAACATTGTCCTTACAATGTAATAAGGTATGTTCACTGCAATACACAACAGCTGGTATACTTGCACTACCATATAAAGATTGGTTTGCCAAATCCATAACAGCCATTGACACATATTCAACGCCAATTGAGTTTATTCGTTTTCAACCTTTACCTGGTAGAATCCCAAGCTGTCTCGTTGCTTTTTAAATCTAGCCACAATTTTATGGACAGTACAAGCAAACATTGGTCCATACCTTAAAAGTTTTAAACGCCAGAATTCTATTAGAGCTGCTCTGCGTTGTTATTGTTCTGACAGTACAACTTCACCAAAAGCGCTTTTTCTAGTAACGTTGACATTACTCATGGAATTACAGGCAATCAACTAATGTTTTGGAAGAGTCGTGCTTTTCTTGTTTTATAAGTACGAGTAGTCAACATTACACAAATTAGCACATCTATTGATACAGCCACCTGGTGGCAATTTTTGTACTAATTTTTTTTACATAAATGGTGAGTGCATCCTTCGAAGTGTCGTCCAAATTTCATTCCATTTGGAGCCTTAGAATAGAGCCCTCTAAATACAGAAACACTTTAACTTCACTAACCCTATATATATATCATCATCATCATATTCAACCATTATCTATCCACTGCTGGATGAAGGTCTCTCCAAATGCTTTCCACACAAGTCTATCCTGAGCAATTCGCTTCCACGTCACCCCAACCTGTTTTCTTATTTCATCCACCCATCTAGTTTGAGGACGTTTTCTAGGTCTTCCTTACTAACTCACAATTGAATTTTCTTATATCTTCTTTCATGTTTTTGCGCAAAGTTTTGCAAAGTTCTACATACTCGATCCTGCAACTGGTATTTTGATTGTCCACCTTCATATCTCTTCGCCTTTTCATGAGTTGTTTCGTCTTCTCAGATAATTTGCTATTCTGCTTTTTACATATTACACCACCAATTTCCCCAGCAGTTTCAATTATTGTCTTAACAATGTTTTCATTTGCTTCTGAGATGTCAACTTCTTCAATAAGTCCTTCCAGTGCAGAAAAGCGATTTTTTAATTCCAACTTGAATGCCTCGGTATTTTCTTTTAATTTCTTTAAATCCACCCTCTTACATACTTGTTTCCTAATGAGCTTCTGCCTTTCTAGTTTAGTATTTAAGTGCATTTTACATCTCACCATTCGATGATCACTTCCAGTATTAAATCTGTTCAGTACGCTGCAATCTTCAATAATTGATTTCTTGTTTGCCAGTATATAGTCAATTTCGCTGGTTCCTCCATTGGGGTGTTTCCATGTCCATTTTCTTTGTAGTTTCTTCTTAAAAAATGAATTCATGATGCTAAGATTTTCAGCTTCGGCAAATTCTATGAGTTGATCGCCACGTTCATTCCTTTCCCCGTATCCGTATTTACCAACCGATGTCTCTCCTTGTTCCTGTTGTCCAATTCTTGCATTAAAATCTCCCATGATGAGCTTGATGTGTTGTTTCCCCTTGGTATGTAGCTGTTTGATTTCTTCATAGAATTCCTCAACCTCCTCGTCGGTATGGCTTGATGTTGGTGCATATGCCTGTACTATCTGAAGTTGGTATCGCTGGGTTAGTTGAACAACGAGCCTCGCTGCTCGATCTGACGTGCTTTCGACTTCAAGAAGGTAGTCTTTAATTCTTTTGTTGATTAAGAAGCCAACACCACTTGTTCTTCCAGTTTCCGTTCCTCTATAATAAAACAAATGTCCACTTTTAAGTTCCACCAACTCTTCACCTTTTCTTCTAACTTCACTGAGTCCTACAATGTCCCATTTGATCTTGTCAAGTTCTTCTTCCAATTCTTGAAGTTTTGCTTCAGAAGCAAGGGATCGTCCATTATACGTTGCCAAGGTCAATAACAAACGGCAGCCTGGGCCATTCCAGTGATTCTTAGCACCCCCTGCTTTCATGTCATCCGGTTTCGTGTCATCCTGCTTTAATGTCACCTGGAGACTAGGGGCCATGGTTTTTGGTGTATTAGCATATTGGAGGAATTAGCCATCATTTCACCACGCTGGCTAGACGGGTTGGTGAATTAGCCCTCCCCTTCCGCCTTTCCATCCGTGCAGCAAATATTAATTTGCCTCTTGGATAGAAAGCTCAGCCTGCACCACTTGAAGGCGGGGTAGGACACTAGGTTACTGGCCTGGCCGGTTCCACACATCGTCACATACGTTCAGCGTGTGGGTCTCCTTCCAGTTAGATACCAGCAACCCTTTTGCAGGCCATATATATATATATAATAGGTAAAAATTCTAACTAGAATGGTAAAAGAATTGAAAAAAAGTTTAAAGAAAAACCTTGTATGTAATTAATAGTAAAGTTTTAACATCAATTCTATAAGTGATAATGAGCTTACAGCTGCAAATAATCATCATTAGAAAATATATGAGTAAAATAAGTATATGAAAATTGTACATGGGGAAGAGAATTTTCAGAGCAAGTATTATATTATGAACTATTGTAAGTAAGAAAAAAAAAATCATATTGCTGAAAAAAATTGGTGATATTATTACAAAGAAGTGTATAAAGGTATTATTTACCGTTATACTAATAGACGAAGATAAAACTTAGAAGCATCAAATAAACAAATTCCACACATAAATACCTTAAAGTAACTCAAAATGACAAAATATAACATATTGACATATCATAATGACATACAATATTTTCATAAAATACATAAACATATATACATAATACATTAAAAAAATTACGACGAACTTAATGAATCTCCATACAAATACAACGTATATAAAAAATAACAATATTTTTACAAAATATATTAAC
This sequence comes from Dysdera silvatica, assembly GCA_006491805.2. NCBI lineage: Eukaryota > Metazoa > Arthropoda > Arachnida > Araneae > Dysderidae > Dysdera > Dysdera silvatica. Next base: position 99,165,180 of record QLNU02015360.1, read on the forward strand.
AAAACATATAAAACGACCCTAGCGAACTCTTCGTCAGGGGAGACGTTTGCTAAAGGTCTGAATAGTGGGTTGTTTCTGATAGATAGTCGGCATTTGCCAATGTGACTATCCAGTCTCCGAACAACCCATTAATAGTTTAATTACTAGATTATAAAGAAGTTAAAATAGTTTACATACATTACCCATATATTTATATATCAAAACGGGCAAATAAATACCTGTTATACCAGTGATGAACCACAAGGTGAAAAAAGTTAATGCAAACCTCCGTTTTTTAAGAAAACTTAACTTCATTGTCCGCACTTTGTTTAGAACTGTCCACTTCTTCTTATATTATAATTCCCCTTAATGCTGTCGACTTCTTTCTCCGCATACGTGTTACATGGGCAAGTACCAAGATTAGTTTAGAGGGAGAGCGGGCTTTATACCCCAAACTCACATGTCCTTTAAACTGTCCATGTTGGGAGCGAGTAAGTATAGTAGTTTAAGCTATTTTGGAGAAATATTCCTTTTCCATGTTCCTTTGTACCACTCGTAACTTTTGAATACCTTTTGCAGTTAATGTCCATGTGTCACAACCATAAGTCAGAACAGGTAGGATGCATTGATCGAAAACTTTCCTCTGTAAAGAAATAGGGAGCTTTTTTTTAAAAATTATTTGTAGCTGGTAGAATGCTTGCCAGCTAAGCTTGATACGACGTTCGATCTCTTGATTTATGTCGCCTTTCATCGTAATTCGTTGACCAAGGTAAATGTAATTTTCAGCTTGCTGTATTTCTTCTCCCAAAACAACGATTTTCTTAGTTTGTATAAACTTATTAAACATGATCATGCTTTTCTTCAAGTTGATTTTTAAGCCAGATGTTTCTTCTTTCGTTCTTAGATCTTCAATGAGTCTTTGGAGCTCTTCTGGATCTTTTGCAGAAAGCATGATGTCGTCGGAGAATCTTATATATATATACGTTTATCAACTAAATACATCATCTAAAGATATATTTTACTAAATTCCGTAAACACTAAAATATCTGAGTTCACTCTCAATAGAAATAGAATTTCTGCAACTTAATTAGACTCCACGTATTTTCTTAAAGGACATTTAGCTTTCAACAAGACATTTTCTTATTTTTAATAAATTTTCGGGTATTGCATTTCGTACTAGGATTAATGTGTGTTTTCTATATCAGTGAGGGCCAATTAAATATATAGTTGAAACAGATATATTAATAACAGTGGATAAACCATCTCTCGGCCATCACTCTTGCACGTGATCAATGATGGTTGGTTGGTTGTATTTTTATAGCGCAAGGACAACAAGGACTATTCTGCACCAGATAAGGTGAGACCGTACATACAATTTTAAGAATAAAATAAATTCAACATACAAAAGTAGAAATGCAATAAATGTGAATGGAGCAAAACAATGCAACAATATCAGATGAGATTTAAAAAGCCAATTTCAGATAAAAAATTAAAAATGATTTCATGATCAAAAGAGTCACATAAAATGTCACAAAGGGTAAAATTATTTTGATTAAAATCTTATGACCGTTGTTGGTTAAAATTTGAGCAAATGGTTAAAATATGTAAATCATTTAATGGTTCACCACATGTGGCACACATTGAGGCATCTTCTCCCTTTAAAAGACGTTGATGAGAGAAGCCTGTGTGCCCGATGCGAAGTCTAGCCAATATGACCTCTTTTCGACAGTCACTCTATAGCTAGACTGCCAGATTTCAATTTTTGGTTTGATAATATATAGTTTATTAAAAAATTGCTTGTCCCATTCCAACTGCCATTTTTTGTACAGATGGGATAAGACATGAGTGTTAAAATCTCCAAATGGAATGGAAATACACTCAGGTTTTGCAGTTGCTGTTTTCGCACGTGATTAACGAGTTCGCCTGACAATGGCCAATAAAGTAATATACTACTTAAATGTTCCTCGCTGATACCGTACCATATAATTAGCATACAAAACAAGACATTTTCTGATAAAAATCGCATCTTCCTTAGTACAAACTTATTCCATTTAATGAATTATTTGCGACATGTCTAAAGGGCTTGTAATATAAACTGTAAGGTCGGAATCTCATTTTTGTTCAGTAGTAAGAACTTTGAATGGCAAATGTGTGCAATCATATTGCATGTGAATGTAATAAATTTATTACGAGGTTACTCAAGGACATTACATTGTCATAAGAACCATTATAAACTAACGTGCTTCGTTAAATATGCGTAATACTTCGTTAATACTGATGTCTCGAAATGCATTGAAGTTTTTCTACTTTAGGACGAAAACGTGCTACAACAAAGTTGGACAACATATGGCCCGCGGGCCGCAATCCAGCCCGCTGACAACTATTTGGAGTAAAAAATCATGAAACAAAAATGTTAGATCTTTTTTTTAGAAATAAGAAGAAACCTTGGAAACAGCATGTTTAACTCCTTTCTATATCACAAATATACAAATAAATAAACCATTGAAGAAAAAATCCAATAAAAGACACTTAGATGGTTTGGACACGTAATGACAATGAACAGTGAAAGATGGCTGAAAATGTTGTTGCAGTATGTGCCAGAGTAAAGGAGAAGACGAGGGAGATCAAGAAAACCATGGATGGCAGGGATACGAGATGCAAGTATAAAAAGGAATATTGACATAAACTCTTGGAGGAACAAGGACAAATGGAAGAAATGCATTGCATGATGGAGGATATCCCGGAGGGGAAAGGCCCTGTAAATCGAAACTGAAACAAACTAATCGAAAGAAACGTTGAGGGGAGGCTTTTCAAATTATTTATTTATTTACTCATTCGTCCATTCATTGATTCGTTCTTTCTTTCTTTCTTTCTTTATGTTTTCTTCTGTTTTTGTGTGTATGTGAAATAGCCATAAATCAGTATAAGTTTTAATACGTTGTTTGATGATCTTCAAGAAATTTGCACGAAATTGTTAATAAAATTTCCATATATGTTTAGGGATACTATAATATTATTCAATATAAAATCATTTCACTACTTTTGAGTCAATATTTATTTAATCGTATATTCCACTATATGTGCCAAAAATTATTAGCATATAGTTCTAATATTCTGAAAAGAAAAATTTTAGGCATATTTTAAATGCAACCTTTTCTATCTTTTACTGTGTATAAGAAGTTTTTCCTTTACAACTTAATTTAAAAGCATCGAACAAAAAATAAAAAAATCATGATAATAAGTTCGTTTTATGAAAAGCAAGTTCGTTTTAAATTATCAGTAAAGAAATAGTTTATTTCAAAGAATTAACTACTTGTGATTTTACGTCCAAAGATCGCACAATGTGTCATCCGTGACTTATGAATTATGACACATTTACACCATCAAGCTGATATACACAGACAAAATGAATAGCTTATACGCATAAGCATAAATAGACAGAGAAAATTTTATGTTGGAAATTCCTATTGCAAAGTTAATGTTGAAAACATACGGTCTTTTAAAAGAAAAATAATTATCTTTAGTTACATTTTATATTCACAGATAAAATGAAATCATGGCCAAATTACAGAAACAAAATATTCGATACCATCACGTGGTATCAATTAGGAGATCTATTAAATAGTTTTTATATTTTTTTAAAATACAAAATGTAAACAAGTGGGGAATGCAAACGGAAACCCACCATATACCCTGAAGTGCTTGATACAAGAAAATGATAGGTCAGAAAATATAAGGCGTTTCAAGAAATATCCTGATGATCTCTACCTATTTCAAATTAAAAAGATATAAAAATTTCCTTTATTTCTGCAGCAAGCTCCTATTTATGTCGCCAAGAGAAAACCCATTGGCCGTTCATCTTTGAAAGAATTTGTTGCCAAACAAAGGATTCATAATTTCCATTTAATGACCAGGATGACACGATCATTACATTATTTATGCGAATAATTCTCTTAATCTATTGCTTATAACTGGTGTCGGTGTATGTACTAATTTGAAGAGATTTGTTGTGGAATGGAAAAGGGCTACAGTTCTCCAATCTTTAGGGCTACGTGCTTAATGTTTTTTTCACACAGTTCAAAATGTTCGTTCCTCGGGAAAAAAATGACAGGATAATAGTTATAAATGAGTATTTTAGCTTTTGGTTCAGTAACTTTATTGACAGGACAAAGGTACCGAACTTTAAAACATAGGCCCCTGTCAGGAAATTCTCCTTCAAGCTATAAATTAACTGCTTCTGAAATGATTTCTGAGTAATCATTTTTAATCACATGATGTAGGCGCACTAAAATCTATCGGATCTTAAAATCTTGTTTGAATATTTTTAAACGAATATTTGTTTTAATTAAAGAAATTAATTAACGAATAGTAATATCCATTGATACAATTCAAAATTAGTTGAAAAAGATATACTGATGGAATAAAGTAGTTTGTTTTAGTACATAAGAAAAAGCACATAATTAAGGCCAGTGTTTGTTTTGTGCTTGTATATTTACATCTCGAGATTGCTACTACACGATGGATTTAAATTGACCTCTTAATTGTGATAATCCAGCACAGAATCAAACTTATTGGGAATCGAACTCAGATCAGAACGCATCAGGTTTTGTGAAAATAATCATGTTTCATTCAAACGCACTGTAAATAACATATTAAAATGGTTTCTGAAATATTCACCATTGGCCAAAACACGCACTTGTCAAAATGTGCCTGATAAGACGATGAAAGTTATTAATCACCACACAAATACTACAATGAGAACAAGGTTACGCAACTTAGATAAATATTAAATTTCAGCACAAGTATGAAAGGTAACATTAAGTAGAAGATTTGATGACAGTAAGGATGGTCCATTGTTATGAAATTGTAACTCATAATTAAGGCAAAGTAAACAATATAACAGTACCCTTCATTCAAGGATCTGCAGTTGAGCTCAATAACAATGGCGCTGAAAAGAACCTCAACAAGAAAAAGTCTAACAACTGCGACATTTTTTCCTTTAGCATTAGAAGCCTCATTAGCAATCCTTGCCCTTGACCTTTCGTTAGATAATTCGACTGCTTTCAACTGGCCAAATGTTTTTAAAATGGCGCAGAAGAAGTAACGGTCTGCTGAACGCTATAAGAACTGCATGGGCTAACTGAATAATAATCAGAACGCCAAGATGCCCGAACTTCGTCTCCAAGAGCGGATCTGCTTGGGGCCGCTCACCAATTTGTCTTCAGCGAGAACCAAAAGTGCTGAGTGGTTTGGTTGTCGGTAGCATCTGCTGGCGTGATGTAAACGCATTCATCTTTAGGCCACACCACAACGTAGGTGCAAACAATGAAACTATTTAAAACTATCCTTTGTTTCCGGTATTGCAAAATAAAACATGTTCGGTTAAAAACTGAAAATCGTTTTTTAAAACCCACTCACTTTGGAGTTAACATACTTTCAAAATTGAAATTAAATCGAATCCTATGGTGTCACGATTAACTCCATATTTCGTCAAAAAATAATATTTACCAGCGAAGAAAATTTATGTTCACATTCATAGTCGTTCTTTCTGTCTTTAAGTAGGAAACTGGAAATTTTTAAGTATTTAAACGTACTGGGAAATTACATATTTTACTTGCTACTTTTTGTACATTTTAGGTTGTTTTATGCCATAAAATTAACTCACATATTGAACTCAAAGCAGATTCGACACTATGGAAAACGCGCTTCCGAAATAGCTATAAACCATCGTATTTATTTTAACTGTGTTAATGTGTTTTATTTTATTTAATACTATGGAAAATTTTAGTTCGATAATTTCAGCCTGATTTTCGCTAAAGGGATTTATTTGAATTCATGCTTATTCATAAAAAAAAATCGATTTTTGAATATCGTACTTGTGCAACTTAACACACTAAAAGAAACGTGTATGACTCAATACACTATATTTACTATGCATCTTAACATATTGGCTCAAATTTATATGATAGAAATCGAAGAAAATATCGTATAACGCTCGTATGGTCTTTACGTATTACGTATATGAGAGACTTGTTTGATTGAATCTGCAATTTGCCTGAAGTTTGTAACCTCCTGAGTTGACATTCTGTAGTTTACGTAAATTTTAATATTTTATATATTAAAATCTATGTAAAAAATATTTACCTTACATTTTTCCATCTCAGCATAGATCCATTAAGTAGTTTTAGTTGGTGATTGCAATTTATTTATTACAAAGTTTTATTATTACAAAAATTTAAGCAATTTAATTTATTCATAGTTTGATTCATGAATAAGCTACCCTTACCCGAAATTTCGTTTTAAGACGTGAATAACGTAAACGTTAAATATGCGTTAACTCGGGCTTCCATAATGGCAATAATTTGATATTAAACATTGGCGTTCTCAGCCTCGAGTTCTAGGGGGAGCTACAAGTCCCACACTAGTGTTTTGCACAGATGTTATTTTGTTTTTTCCAGGGGATTAAATTTTTTTGAGGAAGGACTAAGTCACCCCTGGCTCTAGTTACATCAATGAATTTTAAATGGAAAGCATGACGTCTAGCTTTCTTCTAAGCATCTGATTATATCATCATATGGTATTGATTTTGTTATATCAGACTCAATACACAAAATTTTGCCGCCCTAGTCTATAGCCTAGTATAACCTATTGGGAAATATGCACTGTGCAACAGAAAGTTCGTAAGGTGGGATTACAGACTCAATGTGGGGTTACAGAGCTGAATCTCACATATTCCTATATATAAAAACTCATATTCCTATGTTAAATATACAAAATTTCATTGCAATGGGGGTTACAACCCCCATCAACACCCCCTGCGTACGCCAATGACTGTATAAGATGCATTTGAAGCTTTTAATAATGTAGATGATATTTCATCTCGTGTCACACATGTTCTTACGTAATGTACATATAGACCAATACCATAAAGTTGCTTTTTAATTAACTGTTTAATGTGTTTAAATTTTTAAGAAGTACGGATTTTTTATTTAGTTACCTCAGCATAGTGTTAATTTAACTTTATATAAAATATTATTTTATTTTTTGCACTAATGGCACAGATTCCACATTCGTGAAATTAGGAGATTTTCAATATTCGAAACTGAGATACTGTAATACTGGCTCGGATGAAAATGGCGCAAGTACGCAGTATGGAACTTACAATTATAACGCTATCCCTCGCTTTACGCAGTTAATCCATCCCTGAGATTCCCGCATACTATATTAAAATCGCGTTACACAAGCGTAATAGTCGATGCAGAAAATTATAACTGATCCATGATCGAGTGTTAGGGCCCCTAAATAATTAGATGTGTATAATAAAGTAACTTATCCGTATTTTTACAAAATGTGACAACCTTGAAAAGAAAAATTAAAATAAATGCGAATTAAATATTTATTATTAGCAAAAATGATTAGCAACTGAAAATTTTTAGCATCCTTCTTTTTGGCTTGAATTTTATGATAATAAGAAAGTTGATCATCCAAACCTCGATGAATATGCATCAAAATTGTAATAATCAACTTTTTGACCTCGTATGTAAAACAACGGTTAAAATTAACTTAATTGCTTAATTGAAATTCGCGTCAGGCAACACCGTTTAAAAAGAGAGACAACTGCAAAAGAAAACCATAAAGTGTTGGGAATCTTTCAAATTGTGAAGAAGCAAATAACTAAATATGTATGTGTTTTTGTCAAATTCTAAAAATTCTCGATTAATTTTCATTAGGAGTTGTTTTACTTTTGAAAAAAAAAACCTTTCAGAATGCAGAGACCACATAATTGGGGAATAAGTTGCGCACATACCTCCAGTCTCTCTTTCTCATACTTTGTCTTGTAAACTGATCCAGGTAAGACTGTTTCGGCAAATTTAATCACCTACGTTTGATATATGATCCGAAACTGTTAAAAAATGAGGGTGAAATCGGAATATGGCTGAAATCCACGATATCATTAGAAAAAACTACGACATTGAATTACGAAACATTAATATAATTGAAAAAGAGAATGAATACGAAGAGTGGAATAATCTGATATATAAGAAGCAAACATTAGCTAAAAAATGGAATAAGGGTTCTAAAGCTAAAAAATAATGAGATTAATGATGAATGGCGCAAGAGATAATTTCCTTCGAAAATGCATATATAACAAAGAATACTATTAATTTTAATCAGTATTTATGATTCCTCACGACTTTATTCCGATTACATTTAACGGTTAATACTTGGAATTTTTTACAGTATGGCTTTCATATTTATAAAATGGATAACGATGGGCATAATGGATTTAAATCCATAAAATTTACTCGCAGAAGAATCCAAAATTAAAAACAACTATAATTATAACATAAAACGAGGGTGAGGAAAATATGGATTGAACGAAGACTGATTTTACAAAAAAAATATAGGAAAGCACGATTTCGCCATTTCAAATGTTATATTTAAATATACTTTTATTTGAAAAAGAATATTTTATCCATTAAATTTTTTTGTGATGTGGGTGAATAGATATTGCTCTGATATTAGGAAACTTAAAAATGTAAACAAACACAATCGTACAAAATTTAAACAAATGCAGTCCTGTCAAGCTCAATTGATAAATTGTGGTGAAGCATACTTAAAAAGTTTTATCTAAAGAATTCAGAACACTACAAATGAACTTACATCTTCCCCTATTCTAGTTTACTCGCAGGGCCTTCTCCCTTGGAGAAATTGTTTCACATTAAGGAATTCTGAGTAGGTATTTTTCCAGATAAAAACGCTCACGGCAAAAAATCCAAATGACATTGCGACAAGACTTTTGCCCCTGACCTGAGAATTTATTAAATTTATTAACCATAAAGTATTCAAAGAGGGACCTGGCTAGCTAGTTATGTTTTCGAGTTTGCGGCTTGATGAATGTGTGATAAATGTTTCGTCGTCATGTCTCCAAAACCTGATCTGTAAAATATGAAACCTCTTGCCACAGGAGTTTCAATAAATTACGATTGTGTAAATTTAATTTAAAGCAATAATTAAAAAGAAGTTGCCCATATGTCATATTATTAGATAGGAATTAATCAAGTATTGAAAATTGTCTTCTGAATTTCTGTAACGTAGAAATAAGAAAAGCAACAGCGACTTTCCAAGTACTATGAATTGGAATACAATTTAATTTTATCAGCTATGTATTATTTGTTTTTAAATTTATTGTAGCTTTACAAAAAGTAAAAAGTGTAAAACTGGTTACTCTTAACGGCTGTTAACTTTTTCGAGTGGCTCCTAATATAATATCTAAAAAAATTACAATTTATATTTAATTCATAATTGAGAGGAAAAGTTATAAAAAAATTTTTGAATGTATAATTAGGAAATTTAGAAGTAAAATAATTTGCATTATTTGTGCAATTAAATTTTTTTGTGTTTCCTTTAATGTGAATTTTATGATAAATATAAAGCAGAAATTACATTTTATTATAAAAAATTCGTAAATTGTTTTGATTTAGTGATATTTTGCAATGGTATATTCACACGGCTAAACTGCAATACACACTAAAATTATTAAAAGCCTTTACAATTTAATAACATTTAATATAATTAAAATTCTAATTTTAAGGATAAGAGTTAAATAAACTGACTTTTTATTTAACTTTCAAATAATTAAAAAAATTATTCTCATGGTATCATTTTGTCAATACCTTTATTAAAGTGTCATTTTAACCGCTCTTACTTTTGGAAAGGCTGAAAAACCCAAGTCCCCCTCCCTCTGCTCCGTAAGTGGTAAGTGTAAAAAAAAAATATATATATAACATATATAAAGAATAAATGTATTTATATAGAAAAATCATTGGCCTGCTGATAACTAAATACAGTTATTAAATATAGTTAAATCAATTAAAGATTATAGTTATAACGATATTGAAAGTTAGATACATGTTAATATGATATTTTCATAAATTAAGAAATTAAATTACTTAAAAAGAATTCACGATGTGAACAAAAATATATAGAATGATGAAAAACGTATTCTTTGGGTCACTAAGATTTTATCATTCCGGTTTTAATTTTAAATTCTAAGACTAACTGTAATTATAATAATAGAAGATATTTCTTTAATGAATTTTCAATTGACAAAATATTCTCTCTAAATTGTTTATGGAAAATTACTCATTTTTATCATCAAAGCTTATGGAATAATCTTACTGTCTGTCGAATAAATACGGTTGAAGCAAATTTCTACAAAATTTTAATTAAAAATTGGGGGATGATTAGCTAATCAATTAGCTAAAATCTTAGCTTGGAAATATTTTACATTGAATTCCTCTTCTACAATTATATTAAATTATTTTAATATAAGCTGAAATCAACAACACTTGATAAAGCATGCTATTTTTTCTATTACAACAAGTATCAGAATATCTACTTGTGTATTGAAATTTAATTTGTAAGTAATAAATTTGATACATTTACACAGCTCTATTCTTTTTCGATCTTATATTAAATAAAAAACAAGTAGTCATACTTCAAGAGTGAACATTTTTTTACAGGATAATACATTTCTATACAAGTTCTAGCATGATATGTTTACTTGCAAATAGCCCACTGGTCAGGAACATTATCAGAAAATGCACTTCCGGACAAAAGTTTGGCAATTCTTGAAAAAACAGACTGAGTGATTAAAAACATCAAATATTTAAACTATCCAACACTGTACAAAAAGAATATTTTTTTATTAATTTGCAATGTTTTGATTACATAATCTTTCCGTAGTTTCAAAAATGCATAAAATTTTAATGGGAACAAAAAAGGAAAATTAAACTCTATTCGAGACAAAAATACGGCAATTTTAAAAATCAAGACAAAAATACGGCAATTTTAAAAATCAAGACAAAAATACGGCAATTTTAAAATCAAGACAAAAATGTGGCAAATTTCTTGCTAGTACCTGATCCAACGACGCTTGGCTGTGATAACTGCTTAGATTCTACTAGGCATGGACTCCACTAAATGCTGACAATCATCATCTATGATTGCACACCAAAAATCATGAATTGTTCTCCTTAGACCACCCATTGCAGCTGGTTTCACTTCAGCAATAGCCGTTTTCACTTTTCCCTAAATGTTTTCAATTGGATTAAAGTCAGGACTATTGCCTGGCCACTTGAGAACAATGATATCTTGTTCCTCCAACTATTCCATAGTATTCTTGGCTCTATGACATGGTGCTCCATCTTGTTGGTAAGTGTACTTGCCATGTGAAAAATAATAAATTGCACTTGGAATGAGGTGATCTGCCAAAATTTCGACCTAATAGGGACTATTTACGTTCCTATTAATGAAGCAAAGACTTCCAACACCATAGGCACACATGGAACCATGTACCATGACACTTGGAAGAAATTTGACCTGACTTGAAACACAAGATGAATGGAATTTCTCTTCCTTGCGACGCACTACTTTTTATTTACCATCCTTAAACAAATAAAATCTGCTTTCTTCTCTGATAAAAGTAACCTTTTCTAATCTTCTGTGCTTCAGGTTTTATGTTCTTTGGCCCGGGAAAGTCGTTTGTCCTTCATTGTTGCGGTGAGCAGAGGTTCCTTCGTAGCAGTGTAAAAATGATAACTTTTCTCTTTCATTCTGCGAGTTGCTGTTTTTGCTGAAACAATTTTTTTGTGATGTCATTTCATTTAGCTATAACTTGACTGGCTGTTTCCTTTCGGGATGACTCAATGATGCTGATAGAATGTTTATCTTCTGTCTTTGTGGTTATGCGTTTTCTACCACTTCTTGAAAGTACAGCAAAAATTCCTGTCTTCTTATACTTCATTATGATTTTGTTGAATGAACTTGCATTCAAGTCCAGTTCCTTAGCAATTTTGGTTTGCTTTTCTTTTGATTTCCATTTTTCAATTATTAGTTCACGAATAGCTTGAGTAATTTTCTTTGTGGGTGGTACTTTAAGTCAAACTTCTTATAAATATCCTGAATACCAAAACCTTTATCAACAGATAAGAAAACTACGTAGGTATCATACCGAAGCGTCCTCGTTTGCATAAACTTGCAAAATAGTAACCTGTTAACAAGAAATTTGCCATATTTTTATCTCTAGTGCCGTTTTCTTATTTTGTTCGCATTAAAATTTCATGCATTTTTGAAACTACAGAAAGGTTATGTAGCCAAAACATTGCAAATTAATAAAAAAAATTTTGTACAGTGTATGATTGTTTTAGAATCTGATGTTTTTAATTACACGGTCTGTTTTTTCAAAAATTTCTAAATTTTTGTCTCGAAGTGTATTACGATATTCATTCGAGCGCTAGCTCTTTTGTGCCACAATATGGTTTTATTGTTAATAAACGCTAGTTGAGATTGTAATGCTGGAGGTCAACAACTGGCGATTTGTAAGTTAAGACGTTATCAGAGGTATTATCAATTATTAATAAGAGGTATTAATAGCTCTTAATATGGCGATTATTCTCGACTGTTTTTTTTCCCTTATCTTTCCTCTCTCTCTCTCTCATTATTATTACAGTATATTATTACTATAATCATCAATTACACTATCTTAAAAGGAATATACACCATAGTGAGAAATAACTTCAGCTCTACATTTTCTAATTGAACATTTTTGTGGAGAAAAACATTGTTACTAATAAAATCTTTTAAAATGATATCATTAGTTTTTCATTTTATTGCTTTTACTCACTTAACTATCTTTTGTCTGTCTTACTATAAATAATTTTCACTTTTGCATTATCTTTATCAATTCATAGTGACACTAATTTTATTAACAGTCGTTTCCTATTTCACTTATGGTTATACAATTTAATTTTGTTCTACTCGCCCTACATTTTAATACCATCGTTTTTAAATGTTTTGGAATATCACTTCGGGCATTACGTTTAGCAAAAGAATGTGTTTCAAAGGAATATATAATAATATAATTATAAACAATCAAGCGTCTTAAGAAATAATTTTATTTATCCTTCTGTCTGTTTGGCAGTGTATGTGAAAGTATTAACTGTAAAAAAACTTGCAATGAGTAATATCGTTGATAAGTATGATTCTTAGCAAAAATACCACGTTTAATTAGTTGGAGAGTTAATTAATTAGTTAAATTTCTATTGCGCAAGGTCGTTTTCGCGCCAAACAAGGCAGTAATGTGAATATATGTTTTTTATAAGAGACGAAGTAAACTTTGTACAAAGATGAAAAGAAAAATGTATCAAATGCACTAAAACACACGATGCGATAAAATAAGATGAGAGCGTTAAAAAAGATATCAGATAAAATTTTAAAAATGATTTCATGATTAAAAGAATCACATAAAACATCACTTAAGCTAATCATTTTTATTAAAAGCTATTGATTACTATCTGTTTAAATTTTTATAATACGACAAAAATACCGCTTTCAACTACGATGTAACATTAAAGCAACTACGCATAAACTTAGTATCATCATTTTAGTTAAAAGCATTATTTAAAAATTTTCAGAACCAAGCACATTTACGTGCGAACTAAAAGTAACCTCTTTGAAAGTACATATTTTGCATTAGCGTAAACATAGTGCGTTTATTCAATCTGTCACTGACTCGTCTACGAATGAAGTTGACAATACGATGCTGAAAAGTCATTAGTAGCTTTGACATAATAATTTTTAACAAATGCTTACTAAAAGTATAAAACAATGCAGCACTCAAAGTTCATCCCCCATTCAATCATCAAGTAATTAAACAGCGGACACTAAATTCAACAAACAATGGCAACAAGCTGATGATAGACAATGGTTGGCATATCAATTAAACATGGTCGTTGTCTCCTACGCTTTGAGAAATCTTCGCGTGCGGACAACATGGTTTGTAGGCTTAGACCAATTTCACCAGACTCCTATTTAAAATCAAAGTGGAAGACAATGCCAACGAGATTATCCTTATACAGTAAAACCTCTCTACAACACTATTATACGGACTGAGAAAAATTATCGTTGTAGAGGGATTTATCGTTATATCGGATATCGTTGTAGGGAGGTTTTACTGTATATAGCCTATTGTCATTCATTTCAGTTAAACATGATCATTATACAATAAAACCTCCGAATGGCGGACATTTCGTTACTTGAAAATCTGCTAACTATTCGGAAGTGTCAGAATAGAGCAAGCATTAAAACTAAGAATTGGAAAAGTGTCTTCTAAATAGGGATGTTCGCTATTCAGAAGTATCTTTTATACAGATTTTGCTGCACATCTTCTACATATACCCACAAATTTTGCAGTTATGTATGAAGGTGTACTAAGCTGAAGCTCGGAGTTTGTGAAAATGAATATGAAAAACTAATGGATATTGGCACATGCATGTTTTACAATATATCTAAAATCCCTGGATATAATTACACTTATTATAACGTACGTTTTATTATATATCTAATGAGTTATTTCCAATGAATTAGTATAATGTGATTGCCAGCGATCAACTTACTCAAAAGTTTTCTAAAGACAAATTTAACTCTTAATTAAATATTTAATCTTCGCTTGATTTCAGTTCTGCGTTATAGTATGATTTCTTTTTTTTTTTCTGTTCGTGCGGTTCGAACTTGCTTTTTGATTTAAGTGCGAAACATCTTTTGATCCGATTTATTTTCGCACACTTACAACTTATTGCTCAAACTAGAATATTTGTTCATACAAAAATGTGAATTCGAAAAGAAAGAAATAATGCCTTATGCTGGACTCAAGCCTAAAACTTTTCAATTATTTCAAGTAATACAATTTATTTGAAATTTGGATTGGATGCGCAAATTGTTTTATTCGCATTTTTTTTTTAAATTCTTAATCCATGCGTATTTTCATTTTCATTTGTTTAGTTTTCCTTCATTGTCAAATTTTATATTATTCTTTCTTCTTTTACATTTTACATTATTTATTTTTCGCATTGTTTATCTAGTCATAAAATGTGTACACTTCAAGCTAAAGTATCTTTAAAATAAAATCATCTGGTCGGTTCATACTAGCTTCTTGACATGAGTTTTATAAATACGCTTAGTTTTAATGGTAAGAAAAAGAGGAATTCTTTATGTAAAGGAGAGTTTGAGCCCTCTCTCCACCCAAAGAGCTCATCTAAAGTAGCCTCACCACTGACAATTATACCGTATATTATGTTGATCGTTATAAATTTGCTGTAACAAGGAATCTATTATTTGGATATCTCAATGACAAAATCACTTTCTAATATTATCTTTATTTAAGAACCCAGCAACCAATCAATGTAGATATACCGGGTGATCCAAATTAAACAGGAGGTGTTTAGACCTCTCTGTAGAGAAAACTATTTGATCAATTTCACCCAAATTTCATACACATGCTCCCCTGAGTATGCGGTTTCGATTTCTGAAAGAAAAAATTGAGTTCATATTTCGGCCGCTAGGGGAGGAAATGGCGCTGCGGAGCAGGCAATTTACATATTACTTAACATGCGCAACATCCTCTGCCTATATAAGGAGTCGTGAAGCATTTTTCCACCATACGAGGACTCCGTCATGAAACTTACTTTACCAGATCGCGCGTTACTCGTTAAGCTCTTTTATCAACGAAATAACAATGCTTCTGCGGCACTTAAAGCATTTCGACAGGTAAAAGGTTTACGCAGACGCACTCTCACAATTACAAATCTTCGAAAAATGGTCTTGTATTTTGAAAAGAGCGGAACATTCACCGTTAAACCAGGACGATGCCGCAAACCAACTCGAGTGCAGCAAATTGAAGAAGTTGCAACTGCAGTAGTGGAGCAGGAAGCAGCAAGTGCACATGGTAGCAGTAGTGCACGTGCGATATCACGGGAATTGGACATGCCATATACGACAGTGTGGAGAGTTATGAGAAATGTCCTGAAGTTTTATCCATATAAGATAGCCCACACTCAGCAATTGCTTTCTGGTGATAATGACGTGCGGAAAACATTTGCTTTGATGTTCATTGCTCGGATGACAGTGGATGATGAATGGCCTTGGCAGATACTGTGGAGTGATGAGGCCCATTTCCACTTGAATGGCGCTGTAAACACACGTAACTGCCGTATTTGGTCTGACACAAATCCCCACGTTCATCAACAAATTCCGTTGCATGCTCCAAAAGTGACAGTGTGGTGTGGCTTCACCTCATCTTTCGTCATTGGTCCTTACTTCTTTGAAGAAAATACGGCCTCGGGGCCAATGACATGTTCTGTTACTGGCTCTAGGTATGCATTTATGCTCTGGAACTTTGTCATTCCTTCGCTTCAACAGAGAAATTGTCTTGACACTACAATTTTCATGCAAGATGGTGCACCCCCGCACATCGCGTTGCCTGTTCAAACATTATTACGGCAAAACTTTTCGGATGACAGAGTGATTAGCAGGTCATTTTCAACATCTTGGCCGCCTCGGTCACCCGATCTTAACCCTTGTGACTTTTGGCTGTGGGGATATTTAAAGAGCTGCGTTTATAAAGGCAATGTTCCGAACTTAGCAGTCTTAAAAGACAGAATTTCGCAACATGTATCCCACCTCCAAGCGAATGAGTTACGTTCTGCCGTGGAATGTGTTGTGCATCGAATGCAATTTCTAGAGCAAAGAGACGGCGGACATACCGAGCCGTATCTGTGATGATAGTGTGGTTCCACATGTGATAGCAATAAAGTTATTGCACAAATCTTTTTTTTAGTCATACCTACTGTCCTACGGTATACTGTAATTTGTAGTTAATTTCATGTGATTGCAATAAAGGTTATTGCATGTTAAAACACTTTTTCGTTGTTAATATTAATAAATTGCCTGCTCCGCAGCACCATTTCCTTCCCTAGCGGCCGAAATATGAACTCATTTTTTTTCTTTCAGAAATCAAAACCGCATACTCTGGAGAGCATGTGTACGAAATTTGGGTGAAATTGGCCAAGTAGTTTTCCCAACAGAGAGGTATGAACACCTGTTTAATTTGGATCACCCTGTATATTGTTCTTACGATACCAACCGTTTAAATAAACTAAAATCATTGAATTTGTGAAAAAATAATGTACAAAATGTTAAAGCAGTCAGTGAAAGGAGAGGCATATGGTCAAAACAATATGATGAAAGGGAATATATTTTAAGTTTAAAATTTTCTAAGTTTTTATCAAACATATATATAGCGTATGATATTTTAGATTAATTTCGTAATTTTTAAAAAAACTAGTTATTTTAAGACTTAATAGTGAAAAAATTATAAAATACATATGCAACATGGAAAGAAATAGCCGGAATTATCAAGGAAACTCAACGATTTCATACTTACCCAACGTCGTTAAAAAAAAATGTTAAAACAGTATTTCATAAGTAGAATTTCTCTAAGGAAATTCAAAATAAACTCACAACCTAAACCTCTCTTCGACAGAAGAAAACCAAACAAAACCGAACGTCAACGGAAAGGAAAAACCGTTTTTTGGATCGGGGAGAATAATTATGGAACGAAAACCATCTCAAGTAACATTCGGTAAACGTTCCTGAAAGATTCTGTCACGAAACAGTATCTCTAATTGCCCGAAGTGGCAAATCATTGTCTCTTGTCTGAAATGTGCAACCAAGCGTGTCAAGACCTACGTGAAGTCATCATTTGGCAATTTTCTTCCCATGCGCACGCGTGAACCATCTTTTTCGAAAAAGTAAAGATGGCGGAACGAATGCCGCTTTGCCAACCAAAACGGCGATGTTCTAGCTTACGCTATTTTCAAACTTTCCAACTCAAACTATTTGTATCAAATGTTTTACTACCTTTTCATTGCTGTCTATCTCCTCAAATTCCGCTTAATTAAACTCGGTGGTGGAGCGTTAACGAAAATGTTATGTAGAAACAAGCAGGGGGTCATTTATTGCAGTTCGCCAATCTAGTCAACCTGATCCTTATAATTGGAAAATATTTTCTCCAACTTCACTCAAAATTTCTTCCTCTGAACAGTTATAATTGTTTCCTAGATCTCCATCAATTTAACGCAGATGACAAATGGTTAACAACCGATTGACATTTAACTTATGAATACGGTGAATATACTTGAATAATTATTGTTAATTGGTATATTACAAATTTGCGTATGTGCATATTTATTTTTGCTCATGTTTAGCCTTGACCTTTGCAAGCCTTTCTCAAAAGCTTCTTTTTCAAGGGCAATTATATAAATAGTTGTTTTCAATATGAAAACTTGCTTAAAAGTATTTAAAATTAGTACATTTAAAGTACATTTTTCGAACAGAACACATATACATTATCTTAAGCGGTTAATTAAGCAGAAGAGATTGGGCGGTATGGACGTTAAATTGAGGATTTCAGTATCGGGAACTACAATTATTTCTACCTGTCTTTATAAAGAACAATATTTAATGTTAAGCAAAAGAGCACCTCTGATTTCAGTTTGCAGTTATCGGGATGTTCAGTAACTGAATAATGCCAAAAATATTCATTAGCACTTCATAAAAATTAATGCAATTTTGCAAAGTCCGTGTAATCTACTTAATACGCTTGGTGAATTTATTATAGACGAAACTTGGCTATACACGTTATCAAAATTTAGTAGTTATTATAATTCCAACAAGATATGCATTACCTTTATATCTTTTTTTCAAGTGGAAATGCAAATCCAACTCATAGTCGTTTGCAGAAAACTATACGAATATCTATGCATATATCAATTTGTGTCTGTTTAACCCGACCAGATAAGCGTGAAATTCTGCCTGTTTAACAGGGAAAGTATAAAAACAAATTTTTATATTTCTTAAAGTAGGAATATAAATTCAACTTAAGAGAAGAAAACAATAAGATATATATGCACGTTACTTTATATCCTTTTAAATTGACGATAAAAATTCAACTCGCGGTGCACAGCAAACAAAAACGTTTTAGTCCATTCTTTATCGATAATGTTCGATAAGACTGTTTTGACCTCCGTCAGTACAATTTATCATCTTGCAACTATACGGATATGACTCAGTTACGAACAAAACACTTTATGCATATTTCCTATACGAAACAAATAAGCATCTTCTAGAAGGACGTGCATATTTTACAAAGAATTTTACTTCTTAAGAATTAACGGACTGGTAAACAACGGTGTAAGAAGAATTGCAGAAATCAAAATACAATATGTAATATCGTCCAGATTTTATGAACGATTGTAACATAAATAAAGGTATGAATACTAAAACAACAGTAGCGTAGCAAATCAAAAATTATGGGAGAGACTCAAATAGCTTTTAAGAAGTTCATGTAATGCAGCGTTAGAGAAATAATATGTTTTGATAATCCAACTGGGGGCGTGAGCCCCTTTTTTTCCTACGTCATTATAAAACAATATGCGCGAAAACTAAGATGCACCGTTTTGATAAATTGAACCTGTGCCTGTGATTTATTTAAATACGCTGATGGCACAAATGCTTAAGTTCCCTCGCCAATATTTAGTTATTTCCCGTGTTAATTGCAAATAAAATACATTAAAATTATCCTTCATCGTTAAAAATCTATGAAGCAAGTAAAGGACTAAAACATTGAATTTCCATCGAATTAACCATCTTTTAATACAGAAGCAATGGTTTTTGTTGGATTGCAATTAACTTGTTACGTACTTAATTCCTACGTGGGATATAAATAGGCTTCTCCGAGCTAAATACTACATCGATGAAGTATTTTTGAAACGAAGAAACCAGAATATTTGGTTACAAAAATTGAACAAAATTTCTTACATAGGTTATTATAAAAATTACTACATAGTAGGAATAAGATGAAATTGCATGAACATAATCCTTTAAATGCGAATAAAACAGCCATAAATGAAATAAAAGGTCTTTTCGTTAACAGTAGAAAATGGGTACTTTTCACAACAATCTTATTTTTTCACGCGAGGATGCATATCATTTCCGTCTAGCATTCCTTTCATATATTTCTTACCTTTCGAAAGAACCTCCATCCCTCAGATAATAATTCAAGCTAAAATTAAAGTTTTAGAAAAACGTTTTTCTGCATGTTTGAGATAAAACGTGATAGATAGAGCGTGCTCTAAAAGGAAAAGAGCGAATTTTTACGCTCCATGAATTTTGAAAACTAAAGTTTACTCAAAACGAACTAAAGATTGAGAGTGCCTTGAGAAAACGCTTCTTAAAAAAAATGAAAAGCCATAACAAAAATGCAAAAGTGACAGTAACAAAATATTGATCGAACGATGAGATATTTTTTATTTGAAAATATATATATATGTGTATTTGTTTATTTACCTCACATTGAAACAAATTAGTCACTTTGTGTCAAACTTGTAAACAAAACCACATGATCCCGATGATGTTGTTTTGTACTGACATCACAACATGCTTATGGGTGTATTACGTATTCCTTTGATAATTTTCTTTTAAGTTACGTTTTGTAGTCAAGTCTTTTTAATTATATATTGGTGATCATGATATAGTCCTGGTGTAAGTAATATTCAATAGTCTCTTTTGAAAAATCGTTAGCTGTTAATTAGTAAAGATATAATTAAATAGGATTTTACTTAATAAGGAAAGTGATCAAATTATAAGAAATTCATCACGTTTTTCATAGGTGTAAATATGACATTCATAATCTATTGATTTTATTATTTATTATCTCTTCTCGTATACCGTTTCAATAATCAGAAATAAATACGACATTCTCTTGGCAATATGGATGAAATTCGCATTCGAAATTATTAAAAATAATAAATCATATATATCACTAAAACAACACTTAGTTTAAGATAAACGAAGAAATGTAATTACACACAATTGATTTTGATTGTGGTATTGGTTTCAAGAGTCCGGCTCTGTTGATATGAAAAGGAATTAAATATATTATGCATCAAAATATTAAAATTACTTACAGAAATTCTTAGATAGAAAGAAACAACTATTGCTCACACACAATGGAAACAATCTGATTAAGTGAACAAGGACTAACCTACTATTAAAATTATAACCTGAGTATAATGAACAAGACAATAGTCACACATCTAAAAAACAAGGCAAAGAAACTGTCTACGTAAAGGAGAATAAACGAAAGAAATAATATAAAAATATTATTCGAAAATGTCTGAAATCCGGCATAAAGCGCCCTTCTTCCTGAGAAAACTTAAGATAAAAAAAAGCAGTGCTATTACAACCTTTGGAAAAGAAGATACAATTTAATGTGACACGTGAATAGAGGCTAATGGGAGTTTATATGCATGCGCATCAGGTCAAGCGAAAAATGATTACTCTATCACCGGCAATGGATTCATTATATCTATGTATAGCTTACTTTAATAATTTGCATGTTTCTCTTAAACTAGCCAAGTGTTACAAGATTATAGCATGAATATGTTCCTGTCTGCCTTTTTTAATCGATATTTCTATTTATTTTTTTAATCTTTTTCTTCCTTTGTTTAATTTCTTCTTCGAATTCTTTGAACACTATTATTTTCTAACAGGTATATTCAAAAAGCGCTGCTTACTTCATAGAAGTACTATCGGACACTGCCAGGACCGTAGTCAGGATTTAATTTTGCGGGGGGTGTCAAACAATTTTAAGGCATGTATCGATACAATCACAGCATGCAAGGCCGTAGCCAAGTCCCATTAAAAATTTAGTTTCGGGGGGGATTGGTCTTTAAGTTTTCCCTCTGGACAAGGATATGGACACTGCAGAAATCGTACAAAAAGCATGTTTTTTCTTCCATTTAGTGGAAAATACAGTACCTATTCTTTTTAAAAGTGAACTACATCGCTTTTGAATAACTAATCAAAATGCCAGTTGCACAGCCAAAACATTTGTAAAACCAATATGGCAAAACTAAATTAGCTATTCAGTTGTGATGATCGAACATACTGATATAATTTAAAAAAGTGTATTTTATCTCTGAAATGGTGGTTTTATATGTACTTACAGCATAAAGTAATATGTAGTTTCATTGCATTATTTGTTCCCTATATTTCCATGTTACTTATAAATCATTGTATACTTGTATATTATGCCTTCAAACTCTTACTTCTACATTGTGTATCATTCTTATAACTTCTTCAATCTTCATTTCCAACTTTTATACCAACAGCATGTAGCTTTAGTATTAATTATTATTTGACTCACTCGTTGTTCCAATTTCGTGTTTATCTTAGCTTTAATATTCATAACTATTTTATTTTGATAATTTCTACTATGTTTCCTACTTTTTGCCACACACAATTTTGAATCTACAAATTTGTTAAAAATTTTACCTGAGGATGTTTTGCAGGTTGTTTACTGATCAACTGTGCTCTGACTAATACGCGAAGATATACCCTTAATCTAAATGGTAGTGAATCGTATATGATCCATCTGTGTTAGATCATACTTGCAATAAATGTTTAATTGCGGTTTCTTCGGAATTAGAATCTTTAGATTCTAATCCCGGAGAATCTAATCTTTAGATTCCATAGTTTAGTACTATGCCAATGATATATTATACTTAGAGTCGGTGAAACAAAAATCTGAACACCCGTTACCATTCGCGCAATAATTGTGCTACAGAAAATTCAAAGTTGTCAATCGATAGTAAACAATGAAATCTACCAATTCATGTGCACAAAATTTGCATAAGGGACCGTCTCCATATTTAAACTTGCAGAAACTTTGAAAATTCCAATAGCGACATGTAAATTTCATATCATAATCGGATCCTAGACTATTCAATTAGGCTCGATTAAATTTTTGGTGTCATGTTGAGTATTAAAACTCGAGATTTTCCATGGAATGTCTACGGGGGTTTCCACCATGATAAAAAATGAACTTGGAATTCAATTTTCTGATCAAACCTGTTGAAATCAAAAAGTTATAATACCCTTTGACTTGTCTTCTTTTTTTTTTCTCACTGATTAAATTTACCGATATGCCTGCTGAATGTTAATCAAGAAATACCACTCGACAACAGTTTTAAAGCATAAAATAATCTTTATTTTATTTTTTTCATTTATTTATTCTTTTCTTTTTACTTTTGTAACCATGAAATGCCCCATTAAACCTTCGCTTTAACTAATATTAAGCATAAAAGAAAACTACTGATCGGATTGCGCTGAAATTTCTCTGTAGTAGGTAAAACACCGTAGGGTTAATTTCCGTCGAAAAATTAATGTTTCTATTCATATTTTTAATGAATATGATTTTTATAATTTATAATTCATATTAGATATTATTTTAAAAATGAAGAACATCATAAATTTTGTTTTGCTTGTTGAATTTTAACGCAATGACAAATATTGAAGAGATGATGCATATTTCGGGAGATATTCATAAAAATATCATGAAATATTTTCACGTTATGAGTCTAAAATTTCTAATATTCAAAACTCATAATCCTTTGAACTAAATGAATTGAAATTTTGTATTAGATGTTTTTTTTTGGTTGCAGATTCGAAATATTAGTCAAAACTAGGTGTTGCCATTGGAATTTTCAAAGTTGATGCAAGTTTAATATGAAGACGATCCCTTATGCAAGTTTTATGCACATGGATTGCTATATTTCATTATTCCCTATAGATTGGCATCTTTGAATTTTCTGCAGCACAGTTACTGCGCGAATGGCAACGGGTGATCAGATTTTTGTTTCACCGGCTATATATTTTTAATTCTTGTGTAATTTATCTGAAGTGAAAATCTTTTCATAAATTCGTACTTCCAACGTTTTGATGTGTGACTAAAAGTTGAACGTTTACTGTATTGTTATGTTCCTTACTCGCGCATGCATTATAGTTGCAACTTTGAGTCTTACAATGTGAGGGTATTAAAACCTATTGGTTTATCTTATCGAGTGTAATTTTATTTTTAGCGAATTATGTCCTGATTAAAATCGAAAAATTGACTAGCTACGGATCCTGATAGTACAGTGTGAATTAAACCCCATATATTGCCCTATAATTTATGTTTAAAACTGAGATGACGTGCCACATTACCATATTTCAAAGAAAGTTCAACTCTACTTTGTGCAAAACCATGTCCATGAATCAAAATCCAAGAGGAAGCAAACTAAGAACTGTTCGTATCTCTTTTCACCGTAACATTTCAACCATAATTCAATTTATATGTATTTTCATTTATTAAGAAGGGGCAAATGATGCCTCATCCTTCTCCTTCAGAAACGTATGATACCTACCATACTAAAGTTCGTAATACCACGAAGTAATAATATTTTAGATAGCTAAAGTAATAAAGATTAGACAATACGATTCATAATCATCCATCATAAATGTAAGTTCTGCACGATACACCATTTTACCACATACACCACTTTACCACATTTAAAGCGGTCCCTAAGTTTACCCTCACTAACTCATTTCCACGTAACGCATTTCTTTAATTGAGAACTACTTTGTATCTTGGACCATTCGCTGTTTCAAAAACTGTAAGTAGAGGCCTGCAGAGGGGAAAGTACTGAGGTCACTGCCACAGGACCTGATAATCCCAAGGGGCCTAGATGTTGGAAGCATTTTATGTCGGTTTTTCTTAATTTTCATTTTTTTATGCTAATAGGGTGTTCTATATAAATACATGTTCATCTAGATTATTTTCGGTGATTTCTATAAACTTTTAAACACCAGACGAATTTGATAAAGTTCTTAGTTCCTAACATTAATCAGAATGTATTCTTGTTATATATAATTAGATAATTATTTCAAACTATACATTGAGGGCTATACAACTAGTTTTTTTATAAGCAAATACGCGATTTTTATTGAAAGAGAACTTATCAAAAACAATTTTTTTAAAGCAACAAGCTATGTATTATTAGCCCAGCAATATTTGTTTGCAGTTTTATTGTACACAAAAGTGAACTTATTCATTTCAATTTCATATCTAAATGAAATTAAGTCTCCGAATTAAAGAAAACTCATTTTCGAATGTTTACTACATTTTCAGAAAATTTTTTTAATTAAATAACGACATTATCAAATGTGCTTTTTAATAATCTGTACTGAAACTCAAGAATAGGATGGATATATATTTCTGTCCGACACGAAGCATGGACACGCCATGGTATTCGCCGCGAATCATTTAAGATACGCATTAATTTTTCAGTCTCGTAAGACGATTATTTCACAGCTAGACCATACCGCATCAAATAGTGAGGTCACCACTCCCATAAGATAGTTTGCTTCTTAGAGTGTGAAAATCGAAGGCTTTGAAAACAAGATTTGGGAGTAATTTCCTCTCAGCAGAGTTCCTTCTTCGAGAAGGTTCTCTTCAACAGAGGTGAAAGGTCTGTTTGCTGGTACGCAGTCAAACATAACAGAAGGCCTTCATTTTTCTCCAAGACCAACGTCTCGACGACCACTTAGGGTGAACCATTGGAAGTATGTAATACAAGAGTGTAAATAAACAGAAAACCTTATGCCATTTCTTTATTTTGCGTGTCTGGATGGAAAAAGCCCTGCACGTA
Source organism: Dysdera silvatica (assembly GCA_006491805.2). Taxonomy (NCBI): domain Eukaryota; kingdom Metazoa; phylum Arthropoda; class Arachnida; order Araneae; family Dysderidae; genus Dysdera; species Dysdera silvatica. The sequence continues at coordinate 99,190,589 of QLNU02015360.1, forward strand.
TATATATCGTATGTACTATATATAGTTTCCTACCAATGTCAGAGCTTCTGGTTCATCTTTCTAACATGAACTTAAGAAAAAAGCTACTTTGCGGAGTTCGATGACTAGGCTGGAGTTATCTTCAAGGCCATCGTGCCTCTCGCTGGAAACAACCTGAAGGTTCCAAGAGTTATTGTTCAACAACCCCAAGTTTTGAAACAGGCCAACTACTAATAACCTAACCATTCACGTAACGTTAGTAATGAATGAATAGTACATGTTCTTTTTTTCTAACTTTATCGTCATCGGAACGATGGCTCGTTTTTTCTCACAGCGCCGGCGCAGTCGATAGTAGCGGGCGTTTCATTAATTCTAGATAAATGCGAACGATTACGCTGATTTTCCTTCTGTGATTACTTGCTTCTGAATTTATAAAAATTATTCGTTATACTATACGTTATCTCTCTTCAACTTATTTTATTTTTTTGAGATAATCCAGTCCATAATCGAATTAAAGAGAAAAGAAATATTTGCGTTACTTCTATATAAACTTTCCCTCGGTTCAACAGAAACTGCTATTAACTAATGTGTTACCAACATTTTTGGAACCCAATTAGGATAACTCAGGAATGGCCATTATCGTGTATGATTTTCCACGTAGGATGCCCAAGTCGGCTTTATGAATGTTTCTAGGTGACGCAATATGTACACGAAACACGCTACAACATTATCAATCCCGTTTACAATGCGTAAACGTCAGGGGCGGACTGGGTTCTCTCAAAGGGCGCATAGCTTGGACTTTCGGATTGCGCAAGTGCTTGCCCAATCGGAGGCTCGAGTCCTATCACCCGCGAGGGCGCACCTGCGGCCCAGTCCGCCCCTGGTAAAAGTAAGACTCTTAGCTAAATTTGAACGCGGTATAATTGCAAATATAGAGGAAGATGCCCGCCTATACGCTATTATAATAGTAGTGGGGAGAGAGAGAGATTTCCCGTACTTTTGTATGGAGATTTTTTGGACTTTTGTATGGTATTACAGGTGGTTGAGTAATGATCTAATCTGTAGTAAATGAGCTTTGGAAGAGCAGTCGTATGCAATGGATGCATGGAAAAAATGAAGAATATCAAGCATAATGTCACAAAAAAAAAACATAGGACATTTACTTAAATTATCCGTTAATATAATGCTGAAGGAACATATTCATCTAGATTATTGGTTCATCAACTGTGGTACGCGGGACCATATGTCGGGGGGTCCGCGAGACCCCCATTGTCCCACAAAGATGGGGAAAATTACTAAAACAAGAGCATTTACTCTTTAATGCTAAGAATAAATTATGAGGGGACGAAAAATTCCTTCCTTAAATGGTGAAAATTAGTGATGAAACACTAGAAATAAATATGTATGATGCAAATTCCGGGCTTTAAACTTTGAGTTAATTCTTGGGGGTCCGCGAGGGCGACTGATCTCTGAAGGGGTGGTCCGCGGTCTAGGAAAGTTAAAGAACCACTGATCTAGATCATGCGTTTTCTATGTATACACTATAGCAAGGCCGTAGCCAGAATTTAATTTCGTGGGGAGGGATTCTAAAATTCTAACAAAATAACGAATAAAGATGTGTTACCTTTATCGTGAAGAAGAAATATAAATAGATCAATGGCATAGGGGATCTTAAGCCCTACATTGGATATCAAGACATTTTCTCTAAGATTGCATCATATAATCTTTTTAAGAAGCTTGAGCCCCATTAGTCTTGAACTGCTACGCTACTGAAATATATCAAACAAAAATAAATGAGGAAATACCAATTTTGCCTTCAGACATCATTGTAAATTTTTGCTTGTAGTTTTGCCATCAAAATTTAATCTTACAGAATGCCCCTCTTTAAAGAAAATGGTTTCTATGTTTTTTCTTTCTTTGAAGTATTCGCAAATTAATGGTCCGCAAAGTAAGACCTTGTGGTCACTATTTTGATAATTCAAGATGTGAGAGTTTTTTTCTCCCCTTTTTACAAGTTTGACAAGTAAATACATATACGTATTTTTGCAGACCTATTACAAATTTTGTTTCGGGGGGGGGACCGGCCCCTAAGATCCCCCTCTGGATACAGGCATGCGCCATGGCAACGACGTGCACCAAAGATATGGGTGTTCACCTACAGACATTAAACTTTGCATGATGCAGCACAAGGACTGGACAACGGATATATAGAAAATATTATCGAGTTCGTTTAATAATACTTTCAACTTCATTATATTGACGGTCGAGTGCCTACGATAGACAGTGTAATATTTTTACATTGACACAAAAATGCACCATAAATGTTGAATCATCCCGTAGAAGTAAAATTATGGTATTGGTGGATTTCCATGACATGTTCAGTCATTACAAACATCATCGCATCTGAATCTGGTCACAGCTAATCGTATCATGGGAATCGCAGCGCCATGCTCTCTCATATAAACAATGTATCTTAAGAACATTGGCAGTAATTTCAGCATAATAACATGCTCTTCTAAGTTCAGAGGCTGGCTGTGGGAATATAATACGGAATTCGACGCTCATGTGCACATATGGCTACAAACACAACGGATATCAGTCGTTTGAAATGTGTATGTGTCATTATCGAAAAACTGATTCGTCTTACTAACGCTTCAATGAGCAAGAAACAAAAAGGGAAAGAAAAAAAAAAAAGAACTGGAAGGTATGTTGTCACGAAAGTCGTTCACCTAATTTGAAAGAAAACTTAGACATTTAGATCCGTTTTAGACAGGGAATCCGTCTCTCCTCGTATTTGAAGGATAACTCAACGTATTAGTAATATTAAATACAGGCATTCCTAATTTAATCGCAATTTAGTATTTGTGGTGCCATCCTTTTTTGTGAGAGATTGCTATAGAATTTTTTGGGAATCATCTTGTTCATGTACCTTATATAGAACATTTCAAGCATTAAAAAATATCATAAAACACATTGGTATCTTATTTATATAAAAAAAATATATATATATACATAAAAAAAAGAAAATATTCATTATATGATAATGCGAAGATCGCGTTTTTCCATGCTTTATTTTAAAAATAAATTATATTTAACTTATTTCCACTTTTCAGTTTAATTTTCGCAGTGCGAAGTCGAATTATCTAACATATTTCCACTTATTAACCTTCTAAGCAACTAACCTTGTTCATCGCATGAGCAGCGTAATCTTTATACCATAAAACACAAATAACTAACCAACCAATCAAAGATTAAAAATCATGCTTATCCTCTTCCCACATTATACACAGATTTTTTCTAAAGTTTTCAGATTACTCAGTAAGCATTTCCTATTTAAAGGCCGACATTTTTAAATTGCATAGTTTTAAGCTTTCAAAATGCTGTTTAAAATGTTAATTTGATTTCTTTTAGCCTGAAGTTATTATATATATATATAACAGATTAGTTCTCTATTACATGGCAACACAAATATTAAAAATACTTTTAACTTGTTGTGTGCCGCTATTCTTTCCGACATGGTGTCTTCTAAGTACGTAATAACCTTTATTTAGCTTTTAATAGTAGCATTTAAGAAGAATTTTTTTTAACTCAATACCACATGGAAAAATAAATATACAAGCAGAATTTTTTAGCTTGCGAAGTTGCTGCATGTAAGTATAGTTTCTTTATTATGTTATTTCTCTCTATTTTTACTTAGTAGAGCTTCGCAGTCATGGGTCAAATCTAAAAGTATATTTAAAAATATCAAACTAAAGATGATCTTGTTTCTCTAATATAATTTAAACAATCTTTGAAAGGAGCAACCTTACATAGATCATAATTTTTCAAAACCTTGAATTTATTAATTACATTAATTGGATAATATCCTAACCAAACGAAGTTGGATTATATACATATATAAGCCCACTTTTTGTCCTTAATAAAACATAAAATCCTTAAAATACTATGGTTATAGTAAAACAAGATTGACTGTAGTTTCCTTGCATGCGTATTTTATTTCTTTCTGCATATTAAATTTTCCATGTCGACTCTGTCATAGGAGAAAATTTTTATCTAATTTATACGAGTATATGCTATTGTATACGAGTACTAACTATGTACGACTAAAATTCACACACTTCATTCAAATGCTACTGAAAATCAAACAACCAATACAATGAGCAATATATATAAGTTATATATTGAGAGAGGGGGTGATATATATTGATGACTTTTTTTATGGTATAACAATTAGATATGAAATTCAAGAAGGCCGTAATTTTTTATGAGAAACAAATTTATACATTTTTAAATAAAATGTTGTTTTACTCTGCTATGATTAAATAAAGTAAAGCATAACTTCACGGACATCAGCCATGAAGTACTACATCCTAATATATCACAAAGCATTACATATACTTACTATATCTTTACTTCTCATATTCTCTCTAAACATGCATCACAGTTTTGATAAGGCGTAATCGCTTGCACGCGCATGCATTAAAACTTCAAGTTACTCTATAATATGCTACTTGAATAGCCGTTACAAAATGGACTCAAAAACATCTACACCCACATACAATATAATATTACGCATCACTTGAGCATATACGTCTGCGCCGATGAGTAGATGTCGGCCAATTCTATTCGATTTGCTTTATTTTTAATTTTTCTATAATTACCATTCTTTTGTTGTCCATATAATATCACCATATGCAGATATTACTGAAAGATAAAAGACCATTGTACTTAAAGGCGTCGTCGTTTATAGGTTACGTTAAGTCGTGTGTTTTATTTCAGATTGCTTGTAAGCAATCTCCGAACGTTAAGCACTAGGCAACCAACCAGTTTTTGCTTGAGAGAGCTTTCGCATTAGTGTAAATTGATCAAGACATACCGACACATTAAGGCCTGGTAAATACGTACAGGAACTTTATAAACGCAGTATCAATTTTTTTTCTGTCATATCACATTCTATCCCAAACATCGTTCAATATATACTATTTCAAGATTTTAAAATTCATCTCAAACAAAGCTTTGAAAAAAGAAATATGAACATATATTTAAATAGAGAAAAGCTTATAATTTTATAATTAATTAATTGTTTTCATTCTTAACTTTAAAAACACGCGCATAAAGCCACTCGACGCGACATTGGCGACTTGATGTGACATCAGAATTTTGATTCATTTAATAAGAACCAAATTTATCCTGGTTTTAACACTTGTCTAATAAATGAAGGGACATGTGTAGTTGCTATACTTTAAACTTTAGTGTATAATCAAAATTACACTTCGTAAAACACAACTCTCATTATACCATACTATACTGTTGCCATACCATTCAAAACGAAAAGAAGGGAAAGTATTTTTATATGGAATAGAAATTTACTTTAAATTAAATGCTACTAAAACGTACGTTTACGAAATTTAAATTTAATAAATCGAAACATCAAATTTTATATGTGTGTGTTTCTTTTTCGACTCCAATTCAGTAGCTCTTAAGGGAAATCACTGTGGACAAACGTCACTAGCACATTTTAATAGAAAAGCAGTACTAGAGCATATATAAGCACCTACGTCATCTTCTCACGACAACGTAAAGCAGTAGCATTTTTACTTTATTTATGTATTCTTATATGAAGAAAAGGTAAGATGTTAAATAATATAGTCTTAATCACAGTTCGGATAAGCTTTAGATGATTGTTAAATTTTAATAGCTATTTATTGGATACTCACTCGTTACCTGCTTGCGATTGTGCTAGTTGTATGATAATTTAAATTTTAGTACTTCCGCTCACGGAAAATTTTTTTGGGGGAGGGGCATATTTATACCTTACATTACTAATTTGCTAAGACGCAGGGCAGAGTGTGACTATGGAAATTTTTTTTGCACAAACCAGTATCCAATCAATGGCAAATCAATCGCCAATTATTAATTTTTCTTTATCGATAATCATAAAAATTATTTTCGAAACTTTATTTTGAGTTATTTGGATTTTTTGTTCCTAAAAGCGGTAGTGATAACAATAACAGTTCAATTTACGAAATAAGCAACTGTAAATATTCTATGAATTCAGAAGTAAATATATTGAAAGAACTAATGTATCCACTACTGTGTCGTTTCGGTTCAGATAGCTCTGGAGACAAAGCCCTGACAATGAGATGTTATCATATCCATTGAGAATTCGTTAGTCGCGTTTTAATCAGTATTTCATTATGCGTGTCTATCGTTATTGCGTTCACGGTCATTATAATAATGTCGAGAAAACAAAGGCCTATTATGAAGTAAGTTTGTTTGCTTTCAAATTTAAATGATCGTGCTCAAATAATTATTAGCTGCCGTTTGAAAAAACGCACAAAAATTTTGTTTCAGTGAAAAGACCTCAGTTGACTTGAAAATGAGAAAGTAAAATTACCTGTGATGTCATATTTAAAATTATCTCCATTACTAGTGTTATTAGATTTTTTAAAAATTTTAAAAATACTAATAAAATAAAAATAATTTCTAAGCACATATTTATATCCTAAAAACATGCGTAATCAATGCATGAAAATACAATGATTATATAATTAAGATATTACTATAATATATTAAATATTATTTGATACTTTAGATATTAAACGTTCCAATGCTGTGGAAATTCAATTTCACACCGTTGAGCAATTTTTTGAGACAAAATGCCAAAGAAACAGAAGAAAAAACATTATTATATATTCGTGTTTTACGATTCAGTACAATTGAATCCGTTTGTAACAAAGTTGAAAGAAGCCGCAAATATATTCGATATACGTGAACTTCGATATATCGATATTTGATGATAAATATTACGAAATTTCAGTGACACGGAAAAACGATATATCCGAGCTCGGTATAAGCGGATTCGACTACATTTTGGTTATTGTAACTTCCAATTACTCTTGTAACCAAATTCGCATAAGGGTGTAAATTATATTAATTTTATACTTGATGCGTTTTTACAATTAATCTAATACTTTTCTGTCCCTTCGCAATAACTTTGTAATTTTTCCACTTTATTAGACAGTTTGAACAAAACGTTGGCAAATATTTGTTAAATTTAATAGCATGATCGTAGAAGTACATTCACGAAAAACTTAGCGTTTAAAAACTTAATTGCTTAGCTAAAGTATCAGAAAGATTTACTGAATCATTGACAATCTTTACTAACCCTGGCGAAACAGATAAAAAATAGCCCAAGTCGGAAAAATTTGTCAATGAAAAATTATAATTGCTGAAAATATGTATAATTGGTAAACTATATCTTACTCACCTCATTTATAAAACGACACACTTTAAAATTTGAGGATAGCCAAACTCCGTCCGTTAACAAACAAAACACAGAAGCCGAAAATAAACAAACTGGTATGCGCGATTATTAAAAAATATCCGTTTTCTTGGTCACGAGAAACAACAACGGCAATAACTGCCTGGTATAATTTCTAGGTCTAAACTGGGATTCTTTGAACGTATAAATAACAAACATGCGGCGATCAGAAGACGAGTGAAAAGTTTACAGAGGACCTAAACAGCTTCCATCTCTAGCTGTAGCTCTTTGGTTAATGTAGAAGCAAAAAGCCTGTTGCGCCGAGGCATCCTGAGGAAATTTCTAAAGACGGCAGCAAATTGCCGCGGGTCTTTTGAGAAGCAGGTGATTGGCCGAGATTTAGGGTCTCGTGACTCTGTCGATAAATCCGAGGCTCTCAGAAGGCGTTGGTTTTGATTCTGTACGCAAGATAAATGGTAACACGTCAGTGGAAGAAGAATTCCACAAGATGTTCTCCCTATTCTAGATGAATGGTTTGTACGACACCTAGACTTACGTTAATAGTGGTGACTTACATTAATCCATGATAAAAAAAAATTAAGAGTTAACTTAAATAAAAAAAAAAAAAAGAAATGTATGTGGATGTATATAATACATAATATAATTTGCATGCATTAATTACCCTTAGTTAAGGAAGTTTTAAATGAATTTGTAATACTTGTTTTTAATTGAATGAAACCAAACGTGCTTTCTAGGGTAAATATGGATTATATAAACAAACATATTGGCAATATGATTTATGCGGGCTATCGTTTTCCCATCCGCAATACGTTAATTTGAATAGTTTTTATTTCATTCAATAATAATATGTGTTATTTTAAACTCCTTCAATATCATGTATTAATTTTTCAGTTTTATTCAAAATTCATATAATTTTAAGAAAGCTTAAACACAATTTTTAGTCGCGTATTTTCTATCATAATCTATAATTTTAATATTAACTATATACGTGCTCTAATTTTTTCAACTATCGGCATTAAAACGAAGAATTATATATATCTTTTTTTAAGTTATGAACAATTCTAGTGGGTGTCCAGAGGAGTACTTCCTAAAAAACAAAAATCGCACAAATCATAAAAATTAAAATAAAATAGTCGAACTTTATTTTGAGCAATTCGGAGAGATTACTAGTAAGGTGGACCGTTTAAAAAATAAATCCCCAATATAATATGTAAATCCCATTTGTAAATTTAATTAAATCGTTTATGTTATTATTACACCTTGCATGCACACAACCAAGAGGAGGCCCTACATGATATTAAAAGAAATTTTAAATTATACCATTCTCCCTTCCGCAATAAACTGCTCATTTACTACGATATTGTAAATACTTATTACGTCGTAATTACCATCATGTATATAAAGTTTCATGCAGTTTAAACACTTCCTTCTTGAAGAGCAAATTTTTCTATCGGAAAGTGTATTTTGATTCTTTGAACATTTTAGGCTGTTTTTTAAAATATGCTCAGTTGTACGCAGTATGTGTTTTAAGTGTCAATGATTCAATAAGTTCATCTTGAATACGGGAAGGTATATATTTAACCACTACCAAACACTTTATCATCATTAATATCATCTAATTCATCAATATCAAGATATAAAAAATCAACGCAGTTCGTGTCAACAATTTGCGAATTTGACAGGCCTGTAGCCAAACCGGGGCCAGTAGGGGCATGGCCTCAGTTGCCCCATGCTTGTGCCCCAGTTGCCTCATCGAGCCTTTAATATATGTATATAATAATCTCCGGATGCCCTTTGCCTTGCCCCAGTTGCCCCTTCATCCTGGCTACAGGCTTGATAATTGATTCTTTTGTAAAAATAATTGGAATTTCTTCTTTCACAATTCTGGCTGAGAGATATAAATCCTTCCTTCCTTCCTTTTCTTTTTTCTTTCTTTTTTTAAGATCTCGTTTTTAATTTTACAAGTAATTTTTAATTTTACATGTAATTTTTAATTTTAAATTTTTAATTTTAATTTTTTTTTAATTTTATTATTTTTTTTAATTTTACGTTTTTATTTTAAAAGCATTATGCATAGAAAGTTAGTTTCAGAAAATCATTCTTTGTAAAAGATTTAGTCTGCTTTTGCGATTTACGAAGTTTATACAAAACTTTCATATGTTATTCGTCATGAGGATTTAACACATTGTAGAAAATAATTTTATTAAACCAATGTGCCTATTTTTTACTATTTCTTTCTGAGGTCACCTTTGGGGTATTATTTGAAGAAATTAAAATATCTCCTGTAAGGGTGTCACTCCTTACTTTTTCAATTTTTTTATTGGGATTTAAAGTCATTAAACATCAACGACCCTGACTGAGCTTTGTGAATGCAAATTTTTCAGTTTATAATTTATTAAAGAGAGACAGTTTTCCTACCATTCGTATTTTTTCACGAGATTATGATAATTTCAAGAACTCTATATTGCGAATTTAAAATATTCTGTTATAAATATTCACATACAGAGCAACTAAATTTACTAATCTACGCAGTCGACATAATAAAAATTATATTATACACATCCAGTTCGCATAAAGAGTCGAAAGATAGAGACGTAAAGAAACCATTTGCCTCGGAGTACATCTCGGATTGCGCATACGCTACTCCCTAATTAAAATTAACCACTACAGCCACCACAAGGCTTTCTTATGTATGCATCTATTTAATGGAAAGTACAATTGCCTAACGACGTTCCCGATAAACGTTCAAAATAGTTTTATTAATCATTTGTTTTTATAAATACGTATAATGCATTATATAAAAAAATAAGAAAAATTCTAATTTCTTACTTAAAGTAAGGGAGTTGCAATCGTTCAGCCAAAAAAAAATTTTTCATAGACCCCTTGTCTAGTTGTGTATAGAAGCTTATAATATTATTAGTTTTCATTTTATTCCCGTTCTATTTATTTTTATGATTATAGTTATTTAAATACATTTGTCAGTATTATGCTCATTTAAATACGAAATTACCATATCTGTCTGTTTATTTGTATTTTTAAGCACACAAGGACAGCAAAAATCATGCTGTGTCGGGACAACCAGTTTTTCAAGAAATCAAGACCTCTTCTGTAAGTGGAACTAAATCCCGAGGTACGATGGGCAGAACAATGATGCATGTTCGACAACACCATTGGGAGTCGAATCCGGATTAATGGCACGATAGACGGATGCGTTTTATATATATATATATATTTATTTATTTTTTTTATATGAAAAATCCGAACCTCTTACTACCTAAGTAGCCAACCGCCGTACTAGAATGTGTTAGTCAGTAAGCATGCTTTATTTATTTATTTGCTCACTTATTTATTTATTTTATTCTTTGGTACCGTTGGGAGTCAAAACCCCGGGTTAGCGACACGACAGGCAAACGCGTTATCAATGCACGATCGCAGGACAGGAATTATACTACGCTTTTTGCAATCAGGACCGAATTAATACTACGTTTTTTGCAATCGCGTATTACAACGTCCTGACTTGTTTTTTATTCATTGCGAAAGATGCGACTTTTCTAAGAAAGACAACCGCGTGTTTTACAAAAGTATGACTTTCCACTCCACCTTATATAATATATTAATACAAATAACATTCAGAATAATTTTATTCCACTTTTGATTAAAGGTATGATAAACAATTCACAACTGTAATACTAATTCCCATTCTTAGTTTCAAGTTATTTCCAAATTTTTTTTTTCATTATACGTAACTGGTTTTACTTGCGATTTCAAGTTTTTTAAAATATACTTTGAATAACAATTTCACATATTTAAAAATTTAAGCTTAAAGCTCCGATTCTCGATTAGGTTTATAATTCAAATTCAATATATTTATACATTGAATTTGAATTATGCATAAATTATACTACTTTCTTATACTCTCAACCCACAATTTGAGTTAAAGTTTATCTTACCATTTTAAGCTATAAGAACCTGATAAAATTATATAGGTTAGTAAATTCAATAAAACATTTCCAGGTAATAAGTCAGTAGTTTTATTAATTATTGTGATATAATGAAACATATATTATTCAACATTTGCAAAAATTTTCCTACTCGAACACAAAAGCGGAAATAATATGCATTGTTTTTTTATAAAATACCCTATTTTTCCTAACTAGTGTACTTCAAGTTTTAAACATAAAACTCTTTACCAGTGGCTAACTATAAAATTTAGCACTGTTTAAATGTCAACAAAATAAATTATCGCATAAAAGTTTCTTCAATAAGAGAAAGAAACGCCGGATAATTAAATTAATTAATTTCTAGTTTTTGTCGCTGAAAAACTACCGTTTAGAAGAGTGTTCACAGAATGAGGGGCGATATAGCATTCTTACAATAGCTTTAAATTTCGGTTATTGCAGAAATTTATATTATTTATATACATGCATATGTGTATACATTACTATATCCTTTCGTCATAAAACAAAAAAAATCATATATGAAAGTCAATTTGAAATGTAAAATAAATTGAATTCTGTAGACGCAAAATTTAATCCCGAATTAGTACATTCGAATTAAAACGCCTTTTTGCATTTAGATCTTTTCAACTGCTTTTAATCGTTAAGGTCTGAGGATTCTACATTCTATTTTGCGAAGTCGTAAAATTCATGGTTGCCTGGTCGTCAATAGTTAAAGAAAATGGAAGGTTGAGAAGAAAGAGTAAAAATATATATATTTTAGGACGCGCTTCATAAAACACTAATTTTGCCAATTGTTGGAAAAATTACACTTTGTCTTGTGAAGGTCGTAAAAATACATCTTAATGCTTTTAAAAAATACAATAATTTTTTAAATTTTACGCAATTTTGAAATTTTTTTTATAGAAATACCGTGTTTCTCCGAAAATAAGACCTGGTCTTATATTAATTTTTGCTGCAAAAGACACACTAGGGCTTATTTTTAGGGGATGTCTTATTTTTCATGCACAATAATTAACATTTGTTAATGTTCAAGAAATACATTTATTCAGGTTCAAGAAACATTAAAAAATGAACAAAATCATTTACTCTAATACAGCCGTGTCGTCTTTTTCCAGAATATCGTCATAAAGCTCCAAATCACGAATTCCGGTCTGAATTTTTTGCGACTTTATTTCCTCTAAGACCATTGGCCCTAGCCTCTTATGTTGAGCAATAAAGCTCTCCTCAAATGAGCTCTTCTTGTCCATGCAGCCTGCTCGTAGGGCATTGGCAACACAGCTGTCCGTTATTTTATCCCATGCATTCTTCACCCAAGTAAAGATTTCTTGTAACTTAGGCTTCACAAAGTTTCCTCGTTGATTTCTCTCCATTCTATTTTCAATATAGTCATTGATTTCCGTGCGCAACTGATCTTTAAATGGCTTGTTTATTGCAATATCAAGAGTTTGGAGATATGCAGTGATTCCTGCGGGAATCATTATTTGATCAATTCTTCTTTCTGCAAGGAAGTTCTTCATGGTTTTAGATCGGTGAGTGCTGGAAAAATCCCACACTAGTATATCTCTTTGGCCACCTCGTAAAACAAATGGTAGAAATAAATCGATCCACTTTCTTATTGCTGCTTATGTGCACCAAGTTTTTCCAGGCTCAAGAACATAAATACCTGAAACACATTCGATTTCCTCTTTCTTGTCCTTAGAAATGATTAGAGGGTGGGGGGGTTCTTTCCATCGAGACAAATTGTCAAAATACATGTAATGCGTGCACTGTCGTAACTAGTGGGGGGAATGTATATCGCAGAGGTACACCTCTGACCAATGCTAGTTTGAGACCCTTGACCCATAAACACTGCAATTTCATCCATGGCAATCATGTTCTAGAATTGGCACTTAGAGAAGTCGATGCCATCAACAAAACACTTGAATGCAAGTGCACGTTTAATCACTTCAGTGTCTTCCAATTTGAACAGTGTTGTCGATCTTCTTAGAGACAGTTCATATGGCTGAAGGAAGCCATCCACCAAGTATTGTGTCGTTTTGAATTCGCCTGGCGATATGTCTAGCTGTAGTGTCATTGCAATGGCAAATACGTTAATATCAGCCCTGCGAACAACCAAACACTTTGCTCTTCTGTCAGCAATCCATTCACAGATGATGTGTTCCAATTCAGGAAATAATGGTTGCCGATCTGATCTACACTTACGCTTCTTGGGATTTCCCTCGTCGACCTGTTGACTGAGATTATTATACTCTGATCGCCATTTTTGGACCATTCGTAGATCCATCTTCTTCTCTTTGCAGAAAGCTGTAAGATTTTTATCCCTGGAATCTTCCACAATTCCTTTCTGGTACTCAACAGAATAGCTCTTTCTTTTTGCACTCATTTTATCCGAGCATCAAAATTTATTATCCTTTAAATTTATTATTAAATCAAATGATAAACATCCGTTGCTAACGCAACGTAATGAATACTGAAGATTCTAATTTGTCGCAATCACGTCCGTTTGTTTCAAATGTGCATATGTGTTGCGTCTGACCTTGGTCATTCGGCAATAAGGCGCCCGTCTGGCTGACGATCTTAACTAGGGCTTATATTAGGAGTACCCTGAAAAATCATGCTAGGGCTTATTTTTTGATTAGGTCTTATTTTCGGGGAAACACGGTAGTAAAGCATGCGCGTTTCATTTTACCACTCAATTTGAAAACAGTTTGTAATACTTCTATAATTCAGATACTTCAACCAACTATGCTAATGCATTGAAATATTAGTATCGCCAAAGTTCATTTTTCAATACTACTTTAAAACGCGTTTAAAACTTTTTAGATACAAGTAGGTCTACATTGGATATTTTTGGTGCATGAGCGACACGTCCTAAAAAATAGATCCTGAAAACTTGAAGTTTTACTACGTATATTGCACTAATATGATAAGGCGTTCTAATATTTTTTTTTTGTTTCTACCTGATAGAATAGCCATTATCCATGTAGGTGGATGGATTTATTGGCCCAAAGAAGTCTAAGGTTTTAGGTTTGCATCGCAGTTAATAGACTTACAAGGGGAACCCACGGTGAGCGCGCCACCGATTTTGATGAAATTTGTTTGATGAAAGCAGAGCCAAAATAACGTGTCTCGGCATTCGTGCCATTTCGGCTATTTTCGGAGATATTGATTTTTAATGATTTAAAGATTTTTCATTCTATATGTGAGCTTAAAATACATCCTTTGCAAGACAATCGGTAGCTTAGTTGGTAAGTTACCGGGCTAGCGCTTCGTGTTTTTGCGTTCGATGCCCGCGGAAATCGGTTGTTAATATGTATCCTTTTTACATGTTCATTTATGTATTTTTATTAGTAAAAATACTTTGCTTACAATCGGATTTTGTTCATAAACTTACTTTAATAAAATTCATATTTATGTAATTAAGTTAATTGTATGCTTATTGGCAGTGATAATTTCTACTCGAATTTTAATTGTTGATTATTAAAAAGTTGAAAAGTAGAAAAAGTTTTGGTGTAGCCATCCAGCCTGTTATGTAGTTAAGTAGATCCAGCACACTTTAATAATGTTTTTACAAATGACGACGGCACCTCTTCTTCTACTGTTGAAGTAATTCCACCTCATTGTACCCCATACTGTTAACCTCGTGATGTGTACTTCTTCCGTCAAGTAAAAAATTTCATTAAAAGGTTGCACACAATTGAAACACAATTGTGTTAAAATCTAATAAAAAAAATAGTCATTTAAGCACGGGAGCAGATAAATGCTCCCGTGCTTAAATGACTATTGCTCCCGTAAAGATTCGTTCACTTATTCACAATCAACTTTCGGCGCCGAATTTTAAGAATACGTTACAGTACTCTTGGTTTGTTGCAAACTTGACAAATGAAAGAAGCGTTTTTGAAAATGTAGATGGTATTTGTTTTCCAGATGATATTAGACAAAGAAAATCAGTTGTTCGAACAATTCATTTATAAAATGCTCACGTTGTAGAATTTTTTTATGTTTTTATTGTTTTTATGATAATTGTCATCCAAAATTATGTACCAGTATACAATTCCGACACCTCCGATAGTGATACACAAAAAATATGTTCACGTCAGTCAGTTTTAAAATAAAATTGATTGCATTTTATAAAATAAAATGTTTCTATATAAAGGAAATGCATATAAATGAGATACACATAAAATGTTTATATGTTATAAAATAAAATTATGTTTATATGTTATAAAATAAAATGATGTTTATATGTTATAAAATAAAATGATGTTTATATGTTATAAAATAAAATTATGTTTATATGTTATAAAATAAAATTATGTTTATATGTTATAAAATAATGTTTATATGTTATAAAATAATGTTTATATGTTATAAAATAATGTTTATATGTTATA
>QLNU02015360.1:99211855-99249279 GCA_006491805.2 Dysdera silvatica
ACCAAATTGGGCTTAAATATGCAAATGAATTTGCATATAATCCGGGCTCTATCGATTAATTATGTTCGTTTTCGTTCTATAATCTCCTCAAAGATTACGAAAAATGGTTATTTTTTTCTTAAAAAGCCAAAAAAGTGGGATGGATCTACGTCTTTAATAAATTGTCAGAAATAATTTTAAATGTCTGCTCATTACTAATGATTGCTTTAATAGATACTTAATATTACTTTATTTAAATCAGCGTTTTTTTCAATTATTGACAATTTAACTGCCATTAAAAAGGTAACTTTTATTTATTATTATTTTCGTTTTATTTCAGAGTTATCGATCAGCAGCACATCTGGCAACAGTACTGAAGAAGAAGAGAGGGAACCAGTACTATCAATTCCTTTTGGATATAAGTCCTGTATTATCACTGCAGCTACAAATGGTTCTGAGGTTAAAGTTCCAATCGGCACTAATTCTGATGCAAATCCGTCAACAAACAATTTTAAGACAACTGTATGGCAAGCAGCTCATTTTGACATAGGTGATGTAAAGATAAATTGTTTAGATGATATCACGAAAAAGAATATTCTCAGTTCATGTTTGCTACCTAAACAGACTTATGCTTTCCCAATGACTGAAAGAAAGAAACGAAAAAGAAGTTTTCAAGAGAGATGGATAAAAGATCCTGAAACCGGGTTTCCCTTTCTTGCCTACTCTAAAAAAGAAGATGATGTTTGCTGTAAACCGTGCAGTTTGTTTTTTCACAAAGACGTAGGAAAAGGAAGTCATGAAAACTCAGGGAATCTAGTCACTAGTTGCTTCAGAGATTGGAAAAAGGCTAGAGAAACTTTCTTAAAGCATCGTAATAAAGAATATCACAAAGACTGTGCAATATTAGCAGACCAATTTCTCAAAGTTTCTTCAGCAAAATGTCCAGGTATCATGTCTCGATTGGATTCTCATCGAGCTGGAGAAAAAGAAGAAAATAGAGCCGGTATTAGACCAGTAATAGAAACTATTTTATTTTGTATAGAACAAGAACTACCTCTTAGAGGTGATTATGATAGTGGACCTCTCTCTTTAGGGAAACCGGAAAAAAAGATGGAAACTTTTGAGCTCTTCTGCGATTTAGTGTAAACTCTGGCGATGAAGATTTAAAAAGACATATCTTCAACTGTCGTAGAAACGCCATGTACATGAGTTCAGATATTCAGAATAAAATTATTCAGACATATTCCGACGTAGTCACAGAAGAAATCGTTAATAAGGTAAACAATGAAAGTTGTTTCAGTCCACTTGTCGATGAAACTATGCATGTTTCAAGCACTGAACAACTTTCCATCTATGTTAGGTATGTAGATCTATTGAAGGATTCACAAACCCCAGTAATTCGAGAAGATTTTTTGGGATTTATCCCAATTCATGATCGGTATTCAGAAAGCTTGACCAAAGTGATTTTACAACGATGTAATGAGCTAGGACTGGACATGTTTAAATGTGTTGGGCGGGGATAGGATGGAGCAGCCAGTATGGCTGGTAATATTAGTGGTGCTCAAACTAGGATCAGACAGCAGTATGCAAATATTAGATATGTTCGTTGTCAAGCTACTGTTTAAACCTTGCATTATCAAATAGCATGTCAATCCCTATGATAAGAAATTGTCTTGGAACTGTCAATGAAATAGCTAACTTTTTTAGAAACCATCCATATTCCAATAAAACTCTTCGCTATTTCAGTATATCCCTCAGAGAGTAGGAAAAAAAGATTTCTTCGCCTCTGTAACATCCGAATCATTGAAAGGCATGAAAGTGTTCAAACTTTTGTTAAGCTCTTTAAATGCATTTGTATCAGTTTGCAGGAGATCTCAGAGAGGACATAGAAGATTTCTTCAATAGCCTCAGCTTTATTGGCAGCCATGGAGAAGAGTGATTTCCGTGTCAGCCTACTTGGTTATGACAAAATCTTCAGCCCTACTCTATCATTGTCTGTGTTTCTTCAAAAGAAGTCTCTTGATTTGGTATCAGCCCTGAATTATGCTAAAGAGATTTTATTCACTCTTAAAAAACAACGAAAGCATGCAAAAAAGATTTTTCAAGAAATATTTAATTCTGCTTCACAGCTTGCAGAGGTAGTGTTCCAAACTGAATTGAAGATTCCAAGACTCACAAAATAGCTAACGAAACGTGAAAATCCTCCAACTACTTCTGTTGAAGAATACTACAGGGTGACTAGCTCCATCCCTTGTGTTGATAGTCTGATTCAAAATTTACATGATAGATTCGTTTCAAATGAGGATATTCTACTAAGTTTCCAGATACTTCTTCCTGGTTTTACTTCCGTTGATGACACAAATAAGTTGGAAAGTCTATCTCCATATTTCGACGATAAAATGTCACTCTCAAAACTGAAAGCTGAATATCAACTGTGGTGTGAAAGAGTTTTAACTATTGACACTAACACTGAGGTCCTGAAAGTGTTAGAGCATTGTAATGGTACCAATTATCGTACAATCAGGTACCTCCTTACTGTCTTGGCTACATGGCCAGTAACAACAGCTAGTGTAGAAAGATCCTTTTCGACACTGAAAAGAGTGAAAACTTTGCTCCGTAGTATAATGAGTGATGACAGACTGAGTGCGCTTGCCATGATTTCAATTCACTCCAACATTACTGTGGAACCGGATAAGGTCATAAATATCATGGAAGGGAAAAAGCCAAGGAGATTATTTCTGTAGCAAATCAAAAATTCCGATCTGCGATTGAGCTTGTATGGCAGTTAATTCGCTGTTGGAATTTGAATAAGTAAAATATAACTAAAATAAGTAAATTATAACTTTCTACCTTCATAGTTTTTAATCAATCAATGCTATATGTTCTCAAACCGCCTAGAAAAACAGCATTTCCGTTACTTGATTCGTTAGGTTAAACTTAAGAGGTTCCTTTACAATATGACGTTTCCCTTAAATGACCAGGTATGTATTTTATTAGAAACCCCATTTTCCAAGCGGAATAACGATGATAAAAAGATTTTTTAAGTAAGGAAAAGCCCATGCCTGTGTTAAATGTAAGTAAAGTTGCAAAAAAAGGACAAAGTATATAATCGGCATTTTAAGATTTCGTGATATTCGGAGTTTGAATGGCTGTGTGGGAGTTATTATTTAAATAAACTTTTTTGTATGCCATGTTTAATCATTGGTGTTAAATCAAATGTGTGGAATAAGAGTGGTTTCAATGATTTTGGTAACGTTACCCGTGCTCTTCACAAACATAAAGGTTTTTTTACCATGTGGATTGTACATTATGTTTTTCAAACTTAAAAAAAAATTTAAGTGGTATTGAGGATGCTTTAAAAGAATACTTTAGGCAATATATATTAAACGCTTCAACGAAAATATGCAGCTTAATAGACGTTTCATTCAATTGCCCGCCCATTCGTGCTGTTCTTTACTTGGGGAAGCAAGAATTAGCATTTCGTGGTCATCACAAAGATGTAACCTCCACTAATCATGGTAATTTTAAAGAATTGTTAGAAACCTTTATTTCGATAAGCCCTGTGGACATTCATGAGCACTTTTGAAAAATCACACCCATGTTTGCCGGCAATTCTAAGACTATTCAGAATGAAATAATTGACTGCATTTGGCAATATATCAATGAACATATCGAAAAAGAAATAAAGGATTGCATTTTTTTCTATACAAGTAGACGATTCCACAGATATTGTCCAAAAATCTCAATGTAGTATCATAATTAGGTATGTTATTGCTGGTGGAAAGTCAGTGGAAAGATTTTTGGGATTTTATGACGTCAGTTCCAATCGGACTGCCGAAGCATTGTTTAACCTTGTATCAAGATGCCTCGAAAAATTTAACTATAAATCAAAACTTATAGGAGAATGTTTTGATGGGGCAAGCGTAATGTCAGGGCACTTAAATGGTCTTCAGTCCAAAATT
Organism: Dysdera silvatica; assembly: GCA_006491805.2. Lineage (NCBI taxonomy): Eukaryota > Metazoa > Arthropoda > Arachnida > Araneae > Dysderidae > Dysdera > Dysdera silvatica. The sequence continues at coordinate 99,215,797 of QLNU02015360.1, forward strand.
AAAGAAGTAGCGCCACAAGCAGTTTTTATTCACTGTTTGGCACATCGTCTGAATTTAGTGCTACAACAAAGCTGCAACAGCATTTCACAGTGTCGCATATTTTTTGCAACTAAAAGCGACATACCTGCATTTTTTCATCATTCTGCCAAACGAACTCACGTGGTCGATACAGTCGTCGGAAGACGTGTAGGGACTCACGAATCAACGGTCATTGATACACCAACCCACATTTCCAAAAGGTTTAATCATGATTTAATGTTCACCATTTTGTTTCCCCGCACATACGCTTTTCCCATCCAGAATCCAGATGGACCGACTCATCAGCGGTTTGCTCTGTTCCCGACGGTGGCGCAGTATAGCCCAGATGCTCTTGCGCCATAAAAAAGCCAAACAATCAATCAATCAATGTTCCCGACGGCGGAAAAGGCATTGGCTGCAGGCGACGATTAAGTTTAGTGTACAACCCAAAACGGCGCAAAGATAACTTAATCGTATTTCGTCAAACTCCTTGACAGTCATTTCCTACTTATAAGTACCTCTGTTGGACATGGTGATTACGACCCTCCGAGTAAGATGTTACGAAACCGTGACTAGAACAACAAATCGTCGATTAGTGTTAAAGGGGTAACCAATGAACATTTGCGTATGAAAAGGGTGAACAGCCAATAAGAGTGATTGCGAGTGTAGAGACGATGAGGCGAACACCAATAAAAGACATTCTTTCGGTAGGACTCTTAGCGAGATGGTCACGCTGCCCATGATGGACATTCATAATGTCTTACAATAATAATGTCAATTCTTAATCGTAACAATTTAAGTTATTTTGCTATGTGATTGTAAATAATTTGTGTAACGTAGAGACATGCTGTCTACATGGTTCATCTGTATCTTGGTATCCCTGACTTAATTTCGATAAGGTTCCAGGGTAACAATCCACGTGAGTTGACGCAGGAGCTAAAACCCTTCTGATATAACTTATAATCTATCGGTGATATTATGGAGCCTATCACCGCTCCATCGTTCTGCAATCCGTCATAGAACGATAACCAAATCTATAAATGTAGAAACCGCAATTGGTAACCCTACAAGTGGTAATCCGGACTTGCCCACAGTTAGTCACCAGCTCGATATTGGGTGACACAAGACTTACCATGTTAAGCTCAGCAACTCAAACGCAACTAGAGATGAAAGCCTCACAGGACAGCAGCATCGACGAAATTATAGTTGCTCGTAAAAGCAAGGAGCAGACAGCTGACGCAGCGATTCAACAGCGACTACCCGCCAACTCGACGGATGGCAACTAGGCAGGAAATCAACAGCGATGACCCGCCACCTCAACGGAAGACGACCGCGTGAAATCCTGCAGAATAACCGCAGACAACGCAAACGCGCCATAAACTCGCTCTTCTTTCGCAAAGAAAACTGCCAAGCAGTAAACAGCTCTCCGCGTGTACAAGGCAGTTGACAAAAGCCTGATCCGAAGCAAACATTAACAAGGTAAGCGACTTTATTTAATACATATTCATATGCATTCATTATTTAATGCATACCGTTATTTCATAAATTCAAAATTACCGCGAATTTAGGCTACAAAAAAAAGTGTTTTATTGTCCGAAAAATACACGTGGTTGCGAGTTCACTTGGCTACAGTACAAACATTCTCCCTGTTGTTACTTAAAAAAAAAAAAAAGAAAATGGGGGGAGATTAAGTACAGAATAATAACTGTGGTAACAATGCTGGTATTTCTGATAATGCAACAAGCAGTAACTCGTAAATGGCGATACTATCTGTCAAAATGCATATATTTCAAAAAACGAATTTAGACGTATTTTTCACCCAATTAGAAGCTGCTTTTCAAATCAACCAGGTGCATAGTGAAAAAACAAAATTCAGTTACCTAATAACGACTTCAGACCCTGAAATATTGGCTCAAATGACAGAGATTATCGCAAATCCAAACGTAGAAAATCAATATACAGTTGTGAAACAAAAGGTAATGAAAATGTTTCAAAATTCTACTGCCACAAAAATTAGGAATTTATTAAACGAGTTAAGGTTAGGTGACAAAAGACAATCAACTTTGCTCAGTGAGATGAAAAATTAAAAAACTTGCTGGAAACACAGTCACTAACGAGTTTCTAAAAGCAATCTGGTTTGAGAAATTAACGCCACAGATGAAGTCAGTAGTAGTAGTAGTGGGAAATGATTTACAGCAATTAGCCACTGTCGCTGACAAAATTAGCGAAGTTACCGCTAATAAAAACACAGAGGTATTTCAAATAGCAAATAGTTCGCAACTGGAGAACCTGCAAAATCAGGTAGCGAGTTCGGAGAAAAAATTAGAGGAATTACCCGCCAATAGCCATAGCAGAAGCGCAAACAGACAGCAAAACGCATACAGGCGTGGCAGGAGTAAGTCGACCCGGGGATATAACAATCACAGGTCGTTGAACTAGCAAGACAATCGCGCATGCGATAATGTGTGTTTTTATCACAGGCGTTTCGGCCAACAAGCGCGTAAATGCAATAAACCATGCGCTTTCGAGAAAAGCGACGCACCCGAACAAAAGGCTTCAAAAAACTAAGTACGCCTAACACTGCTGATAACGCAAGCGTGGCAGTAAATGTAGAAGCTAACAAACGCTTGCATATCTTTGACCGTATTACAGGATTCACGTTTTTAATTGATACCGGAAGCGACATATCATGCTTTCCAATCAATAAAGAAAATAAAAACAGCATCCCTACAATTTTCAACGTATATGCCTCAAACGGTACCCCAATAAAAGTCTATGGAGAACAGCTATTCGAATTAGAACTTAATCTCCGTAGATCATTTGAACGGAAATTTATTGTGGCCAAGTAAACCAGCCAATTTTAGGATCGGATTTTTTGGCGCAATTTGGCCTCATTTTAGATATAAAAAATCAGGTTTTGATTGACCCACTGACATTATTGACTACAAAGGGGATACAAAAAAGCTTGTTTACAGATGTCCATTAAGTCCGTAATAGAGAGAAATGTGTACTATCACATCTTAAGAGTTTCCGGATTTGACAAAGCTAACGCCTTATCCGGCAAAAGTAAAGCACGATACTTATAAATATATTGAAACTAATGGTTCCCCAGTCAAATGTAAGCCGAGGAGACTAAACCCGGCAATGTTGGAAGCTGCAAAACAAGAATTCCAATACCTTCTGGAGCAAGGAATTTGCGAACATTCAAAATCTCATTGGGCCAGCCCTTTGCATATAGTTCCGAAATCCAAACTTCAGGACAGTGATAAACAACAGTATAGACTATAGAGCAGTTAACACCCAAAATATACCCGATAGCTCCATTTTGCCCCATATACACGAAATCTCGCATCATTTGCATGGAAAAACTATATTTTTTAAACTAGACTTGGTCAAAGCATTCTATGCAATTCCCATGCTACCTGAGCATGTAGAAAAAACGTGTGTTACAACGCCATTTGGCAATTTTAACTTTCTACAGATGCCATTTGATTTATCAAATTCTGCACAATCCTGTCAACATTTTCGAAACGAGATATTTTTCAACATGAAAAACGTATTTCCCATCATTGATGACTTGCTGATTTTTTCAGAAGATGAAAAACAGCACGAGCAACACCTTAGAGAGGTACTAAAAGCACGATATTTTTTTCTTGAACTTAAACTTTCCCAAAATAACGTTTATTTAAACTAAAGTGTATATGCATTTCATTTATTATTTCAAAATAAAGACTAGTGTACAATATTTAATATTAAAGTACTACATTAATATTCTGTCACTTCTGAAACCTCTTTTGCCTTTAATATCAGATTCTTGCATTGAACAAAATGTGATCCACTACAGAATTAGACTTAATTTAATGTAAGTTAAATTCAAAACATAATTGATAGTTTAGTTACTTGGGTCACATATTAAAATTGCTACCAGACAGAGTATAGTTTAATCGTTTTAATGGTCCCTTGTAATAGATAAAAACATGTTTGGTAGGTAACACCGCTTGACATAAATATAATAAAAGCAATCAGACAACTTTGAGCGGTTTGTTAGATTATTGGTACATGAGCCGGCTTTCGGCTGCGCTAAAGGGCAGCCTTCATCAGATGTATATGGAGCGAAACGAACATACAGCAGATAATATAATTAAGGAATACAAATAGAAAAAATAATGTAAAAGAAGTAAAAATAAAAATAAAACCATGCACGCAAAAAAAATTAAGGGTTTTTGTCAAATACTTTTAGGCAGAGGATGTTTAAAGGTGGATATGTACTTGTTTAAGAAGAGAGAGAAAGGTACATAAGATATGGTGGTAATGAGTTATGGAGGGTTGCTAAGAATGTATTGCTATGCACGGAACAACCAATGTGAATTGGTTGTTCCGTGTTAATTGTGGAAAAGCGCCTATGGTATATTTCCAGTGCTTCCCCAAATCTGAGACTTTTAAGGTGCCAGCAGTTTGGTATTGTGGAGTAGTGGGGTGGTGTCATTGGACTGGATGTATTGGGCAAGACTGGTATTAAATCTATTGTGATTTATATCTGCTATGTGCTCTTTGAGCCTAGTCTGTAATTTCCTAACTGTACTACAGATGTATTGTGTATGGGAGTTACTGGAATTATTAGTAATGGGGATGGTGTATACCCCCGCCTTTTCAGTGGTGTGCATGGGGTCCCTATCCCTTTTGAGGCGTTGTAGTATGCTATGACCATGTTTGTACGCAAGAGCAAGGTGATGTTTTCGTAAGGCCTGTTTAATTAGTGGCTCTACTGTGATGGCTGCTTCAATATGAGATTTAGGTTGTGCTGAGTGATAAGTCGGAAAACAGCTGGGTTCGGTCGCCTTGTGGAACACAGTGAAATCAAGTTGTGTGTCAGATCTAATAATGAATCATATTGAAGCAGCCATCACAGCATATATACGTAGAGCACTTGTGGTATGTAGCAGTGACTCCCTTTTTAATATTGAATATAACTGAATCCATCAAAAAACTTTACACACAGGCATCCCCCCTAAAAGGGTCTATAAAATTTTTAACAGACTCCATAGAGAACTCTTTAACCTCCAACCTTCCACTCTTTCTGCTCACACCACACCACTCAGGTATGTTGGAGTTTGTTCATTTTTTCCATCCGTTTTTGCATCTATTAAACAGGCCTTATAAAAACATCACCTTGCTCTTCCGTACAAACGCGGTCATAGCATACTACAACGCCTCAAAAAGGATAGGGATCCCATGCACACCACTGAAAAAGTGGGGGTATACACCATCCCCATTACAAATAATTCTAGTAACTCCCATACACAATACATCGGTAGCAGAGTTAGGAAATTACAGACTAGGCTCAAAGAACACTTATCAGACATAAATCACAATAGATTTAATACTAGTCTTGCCCAATACATCCAATCCAATGGCGCCACCCCATTATTCCACCATACCAGACTGTTGGCACATGCCGGAAATAGCCTTAAAAGTCTCAGATTCAGGGAAGCACTGGAGATATACCATAGGCGCTCTTCCACAATTAACATGGAACAACCAATTCACATTAGTCATGCATGGCAACACATGCTTAGCAACCATCCATAACTCTTCACTACACCATATCTTATGTAACTTTCTCTCCCTCTCTTCTTAAACAAGTGCATATCCACCTTTAAATATCCACCGCCTGAAAGTATTTGACAAAAACCCTTATTTTTTCGCGCGCGTGGTTTATATTTCTTATTTTTATTTTTGTTCTTACTTCTTTTACATTATTTTTTCCATTTGTATTCCTTGATTATAGTATCTGCTGTATGTTCGATTCGCTCCAGATAAATCTGATGAAGTCTGCCCTTTAGCGCAGCCGAAAGCCGGCTCATATACCAATAATATAATAAACCGCTCAAAGTTATCAGATTGCTTTTATTATAGATGAAAACATAATGCAAACATAAAAAAATTTTAGAAATTTTCCAAAATGTTACTTTATATAAAATAGTAAAACTCATTTTTATAAACGTACACACACAATAATTAGAAATTATTTAAGGAGGAAAAGCAACTTAACTAGATTTTAATAGTTATGTTTTTATGGCACAAGGGCAACAAAAGTCATCCTGTACCAGGACCTACATTTTTACAAGAAATCCAAACATCTGTTGCCAAGGGAACCAAATCCTGAACTATTATGTCCACAAAATGGCACATATTTTGTGATACCATTGGAAGTCGAACTAATGACACAATAGACAAATGTGTTACTACAATGCCACCTTATGGTAAGTTAGAGATTAAAAGTTACCTACATAACAAAACTTAGTGCTGATATTAAATGCCACATTTTTAATGATCATATGAGTATCTTCCATATTTTTTTTTAATTCTAATTTGAAAGATGGAAGTAATTGGATGATTATCGATTCCCAATTTCCCACAAAAAGAATCTAATACCCACTTTGCCATTATATTAGCATAGAGGCAATATTCTTTTCTACCCTGTAGAATTATGGGGTTTGATTCCAAATAGCCAAAAAATTTCTACATACCTGTAGTTCCAAATTTTATGTCCTAGGCAGACTTCAGAAATTGCCACTCCTAGGCATAAACTGTATAGGGGTCCCTACATCTCCCTTATACAGGAAAGAAAATGTTTGAAAAAAATTATGCATATTGAACTCTTGACTTTTTTTTGTGTGGTGATTTTGCACATATAGCAGTTATTCAAACCATGTTTTAATCAATAATTTTATGTAACTCGTAATACATAAAAACTAGCATTTTATTTTTGAGTTCTCAGCAGCTGTGTCCATCTCGCCAACAAGTGTCATCCTTAGGTATGTGCCTTGTGTGTGTGCTTAGAAATACATCACTACCTAGGTGCAGTAGCAGTGTATGAGTTGGAAATGTGGGAGTGCCGTAAAATTAACCATATCTTAAACTAAATTGTATTTTGAACACAACGTTAAAAAAATACATACCAATTAAAGGTTCAACTATTTATTTGTGCAAGAAAGACATTCCCCTTTCACACACAAAAAGTGGGGGGGGAATCAAATTACCTTTATCTCTCTTTGTCATATTTGCAGATTTTTTGGGTTGATTTTTATAAAGAACATAAAATTTTGTATTTTGAAAGCAATTCTCTCTCTCTCTCTCTCTCTCTCTCAATTGGAAAACCCATATGCATAGCCATGGATATGCTAACACTGTTGCATTTAATTCCTTTGAAGGATATTCTTCCAAAAATTAGAAAAGTGATAGAATGCCAACAATTTTTCAACCAAAAGGTGACCAATGAATTAAACCATTCCTTTGCCTGAGGACAAATTTTATCACAGACCTCTTTGACCATAATGGTTAGATTTTCGTTTCGTTTTTGCACTTCCACTTCAGGAGATTATCTTGATGTTCATGATAGAGATAAGACAGGAATTCTCAACCTTTTTGATGCCCTGCACCACTGAGAAATGTTTGATCAGTGTTCACACACAACCTATAAAAGTAATATCACATTTGAATACAGAGTCTAATTTCTGAACCACATACAATGTTAAAAATGAACAAATTGAACTCAAGAAAAAAACTTTTAACTCAGTGCATAAAATGTGAATGCTTAAATCAAGTTGGCTTATATGCATCAACACCTGTCAGATGTATTCCGTTAACAGCATGCCATCTCTGGGTAAGGTCATAATGGTGTAATGAGCATCTCATTGGGATCATCAAGAATGGTCAAAAGTGATGTTCTCTGACAAGTCTTAGTTCACAGTTCAAGAGTGATAGTGTAGTGGATGTAAACTAATGTGGTGAGAATGGAGAACCTGTTACCATCAGCAGAATGCCTATGAAGTTGATTGCCATGGCCTAGAAGTTATGGTATGGGTGAGTATTATGCATGATGCCAAAACATTTCTTCACATATTTGCTACATTTTCCCTTAAGGTAGTACATTTTCGTATCAAGATTCACTTGGGCCACATTCTTTTTCATGGAGCAATGGGTACAGAATTTTTGTTCCTGAACCACAATGCTTATCCAAAAAAAAAGAAACTTGGATACCCAAGATACTGAATAGAGAAATCCTATAAAATGACAACACATCACAGCTACAAAAATCTATAAAGAGGTTAAAACGTGTTATCATTGTAAATATAAATTTCCATTTCTGAATAGGGAAGAAGTACGATTTATTCTGCTTTGAACGTGGAATGAGTATAGGTACCAGAAGTGCTGGTGCCAGAAATTCTGAAAGTTACTCTCACTGGCTTTTTGTATGCAACTATTACAAGAGTATACTAAATATATCTAAAAATTATAAAGCAGTAAATCACTCTGGGTAAAAATGGAATAGTTGGCTGGGGTTTAGTGAGTATAGACTGGCTAGAATTGTTATAAGTAAGTGATACTACTGCACAAATTATCTAGAATGTAGGGGTCCAGAACATTGTACCATAATGCACCCATTTGTAAAACTATTTTGAGTAGGTTATGATAACAACCAACCAACAAGATTCCCATATTGTCAGTGAAGAACAGGAAATGTCTGCAATTTGTAAAATATCATTAAGAATGAAGAGTGCTGAAAAAAAAAAAGTAGTATGGCCAGATGAATCTAGATTTTGTTTACATCATGTTGATAGAATCAAGCTATGGCATAAATAGAATGAAGAAGCCTGGACCTCATTTGTTTGATGGAGAAAACTCAGACTGGTGAAAGTAGAATATTGGTAAAGAGAATGGTTCTATTGCCATGAATTAAGATCCCTGATACTGCAGATGAGTGTTTGAAAGCCCCTAGATATTTAAGCAAAGCATCCTTACAAATGAAGTACAGTAAAACCTCGGTTATCTGTCACGCACGGGATTAGAGCCTTGACGGATAATTGAAAAGACGGTTAAGCGGAAACGGGGAAATTTACAGTACAATATAGTACATTTTTATTAAAATTATACAATTAAAAAAAAATACGTTGTGAAATTTGCTGAAGGCACAAACGAAGTTTATTTGAATCAAGAGAACTTGCATTTAATGAAAAACAAATATAAAACATCACATACCCGTATGAAAAAATTATTGTTGTTGGTTGAAGAACACATTTTTTGTTCAAAGCACACATCATGTTTTTTGACTGCTATGTCCCATACTTTTCCAAGCAGTAATAGCTGAGTAGCATATGCTTCAGTCTGCTATTTAAACCAGTTAATGTGCTTGGAAAGCGTACATTCTGCATCAGCATGGGTGAAGGTTTTTATAGGTTCTCCAACCTTCTGTGCACTTTTATCGTTTTATTTACGATCATTAGGGTTCAACACTTGCTGAATGAATTTGCCGTCACTTAGGAACTCGAAACCTGCTTCAAGTTTATCAATGTCCATCCCTTCACCAACGTCATTAATTTCAATGTTTTCTCCTGCGGGTAGAGCCTCACAAACATTGGCGTACGCAGGGGGTGTTGATGAGGGTTGTAACCCCCATTGCAATGAAATTTTGTATATTTAACATAGGAATATATGAGTTGTAGCTCTGTAACCCTCCCATTGAGCCTATAACCCCCTTATGAACTTTCTGCCTACGCCTATGCTAAAAAATGTGTAAAATTATCTTATTTTTGATGTTAACGGAGCAGTGCTAACTTGAATTTGACGCCGATGGTTAGGCGAGAAAGACAATAATTCGGGAAACAGATAGTCAAGGTTCCACTGCATATTATACACTGCACCAAAGAGATGCAACACAATGAAAGGATGTTTCAAATGAGACTAAACTTGGCACACCAACAAAAAGTTACATTATAGAAAAAAATTATCTTAATTTCAAATAGTTACATGAATCCAGGGCTGAATGTATAGGGTGTTCGATGATGTAGTAGATCCACCATGCTGAGGGCTACATTTATTTATGCAACATGGCATTGAATCACAGAGTGCTCGAATATTATTTCTGAGGTATTGTGGCCATGTGGTATTAACCAAAGAAATTCATTTCGAGATCGTTGGAGAACATAAATTCAACGTCCAATCATACCTCAGATTCTCAATTGGAGAGAGATCTGAAGATTTTGCTGGACAAGGAATCACAGGGACATCATATAAAGCATATTTGCTGTGCATGGTTATGCATTGTCACTATGATAAATAACATTTCATATATCCTGAAGATAGGACAGTGTAATAGCCTGTAGCACCTCATCAACATAGCACTGCCCTCTCAATATGTCCATTATGCATACCAGAGGTAAATGGCTATTGTAGCTGATGCTATGTTAAACCATGTCTACACGTTGATGATCAATCTAATGCTCCAAAATGATAGAAGGATCATCTTGATTGTCATGCTTCCTTAGACTCATAGTTGGCAATTATCATTGCTCAGATCAAATCAAAAGTAGTCGCTGAACACTATCCTATGCCAATCGTTATGCCAGGTACCTCTAGCGTGATACCACTGTAAGCTTGTCTTAGCCAATCCATGACGAACTGGCCCTGGAGCATCCAGTAATACTTATACATCTACCAAAATGTCACAAGCTTTGGATCATTATGACATGTATGCATAGATCTGTGCATTGTGTTATTTGTCCATATGCTCCTATCCCACTACAATGACTCACATTGCCTTCTTCAGACCACCATCTCGAAATTTGACTCATAGTTGATACACTCCGTCCAGTTTCTTCTGCAATATGACATAAAAACAAACCATTTTTAGAATTAAACCTCAAGTAGTCACCCATTTATCGAAATTATCAGCATCTGGCAGGCATTTTCACTCAATAAGCTTTATCCTTACACAAAGACAACACAAACCTTCACTTTTCATGGCTGTGAAAAGCTTTCAAATGTCAGCCTACCCGACTGGATTTTCCTTTTAAACTTGTTTACAAATCACAAAATCAACTTGAAATCACGATCATCGACAGAATTTATCTACTTATGTATACTCTGATTTACACAGTTTCATGACAAAATTTTCATGGTGCTGCATTTTCTCTTAGAGCAATGTACGATGCTTGTAATGTATCCTGAAAGAAGATGGATGTTTTCGAAGGGACAATGCTCCCTAATACAGGGATTGTATCATTCATGAATGGTTTGATGTGTGCAAGTGACTATACTTTTTCAATGCCCACCTTACTCCCTCAATTTCAATTCAATTCAGAATTTATAGGATCAAGTATAAAGGTGTTCAATCTCTCTTCCTAACCCACCATTAAATCTGCATCAGATACACATAACCATCCAATAAAGAACGTTTTCAATATTGTATCGAATCCATGTATATAAATTCAGAATCATATAAAAAAAGTGCAGAAAAAATACAGAATGAGGTCCATAAAAACCCACTGCACTATTCGATTGGTATATCTAATAAAGTGGTTGCTAAGTGTGTAATTACACATGTATTACAGTTAAGATATAACATTTTATCTGTATTATGTCATTTCAATGGTCTATAACCTATTTAATCAGTTTTACATACTTAGGATGCAATGTAATGAAAACAGTGAATTTTTATATAAAAACATTAAAATAGTATAATTTTTATACAACTCCAGAATAAATATAGTAATGATGGAATGTAAATATAAAATTTAATATTTCATGTGAAACAATTTCCTCAGTTAATGTGAATATGAAAAAAAAAAAGCCATATTAACCAAAGTTTCATTTATTAAGATCATGCTAGGTTCCTGTTTGAGTTGTACAGTAAAATCTTTCTTAATGGGCACCCCATTTTTACAGTCTAGTATAAAGTCCCCAGCAAAAAAGTTCTTCCATAATAATACCCCCCCCCTTTTTTTTTGCAGACAAATTTTCCTGTCCTGTGAGTGTTCATAAACTAGGGGTTTTAATGTATAATGAAATGGCAGTGTTTCAATAAAGAGAATAAGAACTTCACAACTGAATTCAGGTTTTAAATTTGTAATGTTTTATTTACACAATATAGAAATGAGTGAAAACTGACGTTGTTCACATGGATTATCAGTACAATGAAAAGACACCAGACACTTAAAGGAAAGCCTTCGTTTTTGATGGAATTATGGAGAGTTAAAATGGTTAAACAAATTACAATTGTACATGAATACCGTTTCTGTACCAATTTTACTTCTCCATGTAATATTCACACAGTGCAATACATGTTGTTCAATATATTGAGCATGTTGAAAAAAATATATATATTACTAGCTTACATTCATTTTAGCAACATTTATAAATTTTAACAATACTGAGCAAACATGGCAAAGGAATGTTTGAGGAATACATATACAGGACATACTGTTAAATATTTCAAAGCACAAACTTTTTAAAGCGATTAGAAATAGTTTTGTAGAGAATATAAATCCATATTTTACAGGATCTTTTTATAAACAATTATTTTTATATCATAATTTCTCAACTTTAATTACTGTTTTCAATAAAAGAACAGTTGGCTTGTGTGCACAGATCATGCAATATGTGCAATACTGAGACTGATAAAATGGAAGAACAAATTTGCAAATGAAAGCACAACACATTTAGAAAGCATTTACATAAATCCATAGCAATTATTATTTTACCAAAACTTCATTAACATAAAACTTTCCCTGCCTTCTCCATTTTAATCAATTTTACAAACACATGAATAACAATGCAAGATCTGTCAACCATATTTTGATGGATCCAGAAGTTTCCTAATTATTTTTGTTCTTCAAATAGGCCTCATTAAATTACACGTTCTAAATATATTCTTAAATCAGGAAATGCTATCAGTTAAACCAGTGGTGACTAAATGGTGGCCTGGGAGGTTGTTTTCTGTGGCCCATAGAAAGATTAACAAAATTAAAATGTTTTATTGGCTTCAGTCACAAAACTTCTTGATATGTATAATTTTTATCCTTACTTTCTGATAAAGTACAGCATATCTTAAACACTATTAAACTGACACCAGATATCCTGGATTGAGTGAATTTAGCAAAATTGCATGCGTTTTTAGAAGTATGTATGTAACTGTAGTCAGAGGGAACAACTGGTGAAGTATAAAATCGCAATTTTTTGGGGCGGCACTTTTTTGCCTTAGAACTTTTTCTGTATATAAAGTTTTTGAAAAAAAAAATGTATTTGGCTGACATGAATGTGACTCGAATAACATTCTAAATTTTATGGTTTGAAAAATCATCAATTTGCTGAAACCCTATGCACTTATTTTTGCCATTCACTTATTCCCTGCGACCACAGATATGTGAATGTACCTTTTCTATTATAAAGGCATCTATTGTGGGGAGAAAAACTGACCAAATGACCAGCTTCAGAACATGTAAAAAATTGACATTTGTAAACTTGCTGCTTCTCATGCGAGTACCCATTATTATTCTTATTAGCTTGTATTAAATTTTAAAACTATCAATATTTTATAAAAACTGTATTCAAAACAGCATTTTGAATTGCTTATATGTGCACAATCTTGCATTTGATCTCGTTATTCTATCTCTAAAATAGCTTAAAAAGGCAATTTGAATTAATTTTAACTGCTGTCTTGAACTAGACAGTGTTAATTATTTCAGGGGATATTCTTAAATATTTGCAAAATGAAATATAGACTATGCGATCAGTGATGCTGACACCTCCCACATTTATTGGCTGTGGTTATTGCAGCAAATCGCCACCACTGAGCTAAATGAGTTTAGTGAACATGGGGTTAAACAATGAGAAAAAGAAGTCACTGCTTTATTAACCATTTCAAACCACTTTTTTTTTAAGTTTTTCTAAGAAAAGTATATTTTAAGAAGAAAGTCTTTAAAAAAATCATATTTTAAAACTAATAAATATTTTAACTATAAATACTATTAAAACTAGTAGACTTTATCATGAAAAGGGTTATTGTTTTTGTGTGAGTTTTATGGTGTAAGAACAGTAAGTGTCATGCTGCGCCGGGAGCTACAGTTTTCGGAGGAATCCATACCTCTTAAGGCTCAAGAACCCAACCTCTGGACTGAGGTGAGCAATTTGTAAGTGTTTTTTTTTGGGGCACAGTTGTAAGTCGAATCCAGGATAACTGCATGATAGACGAATGCCACTGCACCATCATATAAGGCTCATGTAAATAGTTAATGGTATTGTAAAACTCGCATTAGCAAAAGACAATGGAAAGATGCACAATTATCAATGACAAACGAAATCAAAATTACTTTTTTTATAAAAATAAACAATTTGATAAAATAATTAAAATTTTAATTGCAAGAATATGTGCATAAAACGAAACGAAAAAACCTAAGATTACATTGCAATGAAAATATAATTATTTATTCTCTAATGCAGTCAACATAAATTTCAGGTTACTGTTACATTATTTTTTCAAACAAATGCAGAATTTTGTATAATTGTGAAATACGTATAATCATAATTTGTTTTTAAGAAAACAGTGTCTTTGAAAAATGATATTCTGAAAATCTATAAAATAGCAGAAGCTTTGCTATACCAAATCATTATAATAAAATGTCTCTCGACATCTTACATATTATGTAATATCAGGGTTCTCACTAAACGTGAGGAAAAAAATCCTCCGACTTTTCCAAGTATTTCATAGACTTTTCAGATAAAATTCCCCCGACTGATCGCAAATGAAACTTGAATTGAACTTCAGTTTGAAGAAAAATAACCTTACGTTTGCATGAAATTTAGCTATTCAGAACAGGTTAAGAAGATTTTCACTGAATATTTCAGGTTTGACCAAAATATTTTGACCACCCCCCTGACTTTTAAGGATGGTTCCAAATTCCCTGACAACTCTAGATTCTCCAGGTTATGTGAGAACCCTGTAATATACAAAGGGGTGCAAACTTATAAGGTTATTTACATTTTTCTAAGTATATATACAGTAAAACCTGTAAAGTTGGACACCTCCCTAAGTTGGACACAGTTTGGTGGAACCAAACAAATTCCTATATTTTAACATGTAATTGATACTCTCTAGCTTAGACACCTGTCTATCTTGGAAGCTGAATAACGTTTACATGACTAAGTTGGAGAAGTTTCTGGAAAAAAGCTTTTGTGTCGAAAAAGTGTATTTTTTTTGTAATTCAATAACAGTTACTGTATGCACAGAAGGTATACATAAACAACTGGTAAACCTTCTGTGCATATTTTATCGCTTTTGATTTTGATAATTATATATTGAAAGGATTCCCCCTTCTCCCCACACATTTCATACTACTGCTGGCTGCTGTTATTTCCAGGAAATTCTTATCTGCCTTCACCACTATGGGGGAGACACCTTCAGAAATCTATTTCCCTTATATTCCTTCCTTATGGGTTGGGTAGCAACTCTTTACCTTATCCCCTCGCCTCTTAATTGTTATGTTTTTGTTATCAAATTGTGTGCAGCAAATAGGACACAGAACATACACTCGAAGAATGAACATTTGCAGCTTCCCATCTCTTTCTTAGAATTGTCAGATTACTCCTGACCTTTCTTTAAGGAAAAGCTCCCTACCCTCAAAATACAAGTTTCAGTCTCTTAATGCACGTTTGAAAGATAACTGCAATGTAAGTGGCTGTTCATTAAATCTAAGTTTTTAACCATGAGCAAATGCAAATATTGTGAAAACATACAATATATGTATTAGTACAAGTACATCATGAATTATGTTACATTACATGTACAATGTTTCTTTATAGTACAGTACACCGGTCGGTGATTTTTAGTAATTACAGTAGTATAGTGGTTACTGCAATTTAAGCTTTCTTTTTTTTTTTTAATTTAAACAATTTTTAAATAAAAATCATAAAAATAAACGTTGTATTTTTTGTTTTTTTATTTTGCATTTATTTAAAGGGAGCTGTTTTTTATATATTTTACTGAAGAGAAAAAAATACACTTTATTTTCATCATACTGTCCATACTGGACACCTAAGTTGACCATGTTTTAGAGGGAACCACAGGTTTTACTGTATTTGTATGAATTTTGTTATAACAAGTTTTGTACCATTTAAATTTAACATTTGGGAAGTCAAGAAACCAGTTTATGTTTTATGGTGTAAGGACAGTGAAGGTCATGCTGTACCAAGACCTAGTTTTCTGAGGAATCCAACACTCTTAAGGGTTAGTGAACCAAACCCCAACAGTGAGCAGTTAGTCGACAAGTTTTCTTTTTTTGGCACCATTAAGAATTGAAACCCAGTTAATGGCACATTAGGCAAACGCATTACCACTACAAGACCCCAAAAAAAACCTGAAATTTATGTAAAATACTGGAATTTGCTCCTTAACAAACAGAATAAAAAACTCAAATTTAAGGTGAAAAATAGGTTAAATATACATAGGTGCCAACTTCTAGAAGTGAAAAATCTGTAGTCAGTCGCAGGTGCGGGCCACCATTTTTTAATTAAACAAAATCATACATAATTTATGAAAAAAGGGCACAATGAGGAAATTAAGTATTTATTAAATTAATAATAATAGAGGATTAAACTGTATTAAACGCAATATTAATTCTTAGAATTTACAAATGCTGTAGTGCAAGATTTTGCATTTGAGAAATTTTTTGTCAAATACATTCTCGTAACATTTCACATGTTGTCTGCATTTAACTATTAGTAAATTTTCTAATGTGTCATCAGACATGGTTGACCTGAAGTCAGTTCTAATTTTCTTCACTTGACTGAAGACTCTCTCGCATGCTGCATTACTGTGAGGGATCGTAAGTATTGACAGCATAACCTGAGAAAGTCGTTTAAATTTTAATTCACAAGTATCATTTTTTATTTTACCTATGGCTGCCCATTGTGCATCAATGCTACCTTCATTACTCACAGTTTGTGGAACTTCGAAAGCCTGGAACTCACTGAATTCTGTTTGTAAAGCATCAACAGCTTCATCTTCTGTATTATTGAACAAAAGAACAGGAAATTTTTCTGTAAAATATTTTAAGCTGGAAAATGATGCATTTTCAAAATTCGATATTTGTGTAACCTCTGCATGATGTAACACTTCTAACTCAAAAGGAAATTTATTGTGCATGTAGTCACATGCTGCTATGAAATAGCTTCTGACGTTTTCATAAAATTCATTTTTATCATGGATGTTAAAATCTTGGATTACTTTCAGTGTTCCATTTCCAATTAAGATATCAACATCATCTTTTTGATTACTCCTCTCATGATAGTGGACTTTCAAAATATTATTACATAATTTTGTGACGCTTGGTTTTATAAATTTCACTAGCATTCCCCTCTAAAATTTTAAGAGAACAGATTTTAGCATATGAATATACGGTTCCGCAGACTGAAGTTGAGCATTTGCTTTTTAAAATATAGGCACAGTATAAGATAAAAATAAACAGAAAGCCTTATTGATATCTTCCGACAGAAAATAAAACAACCTTTCTTCACGAGACATGGAGTTTTCAGTTTTTTGTTTCTTAGAAATATCCACATAATTTTGAGCTTTCCTTTTTAATTTCTGCGATGCTTTTTTGCTGTTACGTTCTTTCACTTTATCTGCATTTTCAACCGAAACTTTGATAGAGGGAATAGTAAAGAAAGAAAGTGGGGTGATTTGATTCCTTTTCATGGCCTCTTCCTTAAAAAAACTGATCAAAGGTTGCCACTGCTGGATTATACGCTCTAAGCACTTTCCAACAGACAACCAACGAGTGCTAACGTGTTTTAGTACCTTTTTTATATCAGTCTCATGAAATTCTTGAAGAATTTTCAACCTATCTTTTCTTTTCGAACTCTTTTGTAAGTAATAGTAAATGTCTACCAAAATTTCATCGATTTTAAATGGCAAACATGCAGCACTCTTTTCAGCTGCTAAGTTAATAAGGTGGCAGGAACAGCCCATAATTTCAATATTTTGGTGATGATTCTTTAACACTGCTGCTACACCTGCTTTTTTTCCTATCATAACAGGTGCATTATCACAGCTAAAGGCAACACAATTAGAAATCGCAAGGTTTTTAGATTGTAAAGCACTTACCAGAAGATTTCCAATATTTAACCCAGTAGCATCTTCTTTCAAAGATGGCATAGATAAAAGACAATTCACAATTTTTTCACATAAAGGATCGAAGAAAGTTACCACTATTGGATACAGCTTTGAATCAACATCGTTGCTTCCATCAGTTGCAATTGAAAATGGATAGCACCTTAAATTTTCAACAAGTGATGAGGATTCCTTTGCAGACATTTCTTTCATAATTGCAGAAGTTTTGGTCCTTGCAGATCCATATTGTTTTGCAATACTGCTGTCAGGAAACATTTTCCGAAAGAGCATCCCCGCGTGATCGCAGCAATTCATTGGCAAATTATGTTCGATCAAAAACGATGTAAAT
Source organism: Dysdera silvatica (assembly GCA_006491805.2). Taxonomy (NCBI): domain Eukaryota; kingdom Metazoa; phylum Arthropoda; class Arachnida; order Araneae; family Dysderidae; genus Dysdera; species Dysdera silvatica. The sequence goes on from QLNU02015360.1 coordinate 99,234,111, forward strand.
AAACATTCAGCGTTAATCATGGAGGTATCGTTAAATGCAAAAAATGAAGGCTTGATACTATGATTAGACTCTACAGCCTTGAACGTCTCCTTATGTTTAACAGTCTCAGAATGCAAAGTAATATCGTGTTCACCACCGTGAGTAATGCTTATGTCTTTACCGCAACACGTGCAGAAAGCATATTTTGGCCCCAGTCTTGATTTTTGAATAAAATTAAACATCTTCATATATTTGGCTTTAAACGTTTGGTAGTACCTTTTATTAACAGTCGACATCGTTAACGTTGTTTTCAAAAACACCTAAAAACAAAACTTTCTTTCCAGAGCAAAGAAATACCAGATATGTCTAACACATGGCTTCCCTACACAAAGTCACATGCTTGACCAAAACCTTAACGGTGTAGCGCATTCTTTCTTTCCTTCCCCAACAACTACAAATCCAGATGCATGATTTCGTTGTGCAGGGGCATCACTCTACGTCATAGCTGGAGCTAAAATTCCACGTCACGCCACGCATGCGCCGTCAACAGAAGACGAATTTTTTCGACTTTTTTACCGATATTTGCATTTATTTATACGTATTTATTATTAAATATGCACATATGCGCAAAAATTTAAATAAACATGCATCAAGAAAAATAGGTATTTAATTTTTTTAAAAAAAATCAGTATTTTAAAAAACACTGGGGATTTTAGATGAAATCTCCGAATGTCGTTTTCGACTGGAAGATCGATAAAAAATCGGAAGCCTTCAAGGTAAATCGGAAGGATTGGCACCTATGAATGTTTACAAATTTTATAATGTGATGTGAAGACTTGTAATTGTGGCATGTGCGATTGTTGTTTAAGAGGGCAGAAAAGTAAGCAATAAAAAGAAAAGTGTGATCTGTATAGTTTTCAGTCAAAACCTTTAAAATATTGCCTATTTAATTACATCATAAATTATTTTCAAGGTGTTCTGATTCCTTTTAAAGTTACAGAAATGAGACTTCTCAGGGAAAACTATTAAAACAAACTACTGAAAATAATTAACTTTAAAACTGCTCTTTACATACTGAACAAAAATTAGAGATAAAAAAATTATTCACTTCACAGCATAAAGGCAGCTAATATCATGAAATGATGGGACCTACAGTTTTTTGAAGACTTTAAATCTCTGTTGCTTAGGGAACCAAACAATGGACTATAATGGGTAGAAAAATTGACATGTTCTACAGCACCATTGGAAATATATCTGGTTAACAGCACGATAAATGTGTTCCCACTATGACACTGTAGGGAAATGAAAAATTTTAGACATAGTGAATTGAAAAAAAAAAAAAAATCAGCGAAACCTACTTAAGATTGATATGATAACATAGCACTATGCAAAATAAAGTTATCCAGCACTGTAACTATAGTGATAATATAGATAGTAAAATTTGATTAAACAAAAGAGTGGGGGACTATTTAATTGCAAAAACATCATTAAAATCAAACTTAGTTTTAACTTCACTAGGTTTTTTTTTACCAAAATTCTAAAATTTAACTTATTCTTAATAAGAAGTTTGGCCCTTTTTTTATTTCCTTTTAAATAAAACCATCATACACTTACTCATTGAAGTACCCATACTGATACGTCACTTTTTTTTAAAAAAGCAGTTTTCTACTCATTCCATTTATATTTATGCCATCTTTTTTAAAAACTCACTTTCTTTAGAATCTTACCAATTTGTTACACTGTGTGGTGGCATATAGGTTTGCTTACCATGAAGAAAATACAAGTTTGACTACAATTGGTACCCAGTGAGCTCTGTCTTCTACTGCAGATTAATATTTTAGGTTTTGATTACCTTGGGAAACTGTAGATACAGATATAGTATGATCTAAGCTATCATTATGTTATAGAATTCAAACAAACTAACTCTACTTGTTGCCACTTTTCCTCATCTTATAGTTTTTGGTTTACAACATTCACATATAATTTGTGTTCTCATTACCTGACCATTTGTTTGAATGAGTTTTACTATGAAAGGGTCATGCTGCGACAGGACCTACAATTTTCCAACGAATTCTTAAGACCTAGAAAACCAACTCCCAGACTATGGTGAGCAATTAGACAGTAAGCATGTTTATTTGGCACATTTGGGAGTCTAACCTGAGATAACCACAGACTAAATGAATACATTACCACTGCACACCTGGCCATTTGAAACGATTTCTCCAGTGCTTTAATTTTTTTTTCTTTTTTCACTTTGAAAATCTTCCCCTTTATCAATAAATATATTTTCAAAACTGTGCATACTTTGCAGTCAATAGGTATTAAAAAAATAGTGTTTAATTAAATGAAATGAAAAAATACTGAAACCAAATTTATACAAAGAACCACATAACACAGAATTTGTAAGATAAACTTTACAACTAATTCAAAAGCTTTACCACCTTTTATTGTGTATCTTCTTTTGTAGTTATTAAAGTTATATGTATGCAGTATGTTTAGCATACTGATTTCAAAATTTAAAAAAATCTTAATACATTTGGAATCTGCTCTTTGTATAAGTGAATTTTGCATAATTTATTAGAGTTGTTTTTATTGCTGAATCTTTTTTTTTTTTTTTTTTAAATTCTGGTTAATTGTTAAAATGCTTTGCAATAGGAATTCCACATAGTCTTCATTATCTTACTTATAACAATATTTCAACAAAAGCTAATTATGGAATATATCATGATTAAAGTACCAACTCACAACTTTTCAGAACGAAGTACTTATAAATGCCTCAAAAATGATATAAAACAGTTTCATATAGCTATTTTCTATGAAGTCCATGAGTGTGCGCTTTCAAAGGTAAGTACATTATAAGTTATGACATCTAATATAGCTCTTAACTTTTTATATAAATGAAAAACCATGTATACAAATATTCAACATTTTATACAAAGATGCCCATTAAACAAATGGGATAACTTTCATATATATAGCCACAATACAATTAAATTTCATATAGAGAATGTGAAGTATCTAGAATATTTTAAGTGTTCATTTTTATTTTGTAAAGGTCATGGTGATTTGATCAATAATGATGGTTTACATAACCTATACCAGTGGTTCACACTTAGGGTCCAAGACATGCACATAAGAAGTCAACACTAGTGAACTGTGCAGTAAAACTTTAGCTCCTGAAATTTCCAGAATGAAGTGTCGCAGGTTGTTTTCTTCATAAAATAATGCGTTTTCAAAATTAAGCTTGTAATTTTCGAAGTACTTATGTACATTAGTGGAAAATTCTCTACTTCAGATTAATATATATCTTATTTGATCAGCATGATCCATGCAAGACGATAATTATGTTGTTTTAAAAATATATTTCTAATGTAAACAGTTCATATTATATTGTATAAGTATTTCTTCTTGATGGTAGAGGGCAAGTACAAAAACCTAGCAAAAAATTCAAGGTTAGCCTACAGAAGGTTAGGAACCATTGACTAACACCATTTGTAAAAGTAAATGGTGATTATAGACATCAATTTAAAACGAAACTCTTATGCATAGAAATTTTAAAAAATGATACCAAATAAACTTCAATGAATGCAAAATTAGGCAAACGCTGCATAAATAATGTGTCGTCTCATCATAAATAGGCTTAAATGCATACTAAATTTGAAAAATATTACTTTTATAAAATTTTGTTTTAAAGTGTACTACATAGAGCATACAAACATGCTTTTTGGGTATGAACAATGCTGATGAATTTTTGTATAAAACAATAAATTTGCTTAAATTAGGAGAAAAAATATTACATTTGTAGCATGAGTAAATAGCTATTTCAAAGGTACTTATTATAAAAGTAATAACATTCCCAAAAAATTTCCTGTTATGGCAAAGAAATAAAATCAATGGAAATTAAATATAATGAAAAAAAATATACAGCAGAGTCTTGTTAATCCAAACTAATTGGAACCAAGATCTGTTTGAATAACAAATTTTCAGAGTAAATCGAATCTTTACTACATAATTTACTGTACACTATAATTGTTTGGTGTGTGTTTTGGTGTGCATGCATAACAGGCAATAGACGATGGGCAGATGATGGAAAATTTCATCTTCCCTTATGTGAAATTTCAGTTAGTTGGCACACAGTTGGTTTACATCTTGTCAGTTAGCCGTCATTGCAGAAGACGGGAAAAAAAATTGCATTAACCAGATTTTTGGATTAGCGAGACTCTACTGTATATGGCACATCTACTGAATTTCCATTACAATATATATATATATATATATATATACAGATACACATTATTTTAAATAAGCTACACATTTTCTTTATAATCTCATTAAAATATTCTTACAAAAAATTGCTGCAACAAGACATTGAAAACTTTAAATATAAATTACAAAGAAATCCACAATAAAAAATTTCAGGGAAGATAAAATGAGTTATTATGTAAAAACTATGCCTCTTAATATTGCACAACGTAAGATTTAAACCAGAGATGTATATATTTAATCGTATTTGTTTCATACAGGGATCCTCACTCACACTGAAGAAAAAATTCCCTAACCAATCATAAGCAACTTTCAACTGAACTTCAACTGATAGTTTAAAAGTATGGATTGAAACTTAATAGAAACTTTTTCCAGTTTGATCAAAAAAGCTGGTTATCCCCTGACCTTTAGTTAGGATGATTCCAAATTCTCTGACAATTCCATGTTTTCCAGGTGCATGGGAACCCTGTTTATATGAATATGTTCAATTTTCAACTGTGTGTAATTTTTATTATAAACTATAGCAAAACAGAACTTTAAAGTCACTTTAATGAACTTTTTGCAATGCTTAATTTAGTTGTCTCTATTAAGCTTTTCGAACTCTTCACAAACTTCCAAAAAAAAAAAAAAAAAAAAAAAAGTATTTCAAAGGTGAGAACATAAAATATAAACTTTTCACTAAAATAAGATACTAATATTTCTAATATTATGCTAAATATATATATATATATATATATATATATATATATATATATATATATATATATATATATATATATGTATATATTGCAATTATGAAAGTTGGGTAATTAATATAATTAATTCTTTCTTGTGCATGCTGACATATAATCTATATATAAAAATGGCACTTACACATAACAAAATTTTATCACAGTATGTATAGGAAAAACAAGTGTACATTTGAATAACCAAAAATGGACAATATAATTCTATTTTGAAGTAATCTTTAAAAAAAACCGGCATAACTTATAAACCAGTTAAGTGGTATGACCAGTAATTAATTCCTCCATTTTTAAGGAATACAATGATTATGTGAAGAACTTTCAATAGACTATAAAAATAATATGATAAAGGGAAATTACTTTATCAATTATTTTATAGACAATAGAAGCATAAACGTCAGTTTTAATTTAAAACAGATGAAACGAAGTCAAACTTTATCAGCAGTTCAACCCACTTATTGAAGCCTCTTTTGGAGCCACAAGAAAATTAGGCTCAAATTTATTAGCATTCATGAATGCTAAAAATTGACCTGGCACTTCTTCAAGAACAGCTCTGGCAAGAGCAGCTTTACTTTTTATCCAATTGTTTCGACAGCAAAATTCTTGAAAAGGTACAAACTGGAAAGGAAAAAAACTAGAAGATAAAACAAAGTTTTATCAATTAGATGTCTAAACAATTGCATTTAGACCCCATTTAACACTGGGAATGTCATTTGTAGATAAAGTATAAAAATTTGTAAGGCATGGAAAAGCTTCACCATCAGAACCACACAAACTATACAAATAGAAATGTAAATTATATTTTAAGACAAATGAAACAGAATGGGTCAAAATTATTTGTTCAACATTTCAATGTAGTTGTGAAGCATCTTTTGAAGCCGCAAAAAAATTTGGCTCAATTTTATTAGCATTCATAAATGCTAAAAATTGACCTGGCACTTCCGCTAGAACAGCTCTCGCAAGAGCAGCTTTACTTTTTATCCAATGATTCTGAGAACAAGATTCTTCAAAAGGTACAAACTGAAAAGGAAAGAACTGCAAAAATATAACAAAATTTTACCAACTAGATATTTAAATGATTACACTCAGATCCTGCTGAATACTGAAGGCATGTCACTTGGAAGTGAAGCGCTGTGGAAAGCAGAGCTAATTGGGAATATATCTTTACCTAAATGTGGCAAAATTAAAAATAGAATGTAATAATGAAATTTAATAAAACTTAAAAATTATGTAACAAATCAGTATGGTGCAGGGTCTGAGTACACAGTACAAAAGTAATAAAAGCAAGCTACTAAAAATATTAATAAAAAGAACACCTGAAAATTTTAAAAAAGTTTGAAAATATTGTTTGCAAGTAATGAGTGTAAACTAGGATTACCTCCTTTTTAGGATTACCTTTTTTAAGTAGCAACTTAATAGATAATACAGAGCATACATATTACAGGCACACAAATAATTAAAAATATTTTATCTGTTTCATGTCAATGTATAATATCCAACTAAGAAAAAAAAATAGTATTTATACAGTATATTTCAGTAAACTCATTTTACTTATTTTTTTTTTTTCATTAGAAAAATTAAGAACTGTGCTGTTTAATCCTTATGTTGTATGAAAATAAAAACGAAAAATTTTAAAATCATGCAAGTGGAAAAAGACAATACTGCTATTTTAAAAGCCAATTAAGTGGGTGAGTACTTTACTAAACGACATCAATCTGTAGAAAAAAGATACCTGTGTAAATAAATAAAAATGGTCAGTAACTATGTTAATGTAATCTTGCCAAATGGTAAAAGTCTCAGTATGAGGGACCTGAAGATATATTCTACATAACTGCATTCTAGAACATTATACCATCTTTACAAGTTTACAATACCTCACCTTGGCTGGCAGTTTATAGCTATGCAGCATTATTAAAGTAGACATCAGCCTCATCACCGTTATGCTGAAATTAAAATCCTGATTTATCTAGAGCACACTACTCACTTCTTATCCTTTATGGTCTAGTTGCGATATTTTTTTACATCTATTAGTTTTATCTTCTGGTGTCATATGGTCAACAAAGATAGTTGACATTGGACATCATAAGCTATTGTAGACATTATTCATTGGATGGCTTATACACAAAGGTTTATACATATTTTTTTATTGAATATTTCCATATATTTTAGCATGATGTTTGCATCAGTTCAGGGTTGGAAATAAGTATTTCATTTTGAGCAGCAGTACCGCTCCTCAAATTCTAATACTGAGGGGGAGTTCTACAGAATTGAAGGGCAGTTTTAAGACATTTTCAAAATTACATTTTCTGCAAGAAAACCACGAAGTTTAAAGAGATAATTAATATTTAATGTATGTGTGTTCAAAAAGTGCTGAACAATGACTTCAATTACAAACTCTTATGACTTAACTTTTACAGACACAGTAATTTACAAAACAGAAGAACTGGTGCAGGAGATTCTGCTACTAAACGCTGCCAAGCAGACTCTCATTACAATCCGTGCATATATATAAGATGATGGTATACATAAGAAATATAATTTTTTATTTGAAGGGACCATGGTGAAAAATTGGAGATGGTCCATTTTTGAAGTCACACTATGCCTTGGGTGAAAAGCTAGGAGCAGAACATTGGGCCTCAATGGCACTTAACAATTTTTTTTCAGTTACCCGAACATTTTACTTGGTTGCAATTTAAAAAAAAAAAAATCTGTCAAGATAAACTCTAACTGAATGCTTTTATAAAGGCACCTTTTAATGAAACTTTAAAGCGGCTTTTTTTTTTACGAAACTGACATTATTTCATATTCCGCCCCTGAGTAGCAGGACCGTAATTAGAAGCGTTGACTCCCCCTAATCACCCAAAAAGTTGGTAAATTCACCCGAAACACCCAGAGGATATTTAAGAGCCATTTTATAAATGAAAAAGAATTCGCTCAGGTCTGGCTCGCCATCGACCAGAAAATGCCACCCGAATGTCGAAATTATGATTGCAACGTAAATGGATAAATAATGCTTTTCAAATTTATTTATTAACTCCAAAATTTTGTCCCGTTTTACCCATTTTGTGGGAGAATTGGAGGCTTTTCGGGAATTTTCAATTTCAGTGCTGGGCAAAATGGGAGATCGCTTGGAAAAGCGGGTCAAACTTGAATTCCAGAAACTTCACTACGTTGGATTTTACTTACCTTTGTGTTCGAGTGTCATGAATTAAAAGTGAAAATGAGCATGAAGTCAAAGAACATTGCTAAACGTAAACTATACCTAAAAAACTTACTTAAAGGTAGAAAACACTAGGAGGAGGGAAGCAAGCTATCGTAGTTGGCCAGAGCCTACTAGATTGCAGACTATGGGTTCCCCCGTAACAAAAGTAACAATGATTCTGATCTTGCAACGTGCGTCGGTGAGATCGGCAGAAGGAAAAATAAAGGATTGAGCAATCGAAATTTGCGTCATATAAATAATAAAAATTGAAAAAGTTAGGCATCAAAAATGATGACTGGGTCTAAAATCTTGGCCATCAAAACGAAATTTATAGGTGCAAAATGCGACTAATAACTGCTAATTTTGAGCCCTAGACACACGACCGCAAAAAGATGGGATTCTGATCCTCTCAAACGAAAAGTCACCGAGGAAGGTCATGTAGTATGAAAGTGGAAGGGAGGGCAGAATGAATGGAAGTAATTTAATACCGAAATTTCAATGTTTGCATTATAAATAAAGGTTATTTTTTTTGTCATTTTAAAAAACGTTTGGAGTTATTTTTTTGCATCGCAAAATTTTCTACGCAATTTGCAAAAATGTATCGTCTTGCATACGTTTTGAATCACAAACTGTGATGCGATAACACTTATTTTCAACGCTGCATCAGTTATGATGATATGGTAAAGAAGGCATTCTCCTTGAGTGTTACAATTATTTGTTTAGTAATATTTTACTGGTGGCTAAAACATTTATGAATTTCATATCCATTTTAATATGCCTATCACAGTAACAAGAGAAAAACTTGAAAATTTTATAACTGCTCAGATGGAACAATCAGCTTTCCTTGCAGCAACTATATACGTACAATGAAACTTTCTCAATTCTAGCTTTACCAATTATACAATGCAAAATAATTATTTGTAGCCACCAGTTAAAAAAAAAGCAAGCAATCTTCAGCCGCTTACGTAATTTAGGGAAATATTGCTGTTTTGTGGTTAGCTGCCACTAGTTTGCCAAAAGATTAAAACTATTTTTGTTATCTATATGTTTTCTTCTCAGTTTCTTTTCATTCAGCGGGCAGAAAGTTTGGATTTCGATCAAGATATTGTTAGATCAAGTCCAACATGAGAAAAGGTTTTTCTTCTTTACTTTCAAATCTTGTTTTATGATGCCTCTTGAGGATTCATATGTTGAACCATTCGTGATCCATTGTCAACCACTTTTACAGTGTTTACGCTGATCTTAATGGGTAATATCCAAATTTGTAACATATAGGTCAAAAAGCTATAGACTGAGCCAAAACTGTGGGTATCAAAATTTTTCTTCAGTTTTTTTTCTACATTAAAACATATGCACTTTATCATTTAGCGATAAAAATTCAATACTTAATGCAGTGCTTGTCACTATATTATATAATTGGGGTATTGCCACACAAACTTCTAAAATCAGTAAATACAACCACAACTGGTAATTTGTGTGATCATAACTGTATAAACTGAGGTACATACTAAGTAACCACTCCTGGACCTCTCTTTTTCAACTAAGACGCAAAAATAACTAAAACATGAACTCAACAAGTATGAATTTTTTTATTGTAAATATGTATGGCCAACTCTAAAAAGGTCTGGGTATAATGAAAACATGTGACTCAAGTAGTCCTACAACCTGTATTGAGCAGTGTGTAATGGCGTTGAAGCACATATTTTATAACCTCATGTTTAATGTAAAAAGTGTTATGATGTTTAACATTTGTTTTTGTGAGTAAAAATTATGCTAAACAAAGCAGAAATGAATATTTGTGTGTAGCAGAATTCTATGCAAACCAACATATTTAACTAAAACTTGAATAGAGAAGTTGGATTACTATAGCATAGTGTCTACCAGAGTTTAAGCTGCAGTCGCATTTTTCGAAAGATAAAACAAGTTGATCAGAAATGCAAAGAAAAATTATTGCTCGTCGCGAAAATGCAACAGGAATTTTTAACCAGAGCTTATTCTCTTAAAACAGGATTCCCCGATTCCAAAATATCCGTTTTGCACCTCAGCGATCTTTTTTTGTTCCTTTTCGTTTCCTCTTCAAAATTCTTAACAGCACCTGTTAAACATCATTGATATAATTTCATTGATAAGATCTTTCAAGCAATGAAAGGAACTAATATTTTTTAGCATTTTGCTGCAATTTTTTTTTTCCCATTTTAGAGAAAGCATGTTTTGAGCCAACTTAAAGCCTGGTGTCTACCAAAAAAGCATTTCAAAATTCCAGTATGTTTTCCTTTTTTTTATCATAATCAACTACATTTTTGTTTCTACACATTTTATGAATGTGAAAATTTCTAAATTATATTAATTCACACTATACTGTTTTTTCCAAGAAATTATAAAAGAAGGCCAAGAATATCTAATTTAGTTGGACGGAAGTGAAAATTAAAATCCCAAATAAGAAAATGCTTTATGTTACTAACTACAGTTAAAGAAAAGTTGTTTTGAAAAAAGTTTTGCATGAATATTTAATATCCATCAACACTGAATTATAAAACGTACTTCTACAGACTAAAAAATTATTTAAATTCCTACTGGCAGATTAAACGATAATGCATCTATCAATCCTTATTTTCATTTTTTTATCGACCTTACGAATATATAAAATTATTTATATGCCTAACACTACGCTTGATTATATTAAACAATGTCAATCAATCAACGTTTATTGGCGTAGTGATACCAACGCCGATGGTATGGCGTGATTAGATGGTGAAACGTTCGAAAGAAAATAAATATTTCTGCCTTCGGTGGGACCTGAACCCACGACCTTCCACTTGCCGGGCGGAGGCTCTACCCACTGAGCTACGAAGGACAATATATAATCTCTTTACGAACGTATATATATTGTTGCCAGTTATTTCGCAGAATGGTGTAGTACATAGACTACTATTTAAACCAAATTGCAAAGAGACTGGTATTAAATTGATCGAAATGCACGTTGCAGCATATGTATTTATTTTATATAAATCGAACACTACGCAGATTAAATCAAACAACAATGTCAATCAATCAACGTTTATTGGCGTAGTGATACCAACGCCGATGGTATGGCGTGATTAGATGGTGAAACGTTCGAAAGAAAATAAATATTTCTGCCTTCGGTGGGACCTGAACCCACGACCTTACACTTGCCGGGCGCAGGCTCTCCCTACTGAGCTACGAAGGACAATACCAACCGAATAGTTGTTCGATTTATATAAAATATATGCATATGCCACAACGGGCTTTTCGATAAATTTAATACCAGTTTCTTTGCAATTTGGTTTAAATAGTAGTCGATGTACTACACCATTCTGCGAAATAACTGGCAACAATATATATACGTTCGTAAAGAGAGTATGTATTGTCCTTCGTAGCTCAGTAGGGAGAGCCTCCGCCCGGCAAGTGGAAGGTCGTGGGTTCAGGCCCCACCGAAGGCAGAAATATTTATTTTCTTTCGAACGTTTCACCATCTAATCACGCCATACCATCGGCGTCGGTATCACTACGCCAATAAACGTTGATTGTTTGACATTGTTTAATTTAATCAGCGTAGTGTTCGAATATAAATAAATAGGTATATATATGTTTCACATAAATAGTTTTGTTTTAATTGTAATCAGACGGATAAAAAATAATATGAATTATAGATGATTGATATTTTTTTTACTTTTCTTTGATACAATTTATTGAGTTCCGATGTTCTTCCTAATGCGGTTAAAAAGCTACATAAAGGAGAATTCGGTAAGAGCTTGAACCTCTAGTTTTGACAGAGATGTGGTCAAAATAATTTTTTCCCATCTATACAGTTTTCATAAGGTGGAATTTACACAGAGCGTTTTAGAAAAAGATTTTTCTTTAATATATATACATATATTCATCAATGTAATCTATCGATTTATAATAGAATATTTTACAATATATTGTAAACTGGATGAGACGTCTCAGAAATTCTTTGATGGTTTCAAGGGTGGAATGCTTATTTCCTCTCTCAGGTTCGCTTCAGTTAAAAAAAATTCTCAATCATTACTTTTTTTTTTAATTTTATAGTTTAATTTTTTTTTAATTTTCTTTAAAAAACCTCACCGTTTTTACACAGTAAATTCAGGATCCGAAAAGTTACACGATTAAATTGTATTCTCTATTTAATCATTGTACTAAACAAAGTTTATATTTTCCTCCTTAAATACGAAGTTGTTATAAATAGGTCCTAGCGTATGTGTTTGTATTAATTAATGAAAAATTATTGGTTAATTATGAATTAATTAGTTTACTTATTTTTTAATAAATTACTTGGTAACTATTGGAGCCCCAAGGGCCCCCCAATAATTTTGGAAACTCGACGCCTTTGATCGGCCCTCTCCCAAATAAGGCACAGAATATTTTTGGGACGCAAACTGTATACAAACACATATAGAAAACGTTTAGTAATTTTATAAATCTTTGTCTACCTATATATTGCGCATAGAGATGGGTAGTTACAAAATAACGATGTCTAACTGGTAATGCTTAGCGATAAAAAATATATTAAAGTATTCTTGCTTGATTGTGCATGAAAAGGAAAAAATATATTTGTGTGGCAAAAAATTCAAACCGAATTTAATTGGTGGAAAAAAGCGCTTGTTTGACGATTGAACGTAGCCAGTAAGCCAAGAAATAAGACGAAAATGTTAAATTAATATAGGTATACAAGGAGAAGGATATTTATTACTTCTGCGACTATCGACCACTGAAATAGTATAATAAATAGGTGATAAAATACACACATATACAAGCACGCACATATACAGAGTGAAAAATAAAGCTTTTATTCATCCAAATAGCTTTTGAACGAAGGCTTGTAGAGATACAAAAGGTACAGTAAAGTAACAATGACCGATCGGATGGGATCAACAGCAGCGTCCTCTGTGGTAAAATGAAGAAGTTTTTCCACTCAACTAGGAAACTATAGTCCAAACGTAAACTATATAGTATAACTATAGTCGGAAACTATTATTCAAACTGTTCGGACAAATTTCTGAATTTCTGATGAAGGTGGACCTTTGTTTTACACTGAAACAATTGAAAAGGTCGTTCCAACTTACTATAAACTGGGTTTGTGTGTATTCATTTTTAAATGGAGTGTAAGTTGAGGATATTGGGGAAAATTTCATTTTATTTTATTTTTATCTTTTACTGATCGAAGATGACATTTTAAGGGGTCAATATTTTTCGATTAAGGATATTTCTAAAAATAGCGCACCGAAATTGAAAAGACGATGATAATTAATAAACTTCGTCTAGATTGACATTTAAGTAAAGTACTTAATTATCTTTCGTTACAAAATCCGAGATTTTGGAGGATATTTGATATTCATAGGTTTTTTCCGTTTTCGAAAACTGAGATTTCAGAAATGTTATTAAGATTAAGGAAATTTTAATTAAAATTTTACGTTTAATTACAAAGCAGGGTATACAATAATGTCTAGTACAATTATTAATAAAACAATTACTAGTAGCAGTAAAAGTAGATCTATTACAGGTAGTATCAAAACTAGAGAAACAAATTACGCAATCTCTTGTTTACGAACTCCTATGTGTTATTTATCAAATCATCCGTAAAAGATTTAAAAAATCAAAAAGAGAGAAAAAGATCCGTAGAAATTTAACATTTCTAGTTTAAAACATAATTATAAATTCTGCTTCACTTCTTAAAGCAAATTTACGAGTTAAATTTTTTTTAAAGAAAATGTTCAATTTTAAAACATTTGTATATTTCTAAAATCCTGAATTACTTTGCCTAAAATTATAGGTAATGTTGCTGATTTTTCGTAGTGATATTGATATGTCTTCCGTTTAACTTTTAGCAATTAGTCCGGCGTCTCTTTGTCGAGTATACTTGTATACATGGGAATAGGTACTTCCAGAAATATTAAAGTGTATTTTAAGATATTCCTTCAGGTGTGCCTTTCGAGTGAAAGTACCTTTTTACATGAGGTATCAATGGTATACTTTGTATTCAAAAATTTGGAATACCAGTGAAACTTGAGGATCGATACTTAAGCAACAGATTAAAAATACTTGGGCATAACCATATTATTCTTTGCGAATGTAACAGTTTCTGGCAAAGTGTATTAAAATTTATGATTGATATAAATCATAATAGAATTTGAACCAATTGAGGTAATCTCTTTATTCAATAATTAATTGATTCCTGATGCGAGTAACATCATGTCTATTAAATTTTCTTCTTCTTCTAATTATATACAGAGCAAATAAAAGAACATCCTATTACAAATGGTTATAGCAATTGTCACAGAATTGTCTGTGATACATCAAATTGGACATTAATACATCAGGTTTTACATTGATGGCGCATAAGTACATTTGACGAACGCGTACTCCACAATGCATTGCGTTATTGAGATAGCGAGTTCTGACCAAAACGCATTTTACGTTCCAGTATGGAATTTACATAAAATAATTTTTGGCATCCACGTATAAATAGCTCAAGCTAAAGCTTTTTTTTTTTTGTTTTTAGGAGAAGGAGAGACGCCCTCTCCAACCTGGACTCGAACCAGGGTCCCTCCGTTGAGCTCGGTGGGTCTTGACCATTAGATGAATGAGGACAGGAACAACGCTCTCTTTCTCCGTATGCATAAGGATGTAAGATATTATTACCCTTCTCAGGGATAACACAATTGCCAAATAATGGTCAACACACAAAGCCACCAGGGAGAGATTTTTATGAGTTTTTGTGGGGGAATTTATAATTTTCGGCACACACGTATGAGTAACTTAAGCCAGAGCTTTTTAATGTTGAAAATTTATTGTTGTGGTCAATTGAAAAAAAAAAGCGTCGTCGTTTTCCGTCACATTTTTTTCATTACATGTTTTCGTTATTTTTTCTGGGCTACTAACGAGGCTACGACTACAATATTCCGTATTCGGAGTGTGTACGCAAGGGCACGCTCTCTGTGCG
>QLNU02015360.1:99252663-99286858 GCA_006491805.2 Dysdera silvatica
CATTGGAACTCCAAGACATGGTACAAGAGCTCTCAACTAGAAGTGAAGAAGTTGGACTCAAGATGAACCTACAAAAAACTAAGATCATGTTCAATAATTTTGTAGAGGAAACAAAAATACAAGTTGACAACACTGAGCTAGAAATTGCTGATTCATATATTTACCTTGGCCAGCTGATTTCAATGGATGGCAACATTATGAAAGAACTCAACAGACGTATTAAACTTGGCTGGAGTGCATTTGGAAGAAACAGTTTTATCCTGAAGGGGAAATTGCCTTTGTGTCTAAAAAGAAAGGTCTTCAACCAGTGTGTATTGCCAGTCCTCTCTTATGGATCAGAGACATGGAGTCTAACAGTTGGAGCAATACGAAAGTTACAGACAACGCAAAGGAGCATGGAGAGGTGCATGCTTGGAATAACTAGGAGAGATCGAAAAAGAAACACTTGGGTGAGAGAGCAAACTAGAGTAGAGGACATCATTGTTAAAGTAAAAGGGCTGAAATGGCGATGGGCTGGGCATATTGCAAGAAGAACTGATCAACGATGGACAACAGAAATTCTGAACTGGATTCCAAGAGACCACCGAAGACCTAGAAAACGTCCTCAAACTAGATGGGTGGATGAAATAAGAAAACAGGTTGGGGTGACGTGGAAGCGAATTGCTCAGGATAGACTTGTGTGGAAAGCATTTGGAGAGACCTTCATCCAGCAGTGGATAGATAATGGTTGAATATGATGATGATGATATATATATATATATATATAACTGCAACTACTTTAACAAATACATACAGTGGACTCTCATTAAAGCAAACTGTTGGGGGAAGAGAAATTAGTTCATTTTATCGAATTTCATCAGAGTCAAGGTTCTACAATGTAGAACGAAAATGCTAATAAAGCTGACTGAAATTTCTATATCCATTACTTTGAATTAATTTCTAAATAAAGTTAATAAAATAAAATCAATTACAAAACAAATTAATATTCTAAATAATTTAGAAATTGAACGAAATAAAAAAAAAAGACAATTGGTACTCACCGTTTAGGTGTACGGCAGAATATCATAGAGGTTGAACAAAATAAAATTAAAATCTTTTTATATATGTATATCTTTATTCTAGAGCACTGCACAGGACTGCTATTTTTTTTACGCCCAGTCTGGGGCAAAAACACAAAAGTCGGACCATAGTCCAGGCCCAGCCTTGCCTTTTCTGACAGCAAATAAGGTTTTTTTTGTACAGAGAGACCTGCCTATACATGAGTGCCTCGGGGGAGGAGGAGGAAAAATGTGTTCAAGGGGGAGGAGAGTTGGGAAGGGTGGTCAATGAAGTGAGTGACTCATGACCTAAACGGAGTACAGTTTGGCTCAATAAGCTTGCGCGGGCCTAGACATTTTCAGAACAAGTCAGAGCAGATTGGAACTCTAAATCAGAGACTTCACTGGAACCTGTTTCTTTAAGCCAGGCTTGGTTTGTAGGCCTGGCCCTCAACCCAATAGTCGTCGTCAATCGAATATGGTGCCATTACAGGGCATCCAAATAAATAATTTATTTCAATCATTATACGACAAAACTCATATGTATGCACATATCATTAATTAAAATCAATTTTATATGTACTTGTTTAAAAAATCATTAAACACAAAGTTTAAGATGTTTTGCAATTTTTTAATAAATATTTTGCAATTTTTAAGAGTATTTCAATCACTTATTAAAAAATGTGTTTCTAAAACTGATTTAAAGGATAAAAGATTATATTTTACAGAAACTTCTAATGTAACTAGATTTTTACACTGGTTTTATGACAACTATTCGGCTGATGGTTGGCCAAATATCAAACAAGTATTCGGTCTAACCGAATATTCGTAGCATCCTAGTAGTTAGCTTAATTTTGAAAGCCAGATAGGATGATCTGTCCTTTTAAAAATGGCTGGAATAAACATTGTATACACATACACAGGATAAAACAACTTTTAACAGATAACTAATTCTGGAATATATAGTGGAGCCGGGGGTCAAAGATTGTCATGACCAAAACAGCTCATGCATTTCTACAAATCGGCATGCAACGGGCATTTCGATCAATTTAATACCGGTCTCTTCGCAATTTGGTTTAAAAAGTAGTCCATGTACTACACCATTCTGCGAAATAACCGGCATCAGTAAATAGTCTTTATATACGTTCTTAAAAAAAGATGGGACATTGTCGTTCGTAGCTCAGTATGTAGAGCCTACGCCCTGTAAGTGGAAGGTCGTGGGTTCAGGTCCCACCGAACGCAGAAATATTTATTTTCTTTCAAACGTTTCACCATCTAATCACGCCATAACATCTGCGCTGATATCACTACGCCAATAAACGTTGATTGATATTGTTGTTTGATTTAAATGCAAGTTTGGGAGGGGGTGGTGCACTGGTCATTCTTACTCTAAAGAAATACTTTATCAAGTTTCCAGGGGGAAAATTCTCCTTAATGCCCATCCCCAGAGAGAGTTCTTCCTTGAGAGATGTTCTCATTGTTGACAAAAGGCACATTACAACCCACATAGTGTGAAGTACATATTCGTTCTGTATGTTGGGTTCATACTGTAGGAAGAATGGCAGTAATAAAAGTTAAAACTAAAACATACTACAAAGGAATGTTAAGGAATAGGAAAACAAAATTAAGGAATTTTTGCAGGTTTTGAAGAAAAACAAGGACTATTAAGAACTGTATGAACCCTGTCAGAAAAAAATGCTTTTAGCTTGCAAAAAGTTAATTAGAATATTTTTCAGGTATCTTAAAATCAGTGATTCCTAGGTATAAGATTTCCACAAAGCAACAATTTTGATTAAGCCATTCTATGCCTAAAGATTATACCACAGTCTCATAAAGATTAGGGGCACATTAAAAATACAGAGATAAAAACTAAAAAGGCAAGTTTGGAAAAGGAAGAGCAAAAAAAATAGAAAAGCAAAGAATTTAAAAATAAATACAAAACAAAATAAAGAGGAAAATGAATAGAAAATGGCAAAAAGTAAAATTATACAGAGGAGAAAAAAGAAATCAAACTTAATTAATTACATGAAATCCCAAATATTTTGAGAGTACTGTTCTCTGTATCAAGTAAGTTGTTCGGAAATGTATATTATGTGGGGTTGGGGAGAGATGTCCCACACAATTCATGCCTCCAAATTTTAAAAATTCCCCTATTTCCTTTTTTCCCAAATTAATTCAGTCCATGTGTTTTAACAGTATTTAATTCTGTCTCTCCCCCTCCCCCAGCTATTACCTTGGCTTTTTTACCTCCTTGAAAAAAAAAAATTTAGGGTTGATATTCATCAGTTTTTAGATGTTAATGGCTTGGTTAGAGTTAAAAGTTCCCCAAAACTAAAAAAAAAGAAAGTCTACAGTAACAAGAAGCAACATTTTCAGGCAGAGCTTTTATAATTAATTTTGATAAATTAATATAACCTCTAACTTTAGGAAAACTAAAAATACAGGCTACATCTTTACGTTCTGCATACTTTTGTACAAAGAACATTAGTTCTAAAGACTAGTTAATGCATACACATGACAATGAGCAGGGCAGGGGATGACAAATCTAAGGCGCCTGGTCGCCATGGCACCTGAAAATTTTACATGGCATCTGAATTTTTAAATTCACAGTTCTAAAAATATTTTTTTTATATCTGAAGATCCCTTACAGGAATTTTGGCACCACTGTCGACATGCCGAAATCACAAATGAAATCGTAGATTGCTTCTTAACATTTAGAATTGTTGTCATAAAACTTGCAATTTTTCTCTTTTTTCAAGTAAACATATTCACAGTTAGAACGGTTCATGATGCAGTCTCTTTAGCTTGCGGCTAATTTATATTAATTAGCTACAAAATCAACTATGCACAATATAAATTTATAACAAATTTAAAATACTATTTCCACATAAATTATTCATTTTTGAAGCAGTTTCTTTGTTAGAAATATCCCACGCTAAAACCACTTTGTTTCCCACGACTTGTCAGTGCCTTTTCAATTAAATTTTATTGCCTTGTACTACCTTGGGGATAGAACACCATACGTCACGGTTACTCAGCAATTTTTAACTAATCGCCTTCTGCCGACAACCTGATCGTCCCCCAAAAATATATCTGTTCTCAAGTTTTCGAGATAGTTCTTCTAGTAGACTCCAAACGACTCAGACATACTCTGGTTCGCTGCTTAGCATCACAAATTCTAATCTATATGTAATCGTTGCTATATTACAAAGTTATCCTGTGCCAATAAAGATGTTTAATATGTATTTTGTTTCATCATAATCTAATGACTAGCCATTTACAACATATCTTCTACGATTACATTGAACGAGATCTACGATTATGTCAGTCACCTGCGGAGACTAGTATAACAGAATCAATAATACGTAATCGTTACCAATATTCCAATGGTCATCATCATTCTTTACTGGTAACCAATAATCTCAAGCTTTTTTACGACGTTGATAATTGATGCAAAATGTCGAAATTAACGGTAGCCTATCTAGGTGGATTTGAATGCTGATATCACTTTATAAGACAAAATTAAAAGACAAACGACACTTTTATTGGGTCTTTTTTTGAATGGGCCTCCAATAAAGGACTTTGATCCAAATAATTCCACTGATCCTTGGTGTTTTGGTGGAAAATCAAATAGACGCATATAATGTAATTTTGTAAGACTGAGTGGCAGCTCACAGATGGCTATTTGGATTAGTGACTGTTAAAAAATTAAACACTTTTAATTAAATCTTGTACTATATATATACACAGTGGTGTAGCTTTGATAAAAAGAAGTGCCCTGATGCTCCTTTTTTACAAGATCAATTTATTTTTATGTAATACTCATATGTTGTATGTAGTAGAACTGAAAAATAAATGCCTTGGCACTGCCTTGACTACACCACTGTATATATATACAGTGACAACTGTCGTAATGAAATTTTGTATATTTAATGTATGAATTTATGAGTACATTAAATATACAAAATTTCATATTGTATATTTAATGTACGATTAAATATACAATATTAAATTGTATAATTTAAATTAAATTGTATAATTTAATTTCCGTAACCCTTCCCATTAAGCCTACAACCCCCCCTTATGAACTCTTTGCCTACGCTTGTCTGACCACAATTTTGCACACCACCAACCCGCCATAGGAATACCCAGAAAGTTCATAAGGGGAGGGTTACAGGCTTACAATGGGGGGTTACAGAGCTACAACTCCATTGTATTTACATGTATACTATAAACAATTTCATCGCAATGGGGGTTACAACCATAATCGCGACCACCCCCCCCTTGCGTATGCCAGTGCCACCCACTTCTTAAATAAAAACGTTCATTATTAACCAGAACGAAAAGTCACTCACATCGACTTTATCAATTCATGGATAAACCCACCGCAAGGAAGAGTATCTTTATACAAGGGAATCATTATCTTTACAAGGGAGGTACTTTATCGTTACAATTTAAGCTTACATAATAGACTTTTTGTATAGAATAAGCATGTACAGTTAGAATGAAATTTTGCACCATATTGATCGTAACTACTAAAACCACAAAATAGTGCAAAAATTAAAATTAATAAAAATAAAATGCAGTGATAAAATAAATATTTTTATCAAAAGGAAAATAAATATAATCTTAAAGTTCGCAAGATAAGACAAATAAAAACAATTAGCATATCCAGTCATCTCTTACCACTGAATTTAACTATGTATGTATTTGTTTTGCATGTAACCTCCATAAGGCGGAAACCTGCATACTACGGAATTTTTTTCCGGTCCCGTGAGTTTCTGTCTTAGACAGGTTTCACTGTACATTGCATGCTGCTGACCAAATTTTTTTTAGTTTCATCTACGCCTGGGGCAGGATATACTGAAAAGATTTTTTATCCAAAAACATACCAGACTAAATATCAAGAGGCCATCAAAGACAGGGGGCTGTCCCCTACCTAAAGTTATTGAATTTTTAAATAGCTAAATTCATATTGTGGGTTAGCTGTAATCTAGCCAAACCCTCTACTAAAAATTAATCCAATTTTCGGCAAGTAATTATCTCTGGAAACACCAAAACCGGTTACTCTAATACATTTCAAGCCAAAGCAGTCTATGCGCACATGACCAGATACTTGTTTCTTTTGTTGTCCCAACATGAGTCGGGCACTGTCACCAAGTGTTGATTCAGTTGCCCAACTGCTGTATCACAATGTTCCATTGATGTAAGGATTTTAAATATTTCAATCCTGGTCTGATAATCATTATCAATAAATCAAGCGTTGACGACACATAGTCTGCACTTGCTTTCTATCTTGAAGTTTGGGATGTAAGGATACAGCACCAACTACTGTAATTCAACCAGCAGGTTCAACTACAGCCTTGCTCTTAATTAAAAAGAGTAATCTACCTCCTTAAACAGATATATTAGCAGTGTTCGCACTAGGAAAAAATATTAGGTGAAATTATCCCACCTAACTTCAAAATTAAGTGGGAGTTTAAAAATGCAAGTGCAAATTCAAGAATTTTTTAATTCTTTAAACTTTAATTTTAGATTCAAACTAAGTAATTACATAATAAAGGTACAAGGTGAGTCAGATATATATATAACGAAATTAGAAGCATAGTACAAAAGGAGCTATCAATACAATTTAATGATCCTGGAGTCAAACCAGAGTCCTTCCATTCAGTATGGAGTGTCTTGACCGGTAGACGAACAAGGACAGGAACAACACTGTCTTTCGCCTGTATTTTTTTTTTTCCAGTTTTAAGTATTTATATAAATCGAACAGTAACTTCGTTCATAGCTCAGATGGTAGAGCCTACGCCCAGCTAGTAGAAGGTTGTGGGTTCGGGTCCCACCGTACACAGAAACATGTCTTTTCTTTCGAACATTTTACCATCTAATCGTGCTATGATATCGGCACTGGTATCACTACCCCAATAAACATTGATTAATTATCATTTAATTTCCTGTTTTTGAGTGTTAAAAGACTGTTCAATGAAAGAAGAACTTATGGGGATAGCATAGGTACCAATCCTTCCGATTTATGCAGAAGGTTTCCAACTTTTTTCAACCTTCCGGGTGGAAAACGATTTCTTCTGATTTGTTTTTTGGAGATTTCGTCTAAAATCTTAAATACTGTCTTTTAAATTTTTCTTCTTCTAAATATCTATTTTTCTTGGTGCATATTCATTTAATTATTCGTACACATGCACATATTTAATAATTAAATACAAATGGTACACAAGTGTGAAAAGCTTGTGTGCCTTTGACACATGCCTGGCCTAGAATTTTAGCTTTTACCATGAGATAGTGGGTTTCACTGGGCATCTTAATCGTTGAGAGAGGAAAGAAGGAATGTTACACCGATACCCTTTTGGTCAGGCACAGGACTCCTTTAGGGAAGCTATGCGTTAGTTGTTTAGAGAAGCCATGTGTTAATAGTTTAGGGAAGCCATATGTTATATGTTGTGGTTGGTGGGTGCATGCGTTGCAAGTATTACTTTGCTCCTGACAGAAAGTTTTCCTTTTATGTGTTTGAAAATAACTTTAACTATGTCAAATGTCAACCAACCTTTGATAAAAGCGGAGCTATGGGGTTTCTTCTAATTCTAAGTCTGGTTTGTTTGTTTTTTTCTTACCGTTAAGTATCTTCCCAAATTAGTTGTAAATAATCCACAATATTTATATGTTTACAAAGGCATTTCTTGGAACAATGGTGTTGGGATTCCATGTGCACCAGTTTTGCCTTGCAGCAAAAGCCATACATCGAACAGGTGTCTTTAATTGCCCCAATGAGCTTTAGGTATTTTTTTCAGTCCTATTACAAATTTTGTTTGGGGGTACCGGTCCTTGAGATCCTCCTCTGGGAATTATGAAAGAAAAGGTGTGGGGGAAGGGGAGTCAGAACAGAAGGATGAGTCAGGAGGGGTTAGAATGGAAAGCACAAGGTTGGGGAAACGCGAGAGTGTCCTTTTATATCGACTGCCTGGAAGGGAAAAAAAAGGGGTGGGGGAGCTGCCATGGATGTGAGAGGGATTGTGGGAAAAGCATGCAAGTTATTTCGTTTTGAGTGGGATTTAGCAACAAATTGCGGGAATCACACAATCTTGCACAGTAGTGCAAACCCTAATCAGATAACGTGGATAAATGAAATATATTTTATTCCTATTTATTCTTATCTAATTACGGTCTTTATTGCAAATAATGGAAATTCTCAATTACACTACAGACAGATTGCAATAATAGAATTTGAAGTGATTGAGAAGGAACTAAATATATTATTTTTGCACTTGTATTTAAAATTGAATTTTTGTAATTCAAAATTTCAATTCTTTAAAATTTCTGCATTGCAGAAACAGTTCTCTTGCAGTTTGTGTATAAGAAAAATTAAAAACAAAAGACTATTGTGCAATAAAAAAGACTATTACCCTAGCATTTAACTACATATATAATTCTTGTAATACACATAAATGTTTCTCCAGGTTCATCAGATTTTTTCTATTATTAATTCTTATTTTTAATTATTTACATGAAGAGAATTTGCACATAATGTGATTCATATTAATTTATGTATACAAAGTTTGTTTCTATATATCAGAGATTTTTTTTATGGAACTTACGATTTCAAAGTATGGAAGGTCTGCTGTAACTTATTTCTCAAAAATAAGTAACTTTTTCCATTTCGTAACTTGTCCATTCAATTCTTACATTTACATGTCATATACATATATATGTACATATACAGGTGAATCAAAAAGTTCCAGGAAAAAACTTATAAAGATAGTCGTTTAAAAAATAAATTCAAATAATTGAACAAACTTATAGAGTGAACATTTGGCAACACCGTGGCAAATTGGCACTTTTCTAGCACTTACAGCGCATGTGCAATAAAAGAAAGCGACCATAGGATGGTTGTTAAACATTGAGCAACGTTCTATTGTAAAATTTCTAGCCAAAGACGATGCAAAACCCAATGAAATTTTGTCAAGATTATAAATACAGTATGATAATGAAAACATAAGCAAATCTACACTTTATTTATGGCATGCTAAATTTAAATTGGGACGTGGAAGTGTTTGCAACACCAAGTGCTACGGACAACCTTTAAACTTCAGTTTTATCAACTTTTTTTTAAGGAATCGAAAGGAATAATATACACTGATTTTTTGAAGAGAAACGTACAATAAATTCAGAATACAATTCTAACCTGCTTAAACGTCCAGTACGTGAAGCTATACGCCGTAAAAGACTAGGCAAGCTGAAACATGTCGTTTTCCACCATGACAATGCTTGTCCTCACACAGAAAAACATACTATGAAAACATTCAGAAACCTTGGTTGGGAACTGTGAGCACATCCTGCCTATAACCCTGACCTAGCTTCATGTGACTTTTATCTGTTTCTGTAACTTAAAGATGATATACATGGACATAGATTTACTACAAATTTGGAGGTGGAAATTATTACTCAAAATTGGTGTGGGGGGGACAACCACAAATCTTTTCTCAGAGATTTGACAACCTTGTTAAAAGATGGGATAAGTGTATTGAAAAGAATGATTATATAGGAAAAAAAAAATAAGTGAGTTTATACTGCTCATAATTTGTTTATTAACTCTTTACTAGAACTTATTGACTCACCCTCGTAAAATAAGCTAGTATAAATATTAAAGAAAAAAAGAACAAAGTATATTAAAATATGTCTTCAATATTACCTGCACAATATCACGAACAGCATAACGCCCTTTAGAACAAAGTGGGGCATCATCTGCATCTAATTGGTTCATAGCTAAAAAATAAACAAGGTTTAAATATATCAGCCTGCATTTTAAACAATTTTGTAATAGAATATAGTAAAACTATTGTGCTAAACTACTGCATAAAAATAATTGTATTTTATGATGCAAAAACAGCTAACATCATGCTGCATCGGGAGCTAGTTTTCTGAGGGATCCAAACCTCTGTTGACTAGGAAACCAAACTCTGGACTACTGTAGAACAGAAAGAAAAGGCATACAATTTATAGCGCCATTGGAATTAAACCCGGGTTGCTGACACAGCAAACAACAGCTTTACTTTTATGCCACAATAGAATACATTCAAGATTTTTTTATCATTATCAGAAGTATCAGCATAAAATAAAAGATTTAAATAGGTATATGTCATACACTCAACCGTTTTTAAATTCTTCCTAAATGAATTCTGTTGTAAGTTCCTTTGTCTAGAATAATTCCTTCCATGTTAATCAAACCAGCACCATAAATCACTCATATACAATCAAATGTCATTAGTAATATGAAAAAGAATATACAAATAACATCTTAAACATTTGTATGCTTTGAAAAAAATTTGATGCAGTAAAACAGAATAACAAAAATGTAATGTAAATGGTAACTTTTCATTTGTGTCAAGACTGTGATGTGAAATGATTCTTATTATGTAAAAATGAACTATTTGTACAAAAGATATTAATATCACTTATATGTATTTACACATCAATACCATTTACAGGAATAGGAGTGAGTTTAGAAGTAAAAAATAGCTATTTTGGTGATTAAAATTATTAAAAAGGAGACAAAAAGAGGCTAGAACTTAAAAAAAAGAGACTGATCGTTTTGGCATGGACTTGCCTGAAAACATTTTTTTTTCCTAATTTAATTACTCTACTAAAAGGATAATTAAGTTCAGAGCGAAATGTTAATTTATTAGATCTAGCAAAGTTAATTTCAAAATTCTTCCAGATACAATAAAAACCGTTATTTCGTTTTGAACATAGATGGGGTATGGCCAACATTTTCTTTATTTCAATACAAAATAAGATTTACAGAAAACAATAAAATTACAAGCATATACATACAAAATCTAGGTCCTCAACTGATTTTAGGACCCAACAAGGACAGTCCCAAAAAACAAAATAATAAAATAAATACGTTAAACATTAAAACATAGATATCTATTAAAGAAAATGAGAGCAAATCCTTTTAAATATAAAAAAGTCCAAATGTTCACTTAGACATTCTTTGAAGGAGTCTAAATTTTTAGAATTAACTACTAAATTATTTTAGTATTTTTAAATCGTGATTTTAAAATAGTTATTATAAAATCACACACGAAAATGATCTGAAATAAACTATTTTGTCTTAGACTTTTTATGATAAAAGTTGGTAATTAGAGTGCTTTTCCTTTTTTCAACATCAGTTTGGAGCTCTTGAACTGTTTTGTATTATTTCTTTTCATAGTTTTTCATCAATCGAAAACCCTCTAGTATTTCTTTGACTACTTGAATCTGTACAAGGTCACCTTTTTCCAAACCTTTTTTCAGCTTTTCTGTAGCATTATCAAAGAAACATCTGCTGATTCTCTGGTTGTTTCGAAGTCCTCCTTGTTTTTAAGAGTACATTCTAAGTCTTGAATTTTTTTCTTGGAAATCTATGCCTCTTTCCATTTTTGTTCCTCTTCCTTCCTTTGCTTCTCTTTTTCTATATTCAACTGCTCTTCTGTTTCTTTCAGTCGTCTTTGCTCCCCCAGATATACTTGGTAATGCTCGTGGCCAGTATATGCCAAAGATATCAATTTCTTGGTAACTGGCACAAAAAAAAACGTTTATATTGCTTCATTCCATCTTTGATAACTAGAATTGAATTCAATGTTCTGAGAGACATTTGTGGACTAACATCAAGAATTAAGGTGGAAACTGAAAATCATCTTTCAATATCAGCATTTCCATGTAAAAGGAATAATGCTGCTTTCAGCACCTTGAAAATAAGAGGATACTTGGGAGATCCATCAGTGGTTTTTAGAGCAAAAAAGTGGCTCCAATACTTTTTGATTTCAATTGCATCTGATTCTTCACTTTCTACTTGAAGACATTTCCACTCACCTAGGAGACTATCTTCACCAATATCCAAGGGAAATGCCTTGCAACTGCATAATCTGTCTTTTCTCTGTTTTTCTTTCTAACTTCTGCAAACGCCCAAGAAGTTTTTTGTGGGGACTTTTTTGATAAGGTGCATACAGCCAGCAATGTAATGTAATTGGACACACATTTGAAAAGTCATTTTACTTTTTTGACACAGCAAAGAAACTTTTTTCTCAACTTCTCCAGACATATTAAGAGACGACAGTTCTGCCAAATTTTTCTGCTGAAATACGTTCTCATTCTCCCAGTCAAACATGCGTAAATTTTTCAGAACAGATGATCAACAAATGCAACCTACCAGCTTCTGAACTACTGAGAGCAGTTGCGAAAACGGAATATGAACCAGTGGACGATTACTTTGAAAAGTTTTAATGAAGGCCTGAAATAGCTCAGCAGGTAAAACGGTGAAGTGGAGCTCCATCAATATCCCAGATTTATTTAATAATTCATCAACATTTTTTTTTTATAAGAGCTTCTCTGAATAGTGTCATTACTTTTCTTTATAGGTATGAATCTCGAAAAATAATCATGAACAGAAGATCATTGCCCAATCAATCTTTTGGCAGCATCAATATAAGTTAACCACCTACAAGAAGTACGTTTAATGAGCGTATGTACTGACAGTTTAAATTTGTTCTGAACAGTTTCAAAAACTTGCCACCTTGATGGCTAATCACCAAAATAGTTGCGAATGTTTATCACCGAAAGTTTCAAGAGCTTTAAGGAATGCATTGTGAACTGTGTGGATTGGGCGTGTTCCAATATTAACTAAGTCTTTGGACCTCGTTTGTAAAAGATCCTCATTGAATAATCTGTGCACCTTTTTGTTAACATTATGTCCACCAGAGCCTATCATTAACAGGTTATTTACAAGTAGATTTGCAAAACTAATTGCTGAGGAAATCTCAGAATGTGCAACTGCATCAGCTTTACCAAGAAAGATGGTTCCCAAATGTTGGGAAACAACTTCGGTTCTGGTCTCTGACCAATAACGAACAGGGATTTGCAACTCTTTTTTGTTTTCAATATTAGTCATTTTATCATATGAAATAGTAAAAAGTATCAAGCCTAAATCTTCCAACATTTGATCATGAAAATACACTCTATAACAAAAAAATCGACGCACCAAGAAGGAGTTGTCCGATTGTAATGAAATTTCGTATGCAAAGGCTGTTCCTTTTGCGACACCCTGGACTTACGTTTCAACAAGACAATGTCCGGCCGCACACGGCACGTGTTGCTATGAATTGTCTTCAAGCTTGCCCAACACTTCCTTGGCAAGCTAGGTCTCCTGATCTCTCTCCCATAGAGCACATTTGGGACGCTATGGGAAGGCGATTGCAACCATCCCGGAATGTTGACGATTTAGCCCGACAGTTGGAGACAATTTGGCAAGAAATTCCGCAGGACACCATCCGGGATCTTTATCAGTCTATGCCACGCCGGGTGACAGCTTGCATCCAGGCCAGAGGTGGACCAACGCCTTATTGACTTCCTCCCTTTGTAACGGTCAAACTCTGCAATAAATCATTCAATTGTTCTGAAATTTTAATCGTTTCTTTTTCTATGTATGTTCTTTACATCCACCAATTTTTATCGCAATCGGACAACTCCTCCTTGGTGCGTCGATTTTTTTTTGTTATAGAGTGTATATGCCAAGTGCATCCACTATGAAATACTGTTTTTTTTAAAAAAAAAAAAAGTCAGATGGAATTGATCCCGGAAATATGGCATCCAAAACTTGCTTCCAGTCACTTGAAGAATTAACTGAGGAACTGCTGCAAATCTGCTTGAGTATAAGAATTAACTCTGTAGTAGTTCCTTTATATTTGAGCTCATCAGCACAAAATGGTTAATGGGATTAGGCAAACTATCTGTAGCAATGTCAATAAAGGAGCTACCAAATTGTTCTTCATCTTGAAGTGTTAAAACAGGACTGCACAAAGTCATCTGTTTTCGATTCACAGTCTCCCACAAGATTTTATGTTTGACATCACTAACATGCTGTAGTAATGAATGAAAACCCTTATTTTCAACATTTATCACAGCAGTACATGGTTTGTAAAATGCCACACATTCATTTTGTTCAGCACATCACAAACGTTTATAAACAGTACTGTCTTTTTGTTTTAACCTTAAGTTTGGAAACTTACATTTACCCATAATGTATCTTTAAATTTTGCACTAAAATGCTTCTTTTACTTTTTCTTTCGCTGAAACGATACAAACATACAGTAGAATCTCCATATAACAAAATGGTTGGTTCCATGAAAAAATTCGTTAGATAGAAAATTCTCAAGGTGGAAACTATGCGTTCATGAACCAGGGCAGTGCAATATGATACCACAATTAAAATCCCGTTTTTCAGTAAACGACTGTTTCTCATAAATAACATTGAGCCATTTAAAAATAGATGTTTTTAAGTTTACATAACGTATTTTCATGGTATTAGGGAACCTGATGTCGCTGACATAACCATTTGATTTTCTGTTTTAGTTGTTACAAATTTCGTTATACAGAAATACTTTCCATGTAATGACGACAGGAATTTACCGAGAATTTTGCTACAGGGAAGTTCGTTATATGAAGGTTCTACTGTATTTGTGTATATTATAAGGCATCAAGTTTCAAATTCATTCTTACCCATTTTTATAAATTTTGAGTATACACATATTGATACTCACAGTTTGCTTCCTCATCACAATGCGTTCCAAGGTTAAAACAATCAATCACATACCCACTTTTTTCGCATTTAAAATAGGCAGTGTACATAGATATACATGTTAATAAACAACATTTTTTTACATTTTTTCGAAATCGACAAAATGGATAAGATGAAATTTGGAACTTGACATCTCATATATGCATATATAAATAAATTAAAGTGATAACTCTACACAGTAAAATTTAAAAAAAAAAAAGGCAATCATAACATAATGAAGGGCAATTTAGTAAGGACAAGTTTAATCTGGTTTAACCAGACTTCATTGCGTAGAATTGAATACAATATTTTTAATCGGTTTGTATTACGATATTGATATATGATTGAAGAATGGTTGCCAGTGTATTCGGAAGAAAAAGTACATATAATATATGCATATTATATTACTTTAAATATTCTCATAACACAATACACTATCTAAATTCCTCATCTTTTCTCCAGTATATTTGGCAACAGTTCTAAAATTTCACTTAAAAATATTTTAAACAAACAGTAAACAGATTAATAAAACATAGCATTTAATTCATTGTAAAGACTAGTTAAACCTGATGAAACATGTTGGAATAAGTCTTTTGAATGGAAATAAACATTTTATTAGATCTACACAAATTATTAAAACTGATTTAAAAGTGCTTAATAACTCTCCACTCAAAAAGAGAAGCACAAATTAGACCAGGCCTCCTCAGTAAACTTCATTGGGGGAGATTATCAATCGCAACTCGTGAGGTGAAGCAGCTTTCTGGCAATGTCTTGATATTACTCCATTCTGTATGGAGATAATCCGTGCATGTCTATGGTGTACAGGTAAGTTCTATAGAGAGGAGATTTATATGGAGATGCTGGCAGAAAGCTACTTCACCTCACGAGCTGCCAATAACCATTATATTATCTAAAACAAACATGAAAATGAGAAAATGTGACAAAAAGGTGTTAGCTATCAAAATATTAAATTCTGCAATTACAGTAGTTCAACTTACATGGAATAACATAGCAAAGAAAAGTGTCGGAATATATCTGTAATTTACAACATTGAATTATTCAACAATGAAGACTTTGCCAATGATGTTGAATTGGAGAGTGAAAAAATTTTAAAAAAATTCAAATAAAAAACATTAAAAAAATTTATATAAAAAAACGAGAAAACAATTTAGAGAGCAATTTCTTTAAAAAATGACATTTAAGAGACCAAATAAATTCCTAAAAAAAAGAGACTTTTAGAGACAGATGAAAAAAAAGAGACTTTTAGTTAGAAAGGAGATTCGCTCTCATCCCTGCACTTAAGTATTAACTAATTAATATCATACATAGTATACTTTTTAAGAAATTCAGAGTAACCAAAATGACTACATTCCAATAAATAATAGCGAGTGCTTATGAAAATTGATGTCAAGAGTGAATCTACTGTTAAAAGAGAGTCAATGGAGGAAATCAAAACATTTTTTTGGACGAATACACAATTTTAAGTTCAAACTGCAATCTTTCTTAACCCGCGAGCAGGCGTGGGGTGTGTTTCACACCCCACAACTTACAATTTGTGAAAAAGAACCGTTCACCCTTGCTTCTGAAACTGGCCAAACTCTTTCCTGTTGCCTTCAAAGTCACAATCTTTTGGGGTAGGGTGACAAAGAGAAAATTCCACTTATTGTTTACTGTAAAATTGGACGTTTTTAATGAAATAATGCTATATAATCAGATGGGGTGCAAAGCACCCCGCTTGAATCCTCACGTTCCTCTAATCAGCGCACCTTCTCGCAGGTTAACTTGTTTCTTAATTAACAAGGAAATACCTGATAGTAATCCATCCGATTTTCTTGAAATTTATAAAACAGGTTCAGGCCAATGTGTGAAGCATTCCCTGCTGGCTTTTCATTTGCAAATGTGAAGCTATTAATATTTTAAGGTGCTACCTAACTCAGGATGTCTACTCAAATTTTGTTTCAAACTTCCCTGACTTTTCCAGGTTTTCCAGACCAGTAACAAAAAATTTCCAGGAGTAGTGTTTTCGCAAACTTAGGTACACAAAGTATTTTTTTAATCAATAGAGCTACTGGACCATGAAGTGTGCCTGAATAGCAATGATACATCGCATATAAGCAGAAGTCAACGTTTTAGTGCAGAGTTGGCAACACTGGCTTTGATCATAATTCTTTTACTTTCCGCTTGTGGTCGCTTGCGATTGCCATGCTGAGTATGGTTCGAGTAGAATATACTTACAATGGCTGCACTGATTCAGAATTCCACCAAATGTGAACTGCACTCCATATGTTTTCTCAATGGAAAAGTTGATTGCTCAACATATTCACAAAAGAATTGTTTCCATTTTTGGGAATATTATGAATTGACAAAATGTAGCAAATGGTGTCATAAAATCTCTGGAGGTAGGACCAATGTTAATGATGAACACAGGAGCAGTAGACCATCTGTGATTTCTGACAAAATTCTACAAAGAACTGGAAAAACAATTCATGCAAATCGGCATCTCACAATAACAGAATTGCATGAAATCATACCGGAAAAGTCTAAACAGGGGTGGGGAAACTTTTTATGTTGAAAACATGCATTAAATTAGCTGTTAATATTAGAAGGCCGCATTAAGTTAGCTATAATGTACAAAGGCCACATGTGTTTTGATTGTGTCAGTCAACCAAAGAAGATTATTTAATTAAATCATCTTCTACTCTTTTATACATTACTTAATGTTCATTTTACACACTTTAAGGTTATAACGCAAATAAAAAACAAACAGGATCATATTAATAAAAAAAAAAGATTTTACCGGAAAATTTTAATTCGGTCAAAAGGCCGCACCTAAGGGCCTTGAAGGGGTTCCTCACCCCAGGTCTAATACAACTCTTTTTAAGTTTGTGGCTGAAATGTTAGGATACACAAAATTGTGTGTACGTTGGGTACCCAAAATGATAATGGAAGAACACAAAATGAAACAAATGGGCTTCACACTCTACTTCCTCACATGCTATGCACAAGCAGGAGATGAATTCCTTGATCAAATCACATTGTGACAATCGATCAGGAAGTAAGCTGCCAAAGAGATTTTTGTAGCTTTTCGGATAACTTGAACCCAAAAGTTCCAGCCGAATTAGAGAAGTTGTAGCTGAATCAGAAAAGTTGTTAAGTATACAAGAAATTCAGGTCAGGAACGTTGTCATTTAATTATTTTCATACACTGATTGGATTGTTCACACTGGCACAAGCAGAAAGATGTTGATGGAGGTTGTAACCTATTGCGATATTTTGTACATATGAATATATAGAATTGTAGTTCTATAATCTTCTTCAGATTTTATACATGATTTTGGTTGCTAGCGCCATGCATGATATGCATGCCTTAAAATCAAATGACTCATATTAGGTAACATGGAGTTTATTATGAACATAGATCAGCACTTTTCCAATTTTATTTGGAGCTTTTCGGCAAATTGCTCAGAAGTTTTTTTAACCAAAGTTTGGTTAACGTTGCCTTTCGGCAAAAAAGTTAGTGACACGTTAGTACCTACAAGGGATGAAACTTAGGTTTTCATCATATGCCTGAATTCAAGCAACAGTCACTGCTGTAACACCATGCACATTCTCCAAAATTCAAAGAATCCCAAACTTCAATTTCAGCAAAAAAAAACAGAGCTCCTGTTTTCTGGGACAGAGAATGCATTCTTCTGATTGACTTCTTGTTCCCCGGTACTACAATTACTGCTGCGGCATATTGCCAAACCTTCTAATGCCTTCGATACACCATTTAAAAAAAAGGAGAATGTTGAAAAGTGGTGTCCACATGCATCATGACAACACTTGGGCTTACACAGCGACTATCACTGAAGTGCTTCTCGAACGGTTCAAGTAGGAAGTTTTGGGCCATCCACCATACAGCCTGGACCTTGCACCTAGGGACTTCCACTTGTTTCTTTACCCAAAGAAGAACATTGTAGGATAACACTTCTACGACAATGACAAGATAAAAAATTAAACTGAAACGTGGTTCCGGAAGCAGGCAGTAGGATTCAGTGACTCTGGGTCACAGAAGCAATTATGTAGAAAAATAAAGCATGCACCAGTAAGTAATTTGTAATGGACGTTCTGTCAAATAAAACTCTTTTGAATGAACGCTAGTAGTTGTATCTTTACTTTTCAGATGTGTCCGGTGCAAAAAGTGTAAGGTGACCATAAATGTTCTGAAAGACACTAACAAGGAACACTAGGGAAGTGTTGCTCGCACTTTCATTTCAAATTCATACCAACTGATAGATAAAGGTATGAGTAAATAATCCACAATCAAGTTTTCAGAAAAATTAAATCCTGATTTTCTATTAATTTTCAAAATTTTGACATTTGGCGCCAAATTTGGCTGGATTTGAGCCATTGACGATATTGACTTTCTGTATAATCATACGCATTTCTAGTGTTTTTTGTAAAATCGTAAATCTTATTACAAAGAATGTGGCTCATATTTTTTGCAACATGAGTTTTTCTTTATAATATTACTGACAGTTATTATTAAATGTTGCAAATACATACGATAGAAGAAATGTATATGAAAAAATGATTATCTTTTAAAAAGTGTACGGATGGATAATTCATAGTCAAAGTTTGATCAGTAAGAAATATTTTTAAAAATTAACGTTATTTTTCTCTGATTTAGCTTAATCAAATTTTATGTAATGAAAATAAAAGAAGCTTGTCTTTGGTCTATACATGTAGAAAGTAAATAAAATACCAAAGAAACCTGAAACACGGTTTCAGGTCAACACTACCAGTGCCAGAATTTCCCTGACAGAGGGACACTCCTTTCTCGATGGGAAAGGGGCAAATATAATACATACCAAACCAAAATAATATTGCAAATTAATTAAGCCCCAGGTGGGGACATGTGCTTCTTACCAATCAAACTTTGACTCTATGAATTATATTCCATCCATACACATTTTAAAAGATAATCATTTTTTCATATACACTTTTTCTATCGTATGTCTTTGCAACATTTAATAATAAATATCGGTAATGTTATAAAGAAAACTCTTGTTGCAAAAAATATGAGCCACGTTCTTTGTAACAAGGTTTAAGATTTTACAAAAAACACATAAGAAATGCATATGATTATACAGAAAGACAATTTCGCCAATAGCCCAAATCCAGTCAAATATCAAAATTTTGAAAATTAATAAAAAATCAGGATTTAGTTTTTCTGAAAAACTGATTGTGGATTATTTACTTAGATACCTTTATCTATCGATTGATATGAATTTGAAATCAGAGTGCGAACAACACTTCCCTAGTGTTCCTTGTTAGTGTCTTTCAGAACATTTATGGTCACCTTACACTTTTTGTACGAGACACAACTGAAAAGTAAAGATGCAACTACTAGTATTCATTCAAAAGAGTTCTATTGGACAGAATGTCCACTACAAATTTCTTACTGGTGCATGCTTTATTTTTCTACACAATTCCTGCCATTATCTAAACACTTTTTAAGTCTGGATACTAGTTTTTGTATCCCAGAGTCACTGAATTCTACCACCTGCTGCCGGAACCACATTTCAGCTTAATTTTTTTATCTTGTCATTGTCGTAGAAGTATCCTGATTTTAAGGAGTTTTGAAAGATTATACAAATTTTAAAGGCAAACGGATAATATTTACAAGATAACCCACACATATGTGCACCTGTGTATTGCAAATATTTAACTATTATATTTTATTAAATACAAACCAGTAAAATCAGCATTTCCAACGCCAACAATGATAATAGAAAATGGCAAAGCTGAGGAATTTACAATAGCTTCTTTTGTAGCTGGCATGTCAGTAATTATGCCATCAGTAATTATTAACAAAATAAAATAATGAGATCCATCTTGATAAGTTGTAAGCAAAAGCTAAAAAAAACTGAGTAAGAACCAGTAAACTCTATAAAAAAATATAACATCAGCAAATAATATTGCTCAAGTACAGCATTACTAGTATAATGTGTCTACTATTACAATTATAGAGTGCAGACTAGAAACAAAGTCCTTCATAATGAAAAAAATATTTTAAATTATACTCCACCTCACAATTATACTTGTCCAATTATACTATCACTTAAAAAAATTAATATACTAAAAGACTTCAAAAGCCAAGTATAAAAGCTTAATTATTTTAAATAATTTTAATTTTATAAAGTGTTAGAATGTGTATGGCTAAATAATTTTGTATTTTGTGGTGTAAGGACAACTAGGATCATGTTATACCAGGAGTTACTTTGAATTTAACATTTTACCTACCGGAAGCCTATTAATAGGCTATATATAGTCGCAAGCGGTAGGTAACACGTTAAGAAAACATTGCTTGTAGTGGTTACTTTTTCTATTATTTTGAAATGAATGAATAAAATCAAAACTGAAAATTGGATGTTGGATTTATCTTAGTTATTGAATGCAAATAATTCCCATCTGCAAGACCGATGGTAGCAGTATTACTTGATAAATCACTAGGAGAGAAAAGGAAGCTCCATGCATCCAATGGGGCATGATCCCACAACCTTTTCATTGCCAGTAAAATGTTCCACTCATTGAGCTATGGACAGATAATAAACTTTCCCCTACACGCTCTGTTGCGAGAGGTGTAAAAAGCAGTTTAGGCACCACATCACTATTCATTAGCTTGTCCATCGTGAAGCTTTATATTCGCTTGTAGGAGAGAGTAAGCTCTCCATAGCTCAATGGGTAAAGCATTTCACTGACAATGAAAAGGTTGTGGGATTGTACTCCACCAGACACACGAAAACTTCCTTTCATCTGATAGTGATTTATCAAGTTATTTTTTATGCTTTCTACATGTTGTAATATGACAATTTCTCCTCATCAGAAGTTTTTGAAACTTTCTTTTCTCCTGCAGAAACCTTTACCCCATCCCTTAAATAGTATATACACAGTTTTTGGTGCCACTCAGCTTATTAGTTAAAACTATAGAAAGCTCTGAATAGGAGAAATTTCAATTATAACTGCCTTACATATTGAATACTTCAGAGTGTACCAAAACAGAATAGTAAAAAATGTTTCTTAATTTTTTTTAAAATGACTGCTTTAGGTATTACGAGCAAATTGAAATGAACTTAACACAATATGCTTGTATTTATATCTACTCTATATACAGTGGACCTCTGGGTGAAAATTCAGTGAAACTGAAGGGAGTAAAAAAACTTTTGAGTTAATGAAAATTCTAGCCATTGAGACGCATACACAATGCATTTTGTTCGTCATTTCTTACTACGTTGACTTATAGAAAAAATTTTCATTGACGCTTGACTAACCAATATGATTATCAATACTGGCACAATGGGAGCTGAAAATCCATTATGACTAGAATCTCAGTTACATTTATCAAAACTAAGATTGGAGTTGCAATGTATTATTTAATACGTTTTCCTTTCTTCAATTTGAAAAGTAGTAATTGTTTTTATTGCGATTTTTTAGCCATATAATAGATACTTCACAACATGGCCAACAAAAACAAAGAGGAGAAAAATTTTCAGACGCAAACCATAAAATTAAATATGAATTTCAAGCATATTTCCTGACATTCCCAAGGCACTAAAAATTTAAATACATTTCCGGATTTTCCCTATGGCTGGACACTCTGCATTAATATGTGATGTGACATACTACTTAAAAGTAATAAAAACTACTAGGAATTAAAATTGGGATGACATGTCTCCCACCCTTCGCTAACGATGCCCATAGATATTCCAATTCAATTTTAAAAATATTTAAGCAGATTAATCCCTACGCTTAGGAAAAATTTCCCCGCAATCGGCTGTCACTGATCTCCGTCAGTGCTGTCAACTTTATGTGACGGTACAGCACACCCATCTCAGAGGAACAGGAAACAGACCCCTCATAAGAATTTCTGAAGAAAGAGGGTGATGCATGAGTACAGGGATATCTTCGTCGGGAGACAGCAGGCTGTGAGGACACATGCCTGTCGCTCTGGTCCCACTATCAGGTCCTGTCCGTTCTTGTTGAAACTTTATCGAATGTGTATGATTCTATCTCCAATTCGTGGGATATGGTAACGTTGTACTTATGTTATACTTAACGTTGTACTTATGTTATACTTAACGTTGTACTTATGTTATACTTAACGTTGTACTTATGTTATACTTAACATTGTACTTATGTTATACTGAACGTTGTACGTTGTTGCATGTATGCTAGTATGAATAAAGTAGCTTATTAGTTACGGTACTGCCATCGTCTGTGTTTCCGCGAAACCCGTAAGTTGTTTCACACTTTAGTTACCAGATGAAAAACCCTGCATCTCTCGACACGCCATGGATACGAAATGGTGCCTATAGGTACCTGGTGGCAGCAAACACCTACCCAAACGCCAATGCTCCCAAGGGATTGGGACTAACACCTTTCCGAACTCATTACACTTTAAAACCCTAAATCTAGTTTGAAATCTACTAAGATTTTCAACGATACTGCCAGTTTATGTGAGCAAAATCCTGGTTAGGCTGCATATCGGGAGCCAATTCCTTGCTAGATGTAATGCTTTTTTCTTTCCGAATTGGTAACACTGGTAGTGGGCTCTTCGAAATTATTTTAATCAGTATCACATCCTTTTCTTGCAGGTAATGCCATTTTAAGAGTCAAATAAAAACTCTAATCGGGCGAATTTCACTACATTTAGCAATTTTAATATGAATAAAAAAAGTAGGAGAAGTATTTGTTTTCAATTTTTAGTGCAGGGATGATGCAATCTTGCAAAAAAAAATACGTTTTGGCACTAAATAGAGCAGGACTATCGATCTGGCGCAGTTTGGAGTAATTGGAAATAGCTGTGGAAACCCTGTATTCCAAATGACACCCTATATATTTTTTTACACAAGGAAAAAGTTATCAGATTATGGTTCTAACAAGACAAAATGGATTTCCTATGATGAATAGAATTGGAAATATTACAAGTTAAAGTCTTACATATGTGTCAAGTAACTTGAGGACCATTAACAATTACATTGCTATATATTGTGGTTGTGACCACTAAAAAATTGTGTTTCCTTCAGAAGTCAATAATAGAAGAAAGAAAAAGCACCAATTTCATATTCTGCTAATGGCAATACACTGATGCAAAGGGAGACACACTATGATTTGTGGCTCTAACAAGACCAAAATGGATTTTCTAGGAAGAATGGAACTGGAGATATTATGAGTTGAAGTTTAACTAACATATTTAATTGCGTAGCTTTCCCCAAGTGAAAAAAAAATTCTATGAAAGGGTACTAATTACAAGTCAAATTAAAAAATTAAGCACAAACAGAATTAATTCTATTTACTTTAAACATTTCCGTAAACGCCAGTCAAGTTGTGTTCGCAGAAAATCCATTTCGGTCTCGTTAAAGCCATAAATCATAGTGTAGTGCCTTCGTCTCAGCGTATTGATACCAACAGAGTATGAAATTGTAAAGCCTTTTCTTTCTTGTATTATTGACTTCTGAAGAAAAGAGAGTTTTTTAGTGGTCACAGCCATAATACATAGCAATTAAATTGTTAATAGTCCTCAAGCTATTTGACGTATATATCAGAAAAACTCATACCATCTCCAGTTCTATTCATTGCAGGAAATCCGTTTTGATTTTGTTGGAACCGTAATTGGATACGCTTTTTCCTGGTGTAAAAAAAAAAAAAAATGCATAGGGTGCCGTTTAAAATAAGAAAGAAAAAGTGCGTTTTGTATTTTTTTTAATATACTGTCCCTATTTCTACAGAATTCTTCATGATACAGAAAGATAGTGCATTCGGAAATCTATAAAATGATATATAAATAAACTTTTTCCGCTGAGAACTCAATTTATTGAGAATGGTACAGTCATTACGGACACCCTGTATATAAAATATTTAACTCAAGTTATTCGTCTTTTTACCACACATTTAGGTGATACTCAATTTCGCAATAAATTTTCATCATTTACCACCTAAAAAGATATAATGTAGTAAAAAAATAAACTGATTTTCTAACCTACATAATGAATTCCATGAATTTTATTTTGTTTTTGGCATTAACTTCAGCAAGTATGGATTATTATTAAACTTGCATAGATAACGATCTCTGATAGTTTTAGTATTTGATGCAACTAAAATAAACTTCAAGGATAGAGTTTTGATTAAGTGGAAACACGCATATAAATAAACCATTGTTTCTTCATGAACAGTTACACATATAGCAATATTACATGGTTACAGGCAATAATGTGATGGTGTTGAATTTCCTTCAGAAGCAACTTACCACTTCCTTTCAGTTTAGCAAGTTTGTCTGTATTCACCACATTAATGACAAATCCTTCAAGATGAAGCAGAAAAAGTCCATCACTATCAATTTTGGAAAAAACAGTGATCTCTAATGACCGAAATTTTCAAAATACAAACAGAAGTCTGAAAAAGATTCACTATTTCTTTGTGCAATTTGTGCACCATGGCTAATTGGCAATGAAAATATGCAACTTCACAAATAGTTCTGCTGATGAAATAATGAAATATGAGTTAGCTTTTATCGAGGATTTCTTTAAAGAACTCACAACAGCCTTGAAAGATCTGGATTCAGCCAAATTTCTTTTGAGGCACATGCTTAAGGAAATATAACTAAATGCTTGTCCCACTGCTCCAAAATCCTGCAGGCTGAACGCCCTACGGTAAGCCATTTTGTTGATGCATGTTTCAAAAATTTGTGATGCAGAACATTACATTTTGATTGGATTTCTTCAAATTCTTCCCAACAGGCAGACCAACTACCAAAATTTTTTCTTTTGGGACTAATGTTGATTTACAACTACAAATAAATGTGAATGTTCACAATGCTAAACCACTGACAATTATGTAGAAACATTAATAAATTGTCCATTTCTCCTTATTATGATCCAAAGAAGGTTGAAAAAGTGACAAAAACTGAAACAGGCAAATAATTAAAAAAAAACAAAACAATATGACTGGCTCCTCACCCTGCAACTAATGATGTGTCATTGTTGTTGTGTGTCTTATTGTTGCAGTGCTGGATCTGTTTTTCCGCAGATTGCCTTCAACTTTAAAATCTTCGTCATCGATTACGAAAGGTTCCCAAAGTGTGATGCATCTTTCAGCAATTCTTCACCAGAAAGAAATATTTTGTGCACCCTTTGTGCAATACAATTTGTTATATAATTGCTTCCAAATGCAATATGTATTTTACCGGTCTTTGCAGAATTTATGCTAAATTCACAAAGCACATACGACGAATTCATAAAGCAAACACGATTGAACAACGTTATGCCTAACTGACTTTTTGAATATACTGTAATTCACCAAAAGTCAGATTAAACACAGTAAAACTTCCCTGAATTTAAGACTCATATCCAAACTTTACGACATATCCACAAACATGAACTGTACAAATTCGTTTTAAATAAAATCAGCTGCTGCAGTAATCAGATTATCTACCTAAATTTTGTTTCAAACTTCTTGCTTTTTCCAAGTTTTCCAGGCCAGTAACAAAAAGGTTGGTTGGTTGCATTTTTATGGCACAAGGACAGCAAGGGTCATTCTGTGCCAAAGGACGACAGTAACAAAACATTTCCAGGTGTAGTGTTTTCGCAAACTACAGACACAAAGAACATTCTTTTTAATCAATAAATAAGTATCAAATTAATTAAAACTATCATTGTCTTTCAGAAATTTTAAATTCGAGTCATAATTGTAATGTTCTCTATCTACCCTGCATATTTTAAGATTTCATGCCTCACCTTAATAGTTCAGCCATTACTAGGAAGCCAGTTATAAAATAAATATATATATATATATATATCATCATCATATTCAACCATTATCTATCCACT
Organism: Dysdera silvatica; assembly: GCA_006491805.2. NCBI lineage: Eukaryota > Metazoa > Arthropoda > Arachnida > Araneae > Dysderidae > Dysdera > Dysdera silvatica. The sequence continues at coordinate 99,279,177 of QLNU02015360.1, forward strand.
GCTGGATGAAGGTCTCTCCAAATGCTTTCCACACAAGTCTATCCTGGGCCATTCGTTTCCACGTCACCCCAACCTCTTTTCTTATTTCATCCACCCATCTAGTTTGAGGACGTTTTCTAGGTCTTCGGTGGTCTCTTGGAATCCAGTTCAGAATTTCTGTTGTCCATCGTTGATCAGTTCTTCTTGCAATATGCCCAGCCCATCGCCATTTCAGCCCTTTTACTTTAACAATGATGTCCTCTACTCTAGTTTGCTCTCTCACCCAAGTGTTTCTTTTTCGATCTCTCCTAGTTATTCCAAGCATGCACCTCTCCATGCTCCTTTGCGTTGTCTGTAACTTTCGTATTGCTCCAACTGTTAGACTCCATGTCTCTGATCCATAAGAGAGGACTGGCAATACACACTGGTTGAAGACCTTTCTTTTTAGACACAAAGGCAATTTCCCCTTCAGGATAAAACTGTTTCTTCCAAATGCACTCCAGCCAAGTTTAATACGTCTGTTGAGTTCTTTCATAATGTTGCCATCCATTGAAATCAGCTGGCCAAGGTAAATATATGAATCAGCAATTTCTAGCTCAATGTTGTCAACTTGTATTTTTGTTTCCTCTACGAAATTATTGAACATGATCTTAGTTTTTTGTAGGTTCATCTTGAGTCCAACTTCTTTACTTCTAGTTGAGAGCTCCTGTACCATGTCTTGGAGTTCTGATGGGTTCGTTGAAAAAATAACAATGTCATCAGCAAACCGCAAATGATTTAAATATTCACCATTTATTTTTATTCCCTTGTTATTCCAATTTATCAGCTGAAAAATCATCTGTAAAGCTGAAGTAAAAAGTTTTGGAGAAATGGTATCTCCCTGCCTCACCCCTTTGCCAAGTTTGATAGTTTTGGTATCTTTATGTAACCGAAATTTTGCACTTGCATTTTTATACACACGTTTCACCATGTCAATGTACACATCCTCAATGTCTGTTGATCTTAAAGAGTTGATGACTGCTGATGTTTTAATAGAGTCAAAGGCCTTCTCATAGTCAATAAATGCAACACACAATGGAAGTTCATATTCATGTGTTCTTTCAATTAATTCTCTTAATACTTGAATATGGTCCACTGTACTGAATCCACTTCGAAATCCAGCTTGTTCTCTTGGTTGAGCTGCATCTAATTTTTTCTGCAGGCGATGTGTTAGCACTTTTGTGAAGATTTTATAAATAGCAGGTAACAAGCTAATTGGTCGGTAATTTTTCAAATCCTCTTTATCACCTTTTTTATGCAAAAGAATTACTGTTGCAGAATCCCATTGGTTTGGTATGTTACCGCTGTTAAGACATTTGGTAAAGAATTTTGCAAGTATATATATATATATATATATTATAAAATACTGCTGTAATTAGCTGAGTAAGAATAAATTAATAATAACAATAAGACACAGTTCTGGCCAAATTCAATATCAAGGTTTCCAGACCAAATCTTAATCGATTTCCAGTCACTAATTTTAGAAAACAATACATTAAATTTTGCCCTAATTGAAACAAGTTCCAAAATCCACGAACACTAACCCCAAAGCCATTTATAACTCAATTATAGTGAATTTACAAATATAAAAATTGTATTAAAAAGTGTATTTCTTTACACTAAAAACTTGCATTAATTAAATATTTACAACATTTTCATTTGGCCCTTTTCAAGTTCATTATAAAAGAGTTTAGCTATATAATCGCAAAGCTAATACTTCATCTTTTATGAAAAAAGTGTATACAACTATATATAAAGGAAAAGAGATTTGTATGATCAAAATCTCTTACAGATTAGAAAATTTAGCTAATTTGTTTTTCTTTTTAAGTTTTAGTTAATATTTGGCAAACATTTTCTCCGAAGAAATATACGGGCTTAATAATTTTATATAAATTATATTAGTTTTGATGCAAAAGGGTAATTTCTGGAAGAAGTTTAGTTAAAAGTATAAGTTTTTCAAAATTTTCAGTATACAACATGGTATGAAAAGCACAAATCAGGAAAATCATTTTAATAAACTATGTATTATAACAATGAATTTCAAATTTTCCTGACTTGGGCCTTTGCACTGCAAATTACTCTAACATTTATAGTTACAAAAAAAATTCACAGACTTTTCAAGGTTTCCCAGATAAGTAGACCCCTTGAGTAATCTTTACCAAAAGTATCTGTCGCTTTTTGGTTACCCGAGAGATCAAATAAAATTTACCCTAAATTCAAGGCGAGATTAAAATTGTCTGGAAAGAAGTTTCATATATATATTTTTTTTTTCTTTCATCATGTGCATGAGATCGTATTTCTCATGTTACACTGATTAAGCTGCTTTCGGTAGCTAAGTAGAACCTAAAAGACTTAAAATATAAATATACATACCGAGCAACATGATTTATAACAGGAGCAAAATTTGTAGGGCCATATAATTGTACTGAATGTATACTTCTATAATATGCTTCCATAACACCTTCAACTCCTGTACAGTGTGGATTACTTGGATGTCCATTCTAACATAAAAATTGAACAACATATAATTTTGTTGTGGTGTTGAAAGAATAAATGAAAAATATATGCAATATTCCAAATAAATTTCTGAAAATGCAGTTTTTAAAATATTTTTTTATAATCCCCCCCCCTCAAAAAAGTGAGACTTCAAAGCTTTTATGCTCACTAAAAAAGTACATAATAGCCAATGTGGAGGGGGGCATGCTCTATAATCTTCGACCATTTACTCTATACCAATTTAACAGTAATGGAGCAACACATCAGGCAACACATGCTTTCACCATCAAAACACTTTTTTTTAAATGATGACCTTCTGAACTCATATTCAACTGCAAACTTTCATAGGTTACTGTAATTTATCAGGTTATTTAGTTTACTGTAACCTGATTTTTCTCTGTTTGTGATAACTCCCTCTGAAGAGTGGCATCTTGTGAGTTAGAAATATGGGAGTACAGAGCAGAAAAACGAATTGTATCTTAAACTAAATTATATTTTTTAAATAACATACTAAAATATAGAAAATTTATGTACAGTAGAACCCTGGTTATCTGAACTTCGCTTAAATTCCATTCACACAGTTATTTGAGCAAACGAATGGTGTTAAAAAAAAGGGTTGTAGTTACTGCATTTGCATACCCTCCAAAGTATAAACGACAATGCTACTGTAAGATATTATTACCCTTCACAGGGATAACACAATTGCTAAATGTGGTCAACACTGAGAGAAGAAGCCTCCGGGCTGAGATTTTTGTGAATTTTTCATGGGGGAAATTTATTGTACAATAATTTTTGCCACCCACATATAGATTATAGCTCAAACTAGAGCTTTTTTTTTTTTGGAGAAAAAGAGACGCTTTCCCCATCCTGGATTCGAACCAGGGTCCCTCCGTTTAGCCCGGAGTGTCTTGGACCGCTATCCAGGATGGGGAAAGCGTCTCTTTTTCTCCAAAATTACATAAGCTCTAGTTTGAGCTGTAATTAAAACGTGGGTGGCAAAAATTATTGTATAATAAATTCCCCCACGAAAACTCACAAAAATCTCGCCCCGGAGGCTTTCTTGTGTTGACCATATTTGGCAATTGTGTTATCCCTGCGGAGGGTAATAATACCTTAACACCTTTACATACGGAGAAAGAGAGCGTTGTTTCCTGTCCTCATTCGTCTAGCGGTCCAAGACACTCCGGGCTAAACGGAGGGACCCTGGTTCGAATCCAGGATGGGGAAAGCGTCTCTTTTTCTCCAAAACGAATAAAGCTCTAGTTTGAGCTATAATTAATACGTGGGTGGCAGAAATTATTGTATGACAATGGTAATTTTTTCAATCGTGTAACATAAAATTCAATATTTTTATGATTACTACTGTTGCATAACAGAGAAATTTTTAAATTAAATTCATTAAAACTATGACAATAAATATTAGTTGCATTTAACAAATGTAGAGTGTTCATTCTTTGGGGTATACAAGTTAATATTCTTAAAGATGTATTAATATAGTAACCAAAAAAAGTCAGTCCAAGAAGAAAAGGAAAATGTTTATGCAACATACAAGGAAAAGTTTCAAAGGAATACCTGCAATAAAAAGTAAAATAAAATCAGAAAAATATTCTTTCTAAAGGCTTCTATATATCTTTATACATGGAAAGTCTTAACTAAAAATAATGCATAACTTCGTACAGTGAAAATTCAATTGTACATCACTGTGCAGGACAGATTAAAAACAAAGTCACATCTAGGAAAATATACAACTGGAAAAAATAAAGTGAAACAGAAAATGTTCATTTGTTACGTTAAAAAAAAAAAAAAAATTATAAGAGGGCTACTTGGAAAATAACCTCCATTTCTCTATAAAAAATACCTACACATAATTTCTATTAAGTATATTTGAAAACTACAATTTTAGACTATTTTTCAACATAGTCATCCTTAAAATGAAGATACTTACTGTATCTGTGAACAAGTTTTGAAATTCCCCCTTCAGAAAGAACTATGCTGGTGAATTCAACCATTCTTCAATATTATTTTGCAGTTGGGTGATCTGTAAGCAAGTTTGAAATCCAACAAGCGAAAAAAACTTTTGTGGCCTAACTTTTCAGTAACAACTCCATGCAAAACAGTATGAGCAATTTATGGAAATTTTTCAGAAAATTCATCTATCGTTAACCGCCGATTTTCCAGAACACTGTTCCGTCAATTTTTTAACTAGTCCAAAAAATTGAACGAACGTTTCATGAAAACCTGCCAGTTTAAAATGGCTAAATATTTTGAAAAATGTCCACAAAATTCTTGTACTGTTTTGCATGAGGTCGTTACTGAAAAGTTAGGCCATACAAAATTTTGTGCTCGTTGGATTCCGAAACCGCTTACAGACCACCTAACTGCAAAATAATGTTGAAGAATGGTTGAATTCACCAGCGGCAGTTTTCTCTGAAGAAGGAATTTCAAAGCCTGTTCACAAATACAGCAAGTGCATAGCTGCCAATTTTCTAACATTGCTTTCAGTAATCATTCAGCATACACACACGTAAAGAGATCATCATAAAATTTAGTTTTCATTCAAATTAAAACATTTTACTTTTATAATGGATTATAGTATATGTGTTTTAGCAATTCTGACTCCTCCACTATGCTTATACACCAAAAACCATGGCCCCTAGTCTCCAGGTGCTGGAGTGCTCCTGATCAAGGCAGCGGTCAGTGTGGCATGAAAGCAGGGGGTGCTAAGAATCACTGGAATGGCCCAGGCTGCCGTTTGTTATTGACCTTGGCTACGTTTAATGGACGATCCCTTGCTTCTGAAGCAAAACTTCAGGAATTGGAAGAAGAACTTGACAAGATCAAATGGGACATTGTAGGACTCAGTGAAGTTAGAAGAAAAGGTGAAGAGTTGGTGGAACTTAAAAGTGGACATTTGTTTTATTATAGAGGAACGGAAACTGGAAGAACAAGTGGTGTTGGCTTTTTGATGACTAAAATGTCAGCAGTCATCAACTCTTGAAGATCTGCAGACATCAAAGATGTGTGCATTGAAATGGTGAAACATGTGTATAAAAATGCGAGTGCAAAATTTCGGTTACATAAAGATACCAAAACTATCAAAATTGGAAAAGGTGTGAGGCAGGGAGATACTATTTCTACAAAACTTTTTACTTTAGCTTTACAGATGATTTTCCAGCACATAAATTGGGATAACAAGGGAATAAAAGTAAATGGTGAATATTTAAATCACCCCCGGTTTGCTGATGACATTGTTATTTTCTCAACGAACCCAACAGAACATCAAGACATGGTGCAGGAGATTTCAGATAGAAGTAGAGAAGGTGGATGCAAGATGAACCTACAAAAACTTGAAATCCTGTTCAATAATTTCGTAGAGGAAACAAAAATACAAGTGGACAACACTGAGCTAGAAATTGCTGATTCATATATATACCTTGGCCAGCTGATTTCAATGGATGGCAACATTATGAAAGAACTCAACAGACGTATTAAACTTGGCTGGAGTGCATTTGGAAGAAACAGTTTTATCCTGAAGGGGAAATTGCCTTTATGTCTAAAAAGAAAAGTCTTCAACCAGTGTGTATTGCCAGTCCTCTCTTATGGATCAGAGACATGGAGTCTAACAGTTGAAGCTATACGAAAGTTACAGACAATGCAAAGGAGCATGGAGAGGTCCATGCTTGGAATAAATAGTAGAGATCGAAAAGAAACACTTGGGTGAGAGAGCAAACTAGAGTGGAGGACATCATTGTTAAAGTAAAAGGACTGAAATGGCGATGGGCTGGGCATATCGCAAGAACTGATCAATGATGGGCAACTAAAATTCTCAACTGGATTTCAAGAGACCACCGAAGACCTAGAAAACGTCCTCAAACTAGATGGGTGGATGAAATAAGAAAACAGGTTGGGGTGACATGGAAGCGAATTGCTCAGGATAGACTTGTGTGGAAAGCATTTGGAGAGACCTTCATCCAGCAGTGGATAGATAATGGTTGAATATGATGATGATGATGATATATATATACTATTGAAATCAAAGAATGAAGCCCACTGGTATAAGCGCCCGCCTGCTAACCAGAAGGTGTTTGCTAGAGACGTGAGTTCGCGCCCCAGTATGGGAAAAAAAAGCCAGGGTTACTACGCTCATGGCGCCATCTGTTGATCGGTGAAAGTATTAATAATGAATAAAAATACCATTGGGCCATTAAAACCGGATTTGTAGCCTGCTGACGACATGCCAGCATCCGGAACGCCGTTGGGATAACTATCGGTAACCCAGCGACGTGAAAAAGGCTATCTCAGACTCTGATGATATGAACCATAATGAAAATATGAATGGAGCATCGGTTGTCTCGCTCTTAAATCAGAACCGCGTTCGAGTTTTAAGCAGAGGAGCTCGTTCGAAAAATATGCAACAGTCTCTCCTTGGAGGTGTCGGCGGTTGTAGCGGCGCCTCCAACTGTACGGCTACTAGAACCAACACAGCCCAAAGTGTAGAATGCGGCCAGATGCAAGCTATCGCTCGCGGAATCTTTTCAGGCACTAAGCCCCCAGTGGTTCTGCTTGGCGTTAAACCCCTTGTCAAGGATGCTGAACACAAGTAAATACGGATACATGCTGAAGAAAGACAAGAGAAACCTACATAAAGTCTCCCACCTCATGTACGTAGATGACATCAAGCTATACGCGCCAACAATCACCCAACTCCGACAACTCATCAGTATAACAGAGACATTCTCCAAGGACATAGGAATGGAATTCGGCCTCGATAAGTGCAAAATACAGAAGAATAGCAAAGAAGATTTACCAGGCATCGAACTCGAAGACGGGAGACTACTGAAGACCTTGGACGAGGGCGAAACCTACAAATACCTAGGGATAATGCAAAAACGGCAGCAGGAGCACAAGAAAGTCAAAGTCCAGCTCACGCAAGCATTCCAAGAAAGACTTAGAAGCATTGTGAAGACGAAACTGAGCGGGAAGAACACCACGCAAGCAATTAACGCATATGCGGTACCAGTGCTCACCTACTCCTTCGGGATCATCAAATGGTCCAACACTGAACTAGAACAACTCCAGCGGAAAATGAGAACCATCCAGAGAAGAGCCGGACAACTACACCCTGCAACGGCAATTGAACGGCAAACACTACCCCGGGAAGAAGGAGG
>QLNU02015360.1:99289115-99322816 GCA_006491805.2 Dysdera silvatica
ATGGGAATGATGATAAAAACAAAGCCAAACGTTAGTAACCAGAAAAAGCATTCAACTAGAAATGTATTAATTCTATGAAGTATTTGCTGGGGCAGCAAAATACCATCATTAAACAAAAATAGTTATTAATTAGACCAGATCTAGGTGGAGGTATGGAAAAGCTTGGGGATGAAGGAATAGATATCCTGTGAGACCTTACGAAAAAATTGTGGCAACAGGAGAAGATACCGTATGAGTGGAGAAAGAGTATTGTTGTACCAATATATAAGAGTAAAGGTGATGTGCAAGAATTTGGTAACTACAGAGGAATAAAGTTGATGTCTCATTCACTGAAGATATGGGAAAGAATTGTGGAAATGAGGATTAGAAAGGAGACAGATATAATAGCTGAACAGTTTGGTTTCATGCCGGGCAGAGGAGAATGGATGTTATATTTGTACTAAGACAGCTGATAGAATGGTTTAGAGAGATGCGAGCAGAGTTACATATGATGTTCATAGATTTGGAGGAGGCATATGATAGAGTACCTAGACAAGAGATATGGAGGTGTACGAGAGAAAAGGGAGTATCAGAGAAGTATGTTAGACATGTAAAGGAAATGTACAAAGGAAAAGAGACTCTTGTCAGGAGTAGTGTAGGTTTGACAGAAGGGTTCCCGGTAAAGGTTGGACTGCACCAGGGTTCATCTCGCTCTCAGTCCTTACTTATTTGATCTGATAATGGATGTTTTAGTGAAAGACGTAAACTGTAATGCACCATGGAGTATGCTGTTTGCAGATGACATTGTACTATGCGAAACATCCTGTGAAAAAGTAGAAAGGAAAACTGAAGAACGAAAGAAAACGTTAGCGAGGAGTCTGGAGATTAACAGAACAAAGAATATGTGGCACTAAATGGAGAAAGCGTAAGTAGCATAGGTCTACAAGATGAAGGATTACCATCAGCTCAAAAATGTAGGTATCGTGGATCATTTACAAATAAAGATGGAGTTATGACCACAGAGATACAACACAGAATCCAGTGTAGGTAGTTAAATTGAAGAAAGATGAGTGGAGTGCTCTGTGATAGGAAAGTAAGCGGAAGGATGAAAGGAAAATTGTACAAAACTGTGGCGACATCTACAATACTGTAAAGGCTGAGACCTAACGAATTACAAGAGCGTATGAAAGGAAAATGGAAGTGGCTGAGACGAGAATGTTGAGGTGGATGAATGGTGTTACAAGGAGGGATAAAATAAGGAATAACCTAATTAGAGGTACAGTCAAGGTTGGACTCATAGGAAGAAAAATACAAGAACATAGGTTAAGATGGCTTGGACATATGGAGCGGAGAAATGAGGAATATGTGGGAAAGATGATAGGCTAGTGGTAATGGGGAAGAGGAAGAGAATAAGACCACGGCTGTGATGGAAGGGTAGAAGGGTATGAATGGAGTACAAAGGAAACCTTGAACAAAAGACTGTGGAAAGGAAGAATAAAAGAGAATAACGCCGAACCCATATGAAAATGGGAAAATGGAAAAGTGAAAAAAAGTCATTAATTAGAATGACGTTATTGAGAGAAAGTTTACTTCAATACTATAAAGCATTTGCTAGAACTGACCGTCGTTGAATGGAAATAGTCATTACTAGGGCCCAGATTTCTATGTACTTACAAGTTTTTGCATTTTCGCCTTCGTGCATATTTGTCATATTTTAAATATTCCACACATATTTTGGCATATTTCTGCAAAATTTTCAAAAGTGTGTATTTTTCTAATCCGCTTGTAATTCAACCGATTTTTTTAATTAGATAAAAATGAAAAAAAAATGCTACAGAATATGTTACCATTGCAAATGATGAAATTAGAAATATTAAAGTTAGAAAAAACAAATAATTTTATGTTTTCACATTTCTGTGGCGATGTTTCTCAATATGCATAATACTTTCCAAGTCAAGACCAAGTGTAATATTTTCCACCCCAAGCCGGAGGTGCCAGCAGGTATACGCAAGGAAATGCCATTGCCCTACTATATTTCAATTTAAAAAAAAAAAATCCATAAAATTTAAAAGGTGAGGCAGAAAATTTCTTTTTTTAAGGCCTTTGAGTCCCACCATCCTGCTGGCATCCTTGGGCCTAAGCTAATTCTTAAGATGCCATGTTTTCAAACATATCTCTGTATTTATTTCATATAAATACATATTTGGTGTGTATTTTGTATTGATTTTGTGCATAATCATATCCAAGGACATAACAAGGTGATATTTTTTATGCATTTCAGTATATATGTTATGCAATAATTTCAAGAACACTTGCACTGTTTCAATAAATTGTTATTTTATACATTTCGAAACATCGCTTATGAGTAGGGTCCAGATTTCTATGCACTTGCATATTTTTGCATATCTTGTAATAATTTGGAGAATATTTGCGTATTATTTGGGCTAAATTTCATGTATGAAAATTTGGGCCTTAGTGATTACTTAGAAAAATATTGTTGAGAGAATTTACTATTTCTTTCTAAAACAAGCATCATAAAATTATGATTTATAACTAGAGATTGAGAAAATATGGTTTATTTATTAATGTCATAAAAAATATACTTTTACCTGCCCAGATTTCTTGTGTTTCTTGCTCTTTTCCATCTTTATAATGTCTACACACTATAAAGAAATGTTTACATACTTAATAATTGAAAAAATTAAATGAATTCAATGTTAATATTAATACCATGAAAATTAAAATTACTTCATATGAATTTTCTGATCCTGGTCCTTGAGAAAGCCTTTGAAAATCTGTTGTAAATTCACCAATCAAACGATGGCTATTACAAAAAAAAAAAAGGAGGAAAATACTAAATAATCCATAGTAAAAAGGAAATATATGTATCAAACATATCACAGTAGTAAAGAAATATCAGTGATTTGACTTGTCTTCACTTCGATTTGGCCAGCAGTTACTAGCGAGCTTGGGCATGGGCGTGAAAAATTATCTATCAAAAAAAAAATGCCCCATTGGCTTTGTGTTAACCATTTGGCAATTGTGTTAATCCTTAGAAGGGTAATTATATCTTATATATGGAGAAAAGGAGCATCATTCATTAGCCTTGGTGGCCAAGCAGGTTAAGGCACACTAGTTCATACGGTAAGACCCCGGTTCAACTCTAGGGCAGGACAGTGTCTCTCTCTTCTATACATAAAAAGTTCTAATTTGAACTGGATTGAGCATCAAAAATTATTTCCAGTTACTGGCAGGTTTGAGTAATGTCAGAGAATAAAGAAGACTGCCTTTTGTACCATGTAAAGTACATACTAGTTAAGACGACTAGTTTTAGTCATCATCACTATCATTGCAGATCATTAGGCCTAAACTCCATTAGAGTCACTTGTTTGTTTTACGGTGCAGGGACAGCCAAGGTCATAAGATATCAAGGCCCGCAGTGTTCTAAGGAATCTACACCTGTTTCCTAAGGAGCTAAACCCTGATCTATGATGGGCAGAAAAAAAGTATGAAATCTATGGTATTATTAAAATTGGAATGTAAGTTATTAGTATACTGGACAAATAGATTATCTCTATACCACTGTAGGGCATTAAGAGCTACTGAATTGAAGTGTAAATTACAGCAGTATTTGCATATATTATTTGGAAATAATACATAGAGAAGGAGAGCAAATGCAAACACCAAATATCTTGTGGCATTAACCTGCTCAGTTGGGGGAGTGATCAGATTCTAAATGTGGTGATAAGGGAAAATGAAAGAAAATTTTACGTTGTCAAACAATAAACCTAGAGACCCTAAAATAGAAATAAATAGCTGATCAGGAGAATGAGATTTAATATAATATTTATAATTAAAACATGAAAAATATCTAAAGAGGATAAAGTTGAAATGAGAAAAAAGTAAGGCAGAACAGTAACAGGTCCAGGATGAAGTGTTGCATAAATTCAACATGGTAATAATTCTCTTCAAGCTGAAAAAGTCAATACGAAACAAGTTGCTTGACCACTGAGTTGCATGACATCTTGGCAGGCAGAGAAGTTTTAAGAAATAACAATAACAAAAATATTGGTCAAAACTAGTGGCATTTACTCAATTTAAAAAACTTGTATGTATGTGAGATACGCAAAGTGGAACAGAGGTGACCAACAGGACATATGAAAAGGAGGCCCACAGAGTTAGTTAATGTGAATTTAATAGGAAGTTTAATCAGTACACGAGGCAATAATATGCACTGTACACCACTATCATCAGTGCTTTTAGGTCTTGTTTGAGTTTTACGGCACTAGGACAGCAAGAGCCACACTGCATCAGGACCTACAGTTTTCTAAAGAATCCAAACCTCTTAAGGCCTAACGAATCAACCCAGAACTAGTGTTCAGTTCTCACCTCTAAAAAATGTTAGATCACTGCTAAAGGACTTGCTTACAAGTATGCTAACTGTTATAGACTCATTACAGACTTAGTATCATATAATGGATCTCAGTTTATCTTGAGTAATTGCAGTTATAAATTCAGTGCTTAAATTAAGAGAAAACTGATTATACTTTATCACATCAAATCTAACAAAATGAGAGAGTATATTAAAAAAAGAATTGATAGCAGAATATGTGCTCTTCTTTTCATTCTTCCTATTCAAGATATAATGATTAGTCAAAAAAGTGGCATCTTCATCATGAAACCATGTAAAAACAAAAAGTTCTAAAAAATGCCGTTAGGAGCAGCACCATCACCAAATTGAATCACTCTTGATCGGTGGAACAGATTGCTGCTACAAACCGTATGATTCCATTTCCAGAATTTCAGGAGATATGCTGATTTAAAAAACAAAAAACGACAAAATGCCGCTAGGGGGCACTACCATCTTTTTCTGTCCTCCTTTTTGGGAGCTCTGCCTTTGTTTCCTAGTGGACCACCATATCAATCATTGACTCATGCTTGTTTGTGAGTTTTATGGCACAATGGTCATGCTGTGCTGGGACCTACAATTTTCCGAGGATTCCAAACCTCTCAAGGTCTAGGGATCTAACCCCCAAACTACAGTGAGCAGTTTGACGGTAAGCTTTTTTTGGTGGGGGGCGTGAAGGGTTACTTTTGAAAGTTGAACTTGGGATAACGGGATCTAGGCAAACGTGTTACCACTGCACCAAAGTGCCGACCATTGATTCAATGCAAAATTTGTTAAGAAAGTTATTAACAATAAATTTTTGGTCTTACCAGGAAACTGCAAGAAGTACCCCCCACAGACTTGGCGTGTAGAGCAAAAATGCCAATAGAACTATCTGTCGGAAATAAGCCGTTGTCAAGACATCGGCAAATTTGCATATGCATGCCGACTTTTTGGTAGTCTGAAATTTCCATCATAAACTCTGGTTTTCTATGCATTTCATGTAAAAGTTGGCATGTTTGAATCTGTAGTTACAATAAATAAATGAATCGCCAAATAGCTGGAGAACATGCCATACAGCAAGGTTGACATAACGTGTTCCAAGTCAGGGAAGACCACCAAAGATTTGACTGGAGAGTAGTGCTTTCAAATACTAAAAGAGACCATTGCCAATGAACAAGCCCTCCTAATCATTGATAAATAGACAGGCCAAACAGACCTTGAAGTCACTAATAAATTGGGAGAAAAAGTCTAGGTCATGTTCCTTCCTCCTAACACAACAAAGTACCTCCAGCCTCTCGATGTGCAGACCTTTCATGATTACAAACACCTTGTCAAGCGCATGCTCAGGTATTTCTCTACACATCAGGCCATGTGTGCTGAAGTGAACAAGAGAAGAGATTGCCAACAAGAGAAGGGATCATCAAAATACATCACCTAATTCACAACCAAACGTCCTCACCTGTATTTGATGCCACACGTAGGTATGCTTTCCAAAAGCTCTGCTTCAATTAGACATTCCCTCTTTCAGATCTGTGAAGCAAGTGTGTTTCACAGGTTTTTAAATATGTTTGGTGCCAAGAAACCTTATGCTTCATACATTTTTATATCGAATGCCACTATCACTGCAGTGAATGGTACAAATAGCCGGCTCAGCAGTATATATGCATATTCTATATACATAACTTATGTATGTAAATATAACGATTATAACCATTCACAATATTTATCTATTTATTTGTTTATTATAAATAATTATGAATTTGCCAATATCTCGACAATGGCTCCTTTCTGAAGGGTAGTTCTATTGGTATTTTTGCTTTACATGCCAAGACCTTTCCAACGGTACCACATTTGTCAAAGTCAGTGGGAGGCACCTCTTGCAGTTCCCTAGTTAAACAGTATTATTATTAAATACATTAACAAAACACATCAAAACATTAACAAATTGTAAGCCCCTGTAAAAAATATCTAGTTATGGCCCCGAATCAAATGGGACATCGCTATAACCCATGTTAGGATGGGGAGAAAGGAGGACCAGATTTGTTACAAATGAGCATCAAATTTATCGAGTTTAAAAGATGACACTTTCTGCTCTTTTTTTAAAATTATAATGAATCTATTGCAGAATTCTACCAATCCATCGGCCCCTGGGGAACCCCCCACACACACACACACTTTGCCTTAACTTAGAATCACGAGAAATTATGTGAAACAGAACTACCTTCCCCAAACAGAAAAATAAAAAATTTCATCAAATAAATTCATTCATAAAAGTATCATTTTATAAAAATGCATATACGGTAACCATAAATGTCAGCCCCTCCTCCATGATTTCCAGTCACAAAGTATTTTCTTGGGTAGCTAGCTTAACTTTGAGCACCAGGTAAAATGGTCCACAATTGTAAAAATGGCTGGAATGAACACTGTATACACACATACAGTACAGTACAAAGTGAAACTTTCTCATAACGGATATCTAATTACAAAACGTACAGTGTGGTGAGGTGGGATGGGATGGGGGGCACCAAAAGATTGATGTGCCTAATGCACCCCACACTTTAAATCTTTGTTTGGGAGAGGTGTAAGATGCATTGGTCATCCTTGTTCTAAAAAAATGCTTCAGTATGCTTCTAAGGGGGAGTTTTATGCATATTTGCAAAGAAAGTTCTCCTTTATGCATGTTCCCATTGTTCGTAAAAGTCATATTAGAACTCTCATGGTGTGAATTTCATGCTTGTTCTTTATGTTGATTCATACTGTGAGAAGAATGGCAGTAATAAAAATTGAAACTAAAATGTACTTCAGAGAAATGTTGAGGAATAGAAGAACAAAAAGATCTTTTGCAAAATCAGGTGAAAATAAGGACCAAAAATAGTTTCCTAAACAATTAAAGATTTTTAAGGACCATATGAATGCTGAAAATCTTAAAATCATCTATTTGACTATAAAAATACTGCAGTGTTCTAAAATATTAAAATTCAATTTAAAAGTAAAGGATTTCCATATACCTTCCTGATCTTGCCCAATCATAGACTTGAAATTTTAAAGGTCTATCATATATTCCATTACACAGCTGGGAGAGTGATATTTTAATCTTCCAAGTAGGATTAGCAGTCCCTTTCTGAACTTGTGTTTTGTGTACAACACTGAAACTGTAATGACAGATATAAGAGAATAAAATTAAATATTTTAAATTGAATTTACTAAAGAAGAAAAACTACATTTTTCATCTAGTTTCACATCTAATATACACCTTATATATTAAAAACGAATAAAAATTTATAACCATTTATCTAAGGATTTTTTACATTTTACATATGAAATTAATGTAACTCAAAACTAACTATATAAAAAAAATTAAAAATACAAATAAATGAACTTTTAAAATATTATACATCACTAAAAAAAAATCTAAGTTCTTTATGTCAAACAACATGATTCCAGTTTGAACCAAAATTGTGGATCTATTGAAATAAATTATTCTGATTTAATTCCCAATACAGACTTCTTTTTTTAGGGAGTTCCACCTTTAATAAGAATCTTATCTTTTAAAAAAAACAGTAATCTTTCTATGTGAATAAAATGATTTATAGATGATATCTAAGAAGTTAACATAAGAATTGTTAATACAATTATTGAAATTACAAATAAATAAAAATTAAAATACAACACTAGAAACAAAGAACGTGACAGTTAACTACCCAAAAGCAAACAGTTCATGAAAAAATAGGGAAAATGGAGAAAGAAAGATATTTACAAGTTGACCACAAGGAAGAATTTATTTACAAGGAAATTAAACTGAATACATAGAAACATTGTAAAATACATAAAAGCATTAATGAAAATGATATAATAATATAGCTTATTTTCGACATATACATACATTGTTACATTGCACATATAGTGACTAGTCTACAGAAAATGTCATACAATGGCATAACCAGTTAAAGAGACCTGCACAAATAAGAAAATGAAAACATGATACAAATAATGAAACCCACCAGGACTATTAACCATCCATATCAATTATAAATTAGTATCAATAACAATACCTCCCAAAACATCAGTCAGAAATACTTCAGGATAATATTCTCAAGCTTGCCACATATTAGTTCCTTACATTTTTTCTTGAAGAGCTTCATGTTTAATTTTCATAATTACCTGGGTAGTTTATTCAATACCTTACTTCCTTTGTAACTGAATATTGTCGCAACCTGTCTCTGTTCCTATCCTAGGCAACAAGTATTCTCTAAATTCTCGATTTCTATTTCAATCATTTTCATTTCTTTGCAGGATAATCAATTCGTCATGCCCACCATCTTTTATTCTTTCAATCATTTTTGCTAAGACACTATATGTATTTCAGATATTGGTAAAATGCTATTTTTAATCCCCATTAATTTCCAATTTAGGTTCACAGTAATTGCAAAAAATCTGCCTGAATTGATCATGCTGCTTGAGGTCATTTTATGATCGTTCCAACGTATGCAGGTACTTTACCTATGACAACGTTGATTGAAATGATTTGCATATGCGAAATGTTTCACCTTAGTCACACGATTCTCCACAAGCGATTCTGAACAATATTATCGATGTTTAATCAGATATTTTCGCATTTTACGAATTATGCTTAACTTTTGGACACAAGTGCATATACAGGATGTTTTAGAAAGGACTACCTAACTTTGAAATTAAGTAATTCCGAAACGGTGATAGAAGGATAAAATAAGTGGTATGTTTAATATGTAGGCCATAAAAATCTAATACATAGGTTCACATAATTAGTAACACCATTGACCAATAGGTGGCGCTGTAGTCCTGGCACAAGTTTTAAATACTGCTCCGAACTACAGATTATTCAGTCTTCTGTCACATTTTGGCAGCAGAACAGACAGAAGGTTTAGCATAGTGAAGATGATGTACAGGAATCTGGATGAAATCATGTATTCCTTGGAGCAATGGGTATTCATTGTACTGGAATATTACCGATTAGATCACAGTCCAACAATAACAAGGCTCAGTTTTCAACTACGATTTAACATTGCAAAAGGCCCTACTTCGAGAACAATTCTCATTTCTTTTGTTACATTTAATACATGGTGTTCAATACATTTTTACCATTTTAGTTTTAATTTATTCTCATTGTAAAATTGTATGTATTGTCTCACCTTGTTTGGCGCAGAATGACCCTTGCTGTCCTTGCGCCATAAAAATACAACCAACCAACCTCGAGAACAATTCAAAATTCGTTTGCCAAGTTTGAACGGACAGGCAGCATTATGGGTGATTTGGTCAGAAATGTGGGATTCAGCCAGTTGGCTGTGACAACTGAAAATGTGAAGGGAGTTGAAGAATCCATCCGAAGAGCAGCTACTGAGGCTAAATTTTCAGCATCCACTACGTACAGAATTGTGCGAAACACCCTGCACCTGTGTCAGTACAAAATTCAATGTCATCAGGCGACAAAGGTTACAGCTGTGAGACTTCACAAATGAGATGCTCCAGATGATTGATGAGAGTCAAATTGATGTCAACCGTATATGGTTTACCAATGAGGTGCATGTATACTTAGATAGATTTGTTAATAAACAAAACTGGCGAATTTGGGTTACCGAAAATACTCATGTGTGTATGTTGCACAACCAGTATATTGTCAAAAAATAACCATTTGGGCTGCAGTATCCAGTAAAGGCATCATAGGGCGTTTTCTTTTTTTATGAAGGAAATGGTTAATTCGTCACGGTATATTAACATTTTACGAAAATTCGTTGTCACACTTCAAGCGTTGGAGGATGAACCAGACATTTCTGGTTTATGCAATATGGTACCCGATCACATCGCACTTCTGCCATGTTCACTTTCCTTGATGAATACTTCAGTGATAGTGTGATTGCTCTTAACCATTGTTTCCAAGTTACTGGAACTAGAATAAATTGGCCCTCATACTCACCCGACCTCAATCCATGCGATTTCTTTATATGAGGACATTTGAACGATACTGTTTTCAGTAAGCATCCCCAAATACTGGAACAACTGGAGCAGTTCATCTGTGAGGAATGAAATGCGAAACCATTTCAGTAGAAAAGTTAAAGAAGATGGCTTCAAACTGCATTCTTCGTTTGTGCCATATCCTTGCTATGCAAGGTGACAATTTCTAATCCATTGTAATGTAATTTGATGTCTGGTTACAAAGGACAGTTTCTCCATTACTTAAGAACATCGTTCTGTGACTGCAGCGTCACCTGGTGGCATATAGTGTAACTAATACTTCAAATGCATGTATTAGATTTTTATGACATGAACATTAAACATAACGCTTATTTCATCCTTCTATTTATCACTGTTTCAGAGTTATGTAATTTCAGAGATAGGTAGTCCTTTCTGAAACACCTTGTATATACACACACACATATAGGGGGAAAGATCTTCTCACTAATACTATCTCTTCTCTCTCCCTCATCCATGAAGTCCTTGGCTCTTATTACTTTTTCCTTCTAATCAGTTCAGCTTTAGTTTTTCTCTTCAAAAACTACCACTATTAAATCATATTTATTGATTCTGTTTCCCAATCTGTAAACAGATTCTATTTGATCAGTTCTATCACCATACTTAATGTTTCATGAAATTTAATTACTATGTTCTCACAGTCTTCATCTTCTCTACCTGGCAGTTCAATTATCTCCGCTTTTTTTTTTTTTTCCTTCTTCTATACTGTTCTAACTCAATAAGTTCACTAGTTCTGATATCTACTTCTTTTTGCAGGTCTCGCAGTTCTTTTCCTCAATTCTTCATTCAGTGGCGGATTTTGGCCTCTTGTTTAGGGGGGCAATCTGTAGATCGAAATGTGCTCCCAGGTTTCTTCACTTAGAATTTTCTTAACAGCTACATATATAGTAAAATCTCCTTTAACGGTCACCTCTAAACGATGGTAACCTCCGAAGATCGGCCACATATCAATGGAATTGAATGCATTCCATAGGATTAACATTAATGCTAACCTCCGAACAATGAATTCCAAACAACTGTCACTCCATAAGCATCAAGGAAAAATTTTTACACAAATTTTCAAATATCTCTGCAATCAAAATTGTCAGCAAAGTAAAGTAAACTTTACTTGACAGTACTTTCTTTCAAAATACTCCATTGAAACATATGTTTATTTTGTAGCTTTATACACCCCTTTCTGTGAATAAGCTGTTGCTACTTATCAACTACCATCCAAGTATTTCGTCTGCGCAAACCACCACTCTCCACTAAAAATTGGTTTTTGCCAGTTCCAGTCCTTTATGTGTTGTTGCATTTAGTAGTGTCGTATCAAGCTAAGTTCGTCATTTAAAAGTCAGTTTGTAATTACGAGTTAAGAAAATTCTTAAGGCTAAAGGAGAAAATCAAAGCTAACAAGGACAGCAAATAAAAAAAAAAGCACAAGTTTACGAAAATTAGCAATGCTTTACGGTTTGGGAGATCATAGATAAATGAGATTTTAAAAAACAGTGAAGATTATCTGCAATAATCCTTTCGTTATGTGAACTTAGATAACAAAACAAAGCATTGTAAGACTGGAAAGGAAGAACTTGAGAAAGCGATGTTAGAGTTGTTTTCCAATTGTCGATCAAAAACTTTTTACTCAAAAATCCTGCAATTAAAATATTTTTTAACTGTATAGTATTTCTCCTCAGCTGATGAACCCGAAAATATAGATGGAGATGGTGATGGGGACGGTTGGATGGCATTCTCAGATTAGTAGGAATGACAAATATAAAAACGAGCGTGTTTGTTTGCGTGGACGAAGATTTAGAACTTTCTGTTACGCATAATACTATTCAGGAATTGTTAGAAAATATGATGGAAGGGAAAGAAAGTGATGAGGAAATGGACGCGGAAGAGAGTGTGGAACTGACACAAAATTCTAACATCAAAATATATTCTGATATATTGCCAAATTTTCGGGAGAGCCAAAACTTCACTCTGTGCAAAAATGATGATGATTTATACACAGGACTAAAAATATTATTTCCTTAATAAAGAATGTTTGCCATAAAAAAGCAAAACAATTACGCATCACTGATTTTTTTAATATAAATTAAAATAGGTGAGGATTAATGTATTTGAAATGGTTATAATTTTTTATTGTTAATTTTATTTATTTTGTTCTTTTGTACTGAACCTCTAAATAACAGCCACCTCTGAAGGACCGTCACCTTTGTAGAACCCCGCAGATGACCGTTATTCGGAGGTTTTACTGTATACGGATGTTTGAAATTTTTGAAATAACTGGAGCACATTCGAAAGCTTATAATAAGTTGTCTACAGCTTATGTGTAGGGTTACCATTTTTTTTTTCTGTTTGAGACAAAAGTAAGAGAGTGAAGATTAGGAGAAGACCAACTTAGATGACTATGTAAGGAAACTAACTTATTGCTGAAGTTGAAACAGGAAACTAAATTATATTCCGTATTAAACAGGCTTGGCTAAATAGGCTTGGCAATTGAAACAGTAATTGGTAACGTTACAAAAATTTTCAATAACACGTAGATCATATGGTACACTGCAGGATTATAGTTTGCAGTGCTTCCAAAGTAGACTTTGGTACTTTGTCAGTATTGGTATTTCCTCACATCCATTTGGTTCTCCAGTTAATTACTTCAACTTGAAGTGTATTGTTCATTTCTTTCGCTTCTAATTCTGCTATTCTATGATACTTCTTGCTGAGCTCTGTTCAAAATGTGAAAAGTGATTCTTCCTCCATGTTGCTTTTCACCAAAATAGTCGATGGCACTAAATCTTGTAAATATAAGACATCTAGATTTTCATATACGTATTGGTCTTTAAAGTAATCTTGGATGGAGTTTAACAAAGGCAAGTAAACATTTGATCTATAAACTTGGTGTCCAACAGTACATGGTATTTTTATTTCAATTCCAAGACCATTGACATTCCTCAACCTCTCTGAATATATACCCGAAATCAGATTCCACATTTTTCTTAAATTTACTTAATATCGTGATTGCGTCAGACAGCAACATCTCGAACTTTTTTGAGGGCAAAACACTCAGTTTTTAAAAACTGACAAAGCATATATTGCGTTTAAGACTTTTGAGAGATCGTGTAGTTGAAAAATAAATTCTGAGTTGCACAATGAATACATTAGAGTTTTTGCTTTGGATGCTGAGTTAGGGTTATGCCAAGTTGATATCTCCTCTAATGCATCCACGATCTTAATAATATATGCATTAAATTCCATAACGCCATTGTGTCTTTCGACCCATCACGTTTCACGAAGTCCAGAAAGTTGTCGCCCAATATATTTTTTCAAGATGCCATTTCTTTTCGCTGAACCCGTGAAGAACTTGCAACTTATTTGATAATGCCAACAGAATTATGCATGTTTGAAATGGACAAAGATTTGGATAGAATCAAATTCAGTTGGTGGCTGAAACATGGACAGTGGATTACATTTACAGCAATTTTTTTACAGCACCACAACGTTTAGATGTTATCACACTATACGTGTCCGTACCAATACCAATCATTCTGGAAGAATCCAGTCAAAAATTCTCAACTATCTTAACAACTTCATGACCAATCGCAACTTTAGTCACTGTTAATTCAGCTGAAGTTGACAAGGAAGTGGCTTCGTGGGGAGTACTACTCTTTTATTTTGCTAAAGCAGCAAACATATCTAGAAAAAAGTCAAAATATTTTCACGAATTTCCATTTTTCCTGCTTCACCAGTGACCTATCTTACTATAAGTGTCACTTGAGAAATATGCGAAACACCTGTAGTTTCATCAAACACTACACTATAGACACCTGTTCTATGAACTTGTGCAACGATATGAAACTGGAGTTCCATGGCAAAACATTGAATTATGTAATTTTGAATGGTTTTGCTTATAAACTGGGTTTTAAGAGACTCAAAACGTTTATAAAGAATTTCATCTCCAACAGACGTTCTGAACCGCAACAAAACAACTTCCTTCATTCTGCGTTTGAGGTGGGGGGGTGATCGCCTCAATCACCCTTGAATAAATCCGCCACTGTCTTCATTCACCTATTTGAATTCTCCCATCCTTGCCTCATTTTTTAGTCCTTCATTCAATGTCGATCTCCATGTCTTGTTTTCCTCAACTAATCTGCCAAATTCTTTCACACCACCTTCAAACGTCACTCTTATTTTTCAACATTACATTTAAGATTGCTATTTACTTTAAAGTATTTTGCATCATATATCAATTCTCACAATGCTATTATTTCGGTCACATTCTAAACATTTTTAAAAGAGCAACAAATTATAAAAACCAATATCATTAAAATTGAACTAAAAGTCAGTATCTTTGTTACATTATCTACAGTTAAAAAAAAGGAAAAAGTTATTATTATGATGAGCTTATGTTAAGAATAATGACTGTTATTTGAAAAAATAAACTTAAGAATGTAACTGACATTAGTATGTACCATAACACTGTTCAAAATTTTTCTGACACCATTTGACCAATTTTCTCCTCTTATTTAAGTAGGTGTATGTCAAAAACAAGTTCACGTATATATAATATTTATAGATAAAAGTACTTAAATACCTGCTATCATCATTTTGTTTAAGTATCACTAAAAATGTATCAACACTTCGAAAAATACTTTTTTTACTCAATTTTCGAGCAATGAGCACCAGGGTAGCAAAATTCTATAAAGAAATGTACAATAAAAAACATTTCAGAAAATAGTAGAACAAAGAAATTTTAAAGTCATATGTTTATATCCATAATAATTGTTAATTAAAACTATTTAAATTATGGGGTTGGTTGGTTGAATCTATATGGTGCAAAAACAGTAAGTGTCATTCTGCACCAAAAATTATAAGGTGATAAATGAAAATGTATAAATGTAAGAGCAATTCTTCACTGTTTTTGGTGTATTTCAGTAAGAGAGCTACCAAAACTGTCTCCAATATTAAAATAAGTATAAAGAAACTATGCTTATAGTACACTGAACAGTAATTAAATAAGAGATACCCAGGATTGGTTGATCGTATTTTTACCGTACAAGGACAACAAGTGTCATACTGTATCAAACAAGGTGAAACAGTACATACAATTTTAAAATAAGAATACAGTAAAACCTCCCTACAACGATATTCGATATAACGATATATCCCTCTTAGGTAGTCTGTGTAATAGTGTTGTAGAGAGGTTTTACTGTATAATGAACCCTCCCTATAACAATAACTCTCATATGCACGCATCTTCTCCCTTTAACTGGTCAATTTTTTACCAGAAATGTTCATAAAAAAAAAGTATATTTTTAGTTGCATATAATTAACCGCAAAACACCAAATTCATGCCGTACGGGCAAATCAAATGTAGGCAACTATTAGTATCCTGTACAGGCAAATGAGTTTGTCTGAATTTTTAATGGTGCAAGAGCATATGGACTATACTGTGCCAATGTTACGTTGCTACAAACCAGTTAAGGGATGTTGATGGGAGAAGTATGTATGCCCATTGCAAAGTCTAGACACAGCAATCCCTTTGTGATAGTCACTCGTGTAGCTAGAGTGCTACATTTCGATTTGCGGTTTTATGAGGTGTAATTTATTAAAAACACGCTTGTCCCATTCCTACTGCCATTTTTTGTATAGATGGCATGAGACGTGTTTTGAGTCATACATCAGAGGGTTAAAATCAAATTCCTTCCTCTCTGGACCATTGATTTATATGTTCACCAAATGGATTACATTGGTGACATGGAGCCTATTGTGAATATCTGTTTTTACATTCATTTCACTAAATCTCCTCTCACAATTTACAGTATGCACTGGAATTGACAATTCAAATTCACATATTACAGTCATAGTAGTGTACTTGCACAGCAAATTTTCTTTAGCAGCACAGTACATTTTTTCAGTGTGTTCCGTAGAGTTACAGGCAACTGGAATTGGGAGTAAGGTACCCTTACTGCACATTTTGTCTCCTTGAATTGAGTGTGCAATGTTTCTGGGAGTTTTGGCCACAAATGTACATTTCACTTCCGATATGAAGGGTGGCATGGCGATCCTTCCCCTGACCGTACCACGTAGTCGGATGATCTTGCGATCACCACCTTTTCAATTTTAGCTAGAGCTTTTCAGCAAATTGCTCGGAAGTTTTTCTAGCCAATTTTTGATTGTCGCCTTTAGGGGGGAAAAGCTAGCAACAGGTTAATCCCTGGTGGGACAACTACAATAGAGCATTTTGATTGTTAAGTTTATCAATCACTTGACTGTTGACAGAATTGTAAATTCAAGAAGACTGATTCTTTTCATTGTAAAAACTTGTGATCACACATCACTAAATTCCACCCACAAGAGATCATTTATCCCTTAAAATTTCACTTCAAGGTAATTGAACAATAAAAATAAATCAGCTAATTTTTTTTAGAATTGATACAAGTACAGGCTGACTTAAATTAGAACATTACTGTATTTAATTTTATCAAGTTTTGCCTTCAAAATATATATATTCTTGTTAGTATAAAGAAAATTTTAATAAAGTTGTCATAGCATCACAAGAAGCCTTAATTTTTTGTACACTAAGTGAACAAAAATAAAAATGTAACAAAAGAATTAATTTACCTTGCACATACGAAGCTCTTCAGCCACAACTAGCAATAAAAAAATAAATGAGTTTATTTTATGAATGAACTAGTACCTTGACATGTATAAAAACATAAAAAATTTATATTTGTACACTTTAAGTCTCAAGGTCGTCATGAGAGCCCTGCATAGACCTGTTTTTTAAGGCTCAGCCTGTCCTTTTCTGATTTGGAGTACAAAGAGAACTATATACAAACAACTTGGGGGAAGAGACTGTGATAATTCACTGAATTTTAGCCAATCGGAAGCAACATGAAAATTGGCGATAACTTGGAATCAATAGCCGTTCACCAAGGTGATAGCGAAAAAGAGAGCATTTGTAATCATTTTCAATATAGGCTTTATTTGGTGGTGCTCAAAAAATGGTCTATATCAGGGTTGTCTAACATACGGCCCGCCGATAACTGTTTAGAACAAAAAAAATCCAAAACAAATATTTAATATTTTTTTTCCAGAAATAAAGAAAAACTGTGGGGACAGCATGAGTGACCCCTTTCTACATGGTGTCCATGAATTCATGACCCAAACGTTAAGGGGTTTCAGGGGACATCAGATAAACCATATTGGCCGAAATCTCCATGTCCCAAAATGAGCCAGTTTGGCTGTAGAGTGAAGCTATTGTTTATATCCACATCGTGACTACGTAGGCAATTACATGCACAAAAAAAAATGTTTTTTGACACATAATTTAAGTGATTGACCTAATAATGCAGCAGAAACAAAAAAATCGAAAATTCCCTTCCCTGGTCCTGAGTAGTGTTGCCATTTAGTCATCAAAGGTATGGAAAACGATTGTTTTACCATACTGGAGGCAATTAGGATTTGCTGGGAAGTGTTAAGCATGTGTAATAGGTGAAGGAGAACAAAAGAAACAACTTTGGTCCAGTGAAACAATGTCCGAAAATGAGCCGTTCTGGAACTATAGGGCTGTTATTATTTGCATCCACATTAGTCGATCATGTAACAAAATTTGGAAAATTTGCCGTTCCAGTCTAAAGTCATATTGGAAAAGGTTTCACTACTTACTATGGTCCAAAATAACTTCCCATGGCCAAATTTATGCAGTTGGGGAATTTATGGCAGAGATGTAAGAATTATGTTGAGGTCATAAATTCTCAAATTGCATAAATTTGTCCATGGGAAGTTGTTTTGGACCATTGTCATTGGTGAAACCCTTTCCAATATGGTTCTAGGCCGGAACGGCAAATTTTCTAAATTTTGTTACATGATTAACTAATGTGAATGCAAATAATATCCTTGTAGTTCCAGAAAGGCTCATTTTCGGGCATTGGTTCACTAGACCGAAGTTGTTTCTTTTGATCTCCTTCACCTATTACACATGCTTGACAATTCCCAATTACCTCCAAAATAGTAAAACAATCGCTTTCCATACCTTTGACGACTACTCAGAACTAGGGAAGGGAATTTTTTTTTCTTTTTTTTCTCTGCTGCATTACTAGGTCAATCACTTAAATTATGTATAAAACAAATTTTTGTTCATGTAATACATACATAGCGACGATGTGGATGTAAATAATACTTTCACTCTACAGCTAAATCGGGTCTTTTGTGGACATGGAAATTTCGGCCAATATGGTTTATCTCATGTCGCCTATAACCTTTAATGTGTAGGCCATGAATTCAGGGACACCCTGTATATCGCAAGTAAACAAATAACTGGAAGAAACTCTGAAGGAAATTTTTTTTAACAAAACCGCTGGCCCGCGAAATCCGTGGAATTTTTTTAAGTGATCTGCTGCTCAAAAAGATTGGACAACTCTGGTCTATATATATAGTTTTTCACCATTTTAGAGTATATTCATCAATTTATCGCCCTAAAATATTCAGCACATTAAATACGTAGATGTCGATTTAACCCCTATCATCAAAAAGTGTTTGTGGTGAATATCTTACTATGTATTTTAAAAGGTATGAGAATTTTCAAAAATTCTCCCATTTCAAATACTGGAAAATTCATTTCATTATGTTTGTCTAACGAGGGAACCCTCAACATGCCCGACAGGGATTGGAACAAAGTAGGCGCGTTCGAAAGGTTTCAAAAAGTCATTAGACCCATGTCCAAGCTTTTTCCGGACTGGCCCTATATTTCGGAGATATTCCCCCCCCCACAAAGTCTGAAAACAGCCCTATTACAGACCGTGATCATTTGATACATCGATATCATGATTGAGAATCATGATTCCATGGATGGATTTTAATGATCTGCGGATTTTAAAACAGGTTATCGAAAATTACTTGATACGTGTTTCAGCAATTTTCCAGTAAAACTAAAAATTTTGAAATATTAACCTTCAAATCTTTCGACAAAACGGAAAAATAATCAACCCCTGTTTGGTGGTTTTTCAGCAAAAGCCCGAATTGAAGATATAAGCTTCAACGTAGTTAGTTCGAAATCCAGATAGGTTCGCTTGCTAGATATGTATTAACGTACAGAGCAGTTTTGCTGCCTGTAAATAAGAAATGAATTTAAAAGTTTAAAATAGTTATAAAGCATGTTATAATATTTTTTACTAATACATTTAAAACAAATCACATAGGCTTTACTGGCCATTTTTTCCCTCCGATAAATGAAGTCAAAACAAGTTTAAAGAGAAAAATTGTTTGAAAATATAGCAAAACAAGTTGAGACGTATTTGAGCAATAATTATATTATGTACAGAAATAAAACTTGTTTTGTTTAATTCCGCCAATTGAATTGCAGGTAATATAAGGGGTTCGTTTTCCTATTATTAATATTGATTTTAACACATCTTAAGCAGGAAACGACTAAACTCGTTTTATACATATTCTTATTAAAGCGCGGGAGACGACAAAACTCATTTTCTATGAAAAGGTATATGGTGACACTACATACGAAAAGATATATGTATTGGGGGAAAAAAAAAGCGAAGAAAAAATAAATAAAACGTAAAAAAGAAAAGTTAACAAAGTGAAGTATATACGAAAAGGTGTATGTATGACACTCTCTATAAGGTGAGAGTTTGGCGAGAAAACACCTGCTTAAGATACGTTAAAATATGAAATTAATCATACGTTCATCAACCTTAAAAATAAAATTAAATTTAAACCAATTATGATTTTTTATTGATTTGATGAGTTTGTTATTTGATAGTTAATAGGGCTTTGAAAGGACATGCATTTAAAATTTTTGTCATTTTCAGTAATTTGAAATTATGAATAGCACTATTAATCCCTTCAATGTTCATCACTATTTTGAACACTTTTGAAAGTAATGCAAATGAAATTATTCCAGAAGAAAAATGTTTAGCTTTCGTGCTTTTTAAAAAACTTGAAATTTTAATTTCCTCTCTCTCAATTTTATTGAGGATGAGGAAATAGTTCAAACAAATGTGATATTGAGGACCCCACTTCATGTTCGGTGATTAATGTAAGTGAAAACCAAAGACTTGGATTGCAAGTCAGAATAATGTTTAGTACGAACACTCGCTTCAATTATCGATCGCAATGGGCGAGTGTATCTCTGAATAAAAAATAAAATAAAAACTTCACAAGACGTACAAAAACCAACCCCTTCTTCATGTGGTGTACATTGTTGCAAATAACTGAGCTCTGGGTTATAATGGGTACATAATAAATACATAATAAATAAAATATCCCATTTTCGAACTATTAAAGCTTACTATTTTCAATGTGGGTTTTGCTGAAAAAACACCAAACAAGGGTTGATTATTTTTCATTTTGCCGAAAGATTTAAAGGTTGATATTTCAAAATTTTGAGTTTTACAGGAAAATTGATGAGACACATATCAAGTGATTTTCGATAACCTGTCTTAAAGGCTGCAGATAATTAAAATTCATCCATAGAATCATGTGATGTCAAAGTCTGTAATAGGACTGCTTTCGGATTTTGGAGGGGCCATATCTCCGAAATATATAACCATTCTGAAAAAGCTTGCGCATGGGTCTAATAACTTTTGAGACCTTTCGAACGCGAATACTTTGGTTCAAATTCCCGTCGGCATGATGGGAGGCTCCCTCGTCAGTTAAAAAACATCCTGTCACTGTTTTTTAAGTTTTCAAATTTTGATTATATTTTCGAATTTTCTACATTTTGTTGAAATATTTTCCCCGTTTTAACTCATTAAATCTGGGGTCTCAAAAAGCACTGAAATACATGCTAAAAGCAATTAAATTGTGTATATACCCACATATGTACATAAAAAAAACAAGATGCCAATGGTGAACAAGCAACCAGATTTGTCAAGACCTGTATATAGATATATACATTTTATATTGTCTGCTTAAAAAAAGCGAAAAATTTCTTCAGCTGGAAAATCCAGGCATATATGTGGACGTTGAACTGTAGATGTTCGCAGCCTGAAATGCTCGTTCATGATCAGTGCAATATTTTCCAATACACTTATAGAGTAGGGCGGCAAAATTTTGTGTATTGAATCTAACACAATATCATACGATGATATAATCAGATGTTTTGCCGAGAAGACAGCTAGACGTCATGCTTTCCATTTAAATACCAGTGTTCGATAGGCTTTTATTTTTTGCTAAAATTAAAATTTATTTCAATAAAATTGAATTTGATTTATTATATACCAAGAAGAGATAATACTTCAATATAAGTTAATATTGTTTAATGTTTATGTTTCAATTTATGAATTCGCTTTTCAATATTTTTACTGTCAATACAAAAGTTTTTGGCGTATATTGAATGTAACAATTTTTATGTTCCTACCACGGATGGGGGAGGGCGAATAGGTGGGAAAGGATGGCAAAAAAAACACATAGCTTAGATAAATCTGTCCATGTTCATGATTGGTTAATGGAATTCTTTCTCCCCCCTTTTGACTTAATGTAACAGACCCTCCCTCAACTGCATTCGTCGTCAACATGCCTTGCAAAAGAGCATGCATAGAGATCAACACAGACTTACGGAGACTATAGTTGAATTTTGCTAAATCACTGTACTTTTTTCGTGACTTATATAAAACTAAAAAATGTAAGGTAAAAAAAAAAAAACCACAGCAACAATAAAATGTTGATATTAAAGTGTTAACACAAGGAAGGTATTTTAAGTTTTGATACGGATAAATGGATGGTTATTTAAAATTTTGTAATAATACAGGGGACATTTTTAAGTTAAAAAAGGGATGCTTTATTTTGGGAATGAACCAAAAAGCAGCTGAAATTTTGTTGGAACGTTGAAATTTCGCTGAAAGAGTTGGGAACTGCCAAGTATATGTAACAGGTGAAGCACATCAAAATAAACATTTTTTGTTCAGTGAATTTTTTTCCAAAAATTAGCCGTTCGGGCACTACAGTGAATTTAGTATTTGCATCCACCACATTCAAGGTTTCACAAATGGCTACAATGCGCCATTTCAAGAATTTTTCAAATTATTTAATGTCAACAGACGTTGGGCTCTCTCCGGCGATTTTTTAAAATCAGTTAAATTCACCGGAATTGTATGTGCAGAATTCATACAATCACACCTGAAGCAGCGAATTCTACACATACAATTCCGGTGAAATTAACTGATTAAATTCACTAAACAATAAATGTTTATTTTGATGTTCACCTGTTAAACATATTTGGCAGTTCCCAACTCTTTTCTAGTATGTTAAAACAGGTAGTTTTGGGCTTATTTTCACTACACAGTAACATAGATCAAAATCAGAAAACTGAATTCAGGATTTCTTTTTTTATGCTGTATTATTAGCTCATTTACTTAAATTATGTATCAAAAATTGCATTTAATTCATGCAGTTGGCTACGTAGCAACGTGGTGGACGTAAACAGTAGTTACGCTCTACAGCCAAACTGGCCCCTTTGCAGACATTGGGATAAGGTCAAACATGCCTTATTTGGTGTCCCCTACCACCCCTTAAAGTTTTACCAGATATTTTCCAAACACCCTGTATAAAGCAATGCAATGCAATGAACTTCCATAATGCTAACTAAGCTAAAACAAGGAACCACAAATATGTCACTTACATAATATAGTTCCATAATTAGTTTTACTGTTTGGACCACTGAAATAAAGAAAGAAAAGCATGCATTCATTAAAATTATTAGTGCATAAAGGAGTATACACTTCACATTACAGACATTTACTTGGCGCAGTATAGCCCAGATGCTCTTGCGCCATAAAAAATCCAAACAGACATTTATATATACCATACACTAAAACATTCAAAATATACACACATTATATATACGCGTTATATATACACCCCTTTCTGTAAATACAGTGTCGCTATTTATGACCGAACATCCCAATATTTCATCTGCGCAAACGACCATTGTCCACTAAAAATTGGTTTTTGACAATTGTGGTTCTTTATGCATTACTACCATCGAGTAGTGTAATAAAACTAACTTCGTCATTTGACCGCCAGTTTGTAATCATGATGAGTTCTTCACAAAAACCTTTAGTTTAAAGGAGAAAAAGTTATTCAAGACAGTAAAAAAGGTGGAAGTGCATGAAAATTAGAAAATCCTTGCAGTTGTGGGAGGTCATAGATAAATAAGATTTTAAAAAATAGTGGTTATTTGTGACAGTCCTCTCATCAATCAATTAAAACGGCAGAAGACCAGAAATGCAGAACTTAACAAAGTGCTGCTACAGAGTTTTTCCTCCCATTGATTAAAACACTTTCAATCAAAAATCCTGCAATTAAAATATTTCTTAATTGAAGAATTTTTCCTCACTTAATGAACCTGAAAATATAGATAGAGATGATAATAGGAAAGAGTGGACAACATTCTCAGATTAGTAGGAATGACAAGTATGGTGGTCAGCGAGTTTGTTTTGCATGGATAATGATTTTGAAGTTCCTGTTATGTTTAATATCATTTACAGGGTTCGTACACTTTAGGAAGAAAACAATCAAGGATTTCAACAGCCCCCACCCAAAATTAGAAAAAAAATTAAGGATGAGTTGTACATGATTATATACATTTTAATATTATAATATAATTTTCAGTGCTTCTTTGCGTAAGCAGCCATTTTGATACTAGGAATATTTTTGAAATTTTACTTTTATCAATAACAATGGCCTAAAAAATAATGATTCAAAATAAATCTTAAAAAACGAAATGCGAAGCACTAAATTGTTAAATAACACTGGATATACGTTAAATAATATTTGAAGGAAGAGGTGGAGGGGGTGAGAGGCATGTAAAGTATATTAAGATACTGAATATTTTGCTAAAAGACAGGTTTTTACATGGACAGCCCCACCCAAGGAAAAATCCTGGGTGTGCCACTAGCAGTAGCGTAGCAATTAAAAACTCATGGGCAGGGGAGGGCTCAAGAGGCTTTAAAGATGTGTGATGCGGTCTTAGAGAAAGTAATGTATTTTGATCCAATAGAGGGCTTGAGCTCCCTCCTTTCCTATGCCACTGGTTTAATGTCAATTGCCAAAACAGGAAGAGGCAGCTAACAAAGGTTAGCTACGTACACAAAGCGACAATTACTATGAAAATGTAAAAATTTTACCCTAGCAATGGAAGGAGGGGGGGAGGGGGCTAATCGTAATGTTACAGGAAAAATAAAACTCAAATTAGTCTTACATCATTTCTTAAAACCTTTTGCCCATGGGTCCCTTTTTAATCTTTTGAATTATGTTGCAAACCCCATCTCCACCAGTTTTTGCTGAAGAATTGCTTTGTTGGCAAGGATGGTGCCAAATGGGGAGACAGCCCCCCCCACTAAAACTAGCTCTGGTGGCTTTAAGGCATTGACCATTATTTGGCAATTGCGTTATCCCTGAGAAGGGTAATAATATGAATATGATTTATTTGAATAAATACAACGTTGAATTTACGATAAGTTTAAATACATCATTAAGCGCTTTCGACTCTTTAAGGGAGGGTCATCATCAGAATGTAACTAGACTTTGTGGAGTTATAAATGGAAACCAATTTTAGGAATCAAAAGATTATTAAATGGTATCAAATGTAAATAATAACTTACATTGTCAATTTTAAATGAAAATAATGCTGAAAAATAATGTGAAAATTAAACATGCTAAAATTAATATTTGTTCATTGATAGACTGTATTTCCATGCTCCACTTAGTTGTACTGGTGTTTCGAGGTTGCATATTGTGGGTGTTCTTTGGTAGATTTCTATTGCTTCCATTAGTCTTAGGGAGTGCTCATTCTTAGTGTTTGTTGCCAAAATTTCTGTTTCTTCAAAATTTGGTTCGGCTTCGTTGTTGAATACATAGTGTGTAAGTCCTGTTTCGTTTTGTCCGAGCCTTAGGTTTACTTGATGTTCTTTTAAGCGGATTTTAAATGGTCTTTTTGTGCTGCCTATGTAGGATGACTGGAATTCGTTTGATTTGTTGACCAATGGGATGGAGCAAATGCCTGATTTTTCTTATATTGTTATTGGATTCCTGTCTTTTCTGATGTTAATTAAATCGCGCGGTGAGTTTTGAAAGCCATTTGTAAGTTTTTGATTGTAAGTTCTTTGGTTAGTGGTGCAAAGATTGATGGATAAAATGGGATTGCACCAATGTATTTGGTAGTTGTTTTTGACTTTTGTACGGAGGTGGTATCTTTTTTTAAAAAGTTTTTTTACTTTATGGAATACACTGTTGATTATTCTGGTAGGATATTGTAATTCTATGGCTTTTTTGTAAATTAATGCTATTTCAATGTCTCTCCTTTTCACGTCATTGCATAATGCAAAGGCTCTCGTGAAATGCGAGAAAAGTGTGGCTGTTTCGTGGGACGTTGGTTTGTATGAAGAAAAATCACTGAAACTTACAGGTTCAGTTGTTTTGTGATGTATCTCTATTATTAGATTGTCTGTGACTCTTTGTAAAAGTAAGTCTAAGAAAGGCAAAGTATTGAAATGAGTTTCATCTTCATAAGTGAATTTTATGGCTGGGTGAACACCATTGAAAATTCGTTGAATTTCTGCTATGTTGGTTGTTGAGCTATTGTAAATTACTGAAAAGTCATCAACGTAGTGAATGGCTTGTACATGTGGAGCTAATGTGGAGATGTCTACTTTTTCAATTGTTTATATTATGAATTCTTGCTAGAAAGCCAGAAATTGGATAGCCCATTGGGACACCTTTTTCTTGTTTGTAATATTTTCCATTGAATTGGAAGACTTTAAGAGTAATATGAGCATATTTCAAAATGCATTTGTCTTCATCGGAAAAGGTTTGCGAATGGTTGAGTGATTTGTTTACTTGATCTATGGCAACATCAATGGGTGTGTTTGGGAAGAGGCTTTCGATGTCTAGGCTGGCTATTTTACAGTTTTTGTTTATGTAGAAGTTGTTGATTGTGTTTTTGGCATGCAATGAAGAATTGATGCATGAAGCTGAATTGCCCAGTAATGTTTTGAGTATCACTGAAAGTTTCTTTTTTAGATTGTATGTTGGAGAATTTCTTTTTGAAATTAAAGGTCTCAGTGGTTGTGGGTTGATGGATTTGTGAGTTTTATATGTGAAAAACATTCTAGGCTGGCGGTATCCGATAGGTGGATTTGTTGATACTTTTAAGATACCTGTTGTTGACGTTGAGCTTCTTGCTTGCGCCAGTTCTCTTATTAGGTTAGGTATTGGATGTCTGATGAGCTCTTTGCATCCTAATTCCTGGAATGTGTTCTGCGCTTGAGTTAAGAATCTGTACCCGGTCCATGAGAACTATTTCTCTGGTTTTGTACGCTTTCAGTAAAGTGAGTGAAGTTATTTTTAATGTTTTGTAAAGCTTTGATTTCGTCCAAAGCAACTCTGTTTATCTTAGGGCATTCGTATTTTTTTATGGATCTGGTTATTTCCCATCTAATGGCTTCTCGTTTGTTGCTGGGAATATGTTCCAAACTAATGATGTTCCCTAAGACTAACGGAAGCAACAGAAATCTACCAAAAAACACCCACAATATGCAACCTCGAAACACCAGTACAACTAAGTAGAGCGTGGAAATACATTCTATCAATGAGCAAATAATAACTTTAGCATGTTTAATTTCACCATTATTTTCATTTTACAAATTGGCAACACAAGTTATTATTTACATTTGATATCATTTAATAATTTTTTCATTTCTAAAATTGTTTTCCATTTTATAACTTCACAAAGTCTTGTTACATTCTTATGATGACCCTCCAGTGAAGAGTGGAAAGGGTTTAATGATGTATTAAAACTTAACGCAAATTCAACGTTGTATTTATTCAAATAATATTCGTCATAAATTGCGGGTATTACCAATATTATGGGGTAATAATATCTTACAGGAGTGAAGTTCTACGTCGCCCCTACTAGAAAAAGGTAGCTTCTTTGCAAAACAAAGTTCATGTAGGCTTGGGGTGATCGACAGTTTTGCATTATCCCCATGGAAGCTTACCTACATATTCCTCTGTATGTTCTTTGCCTTCACCTACCCTGCATGGCTACAGTGCTCACCAGGGAAAACGTTTTCACTCTTATTAGTAAATAGAGTGGGTGTACTATAATAAAACTCAAAAGCAAGGGGAGTGGGGAAGGGCACCAATGCTATCTAGTAATTCTTTGTTCAATCACACATAGTAAGTCACTTTGAATGTCAAGAAAACTGGAAATGTAGCAGTTACAGGGAAATTTTCATGCTTAGGTTTCTTGAGAAGGAAAATTGGAACGAAAAAATACAATGGCAAAACGGAATTTTGATAAATGTGAAACTGAATTTCAGTGCAATTCAGTAGTATGAAATATTTCATAATTTTGGCACAGTTTGCGGTGCTCTGTAAAATTTTGGTGCAGTCTGATATAATTTTACAGAAATTGTTAAGTTTGGCAAAGATAGGTGCAACTGTTCCATCCCTGAATCCACATAGAATATTACGGATTCTTCAACCATAATTCTGGGAAGGTGCATTCACTCATGTTTCAGTTTAAATTAAGAATGCTTAGAAAACTATGCTACAAAATATCACTTGAAAGTAAACACAATAGCAGGACTCAAGAACACTCAGAGATTGTTACTATCAATAAGCACATGATACAAATGCGGTATGAAAGAAACGAAGCCAACAGGGGCGAGATGCTTGCCCGCTGAAAAACATGTAAAGGAAAAACAGGGGGAGTGGCATAACTGGTTTATTCAACTGGTGTTACGTCACTAACTACAGATGCACATGACTGAATAATTAAAATGCAGTGACCTCGACTGATGAAAGTGACTAAAAATAGCCTACACGGGAAATGGAATAAAAAATAATAGTTCAAGTATTTTCCAGGCCATTGTGAAAAACCTAGTATTTTCTTGGATATTCAAGACCTTGAAAGGATGTTTTAAAATTCAAGGCTTTCCCCAATTTTCCAGGCCCCATACAAACCCTGCATTAAGGAAAAGTAGTCAGAAAATATGATGGAAAGGGAAAAAGTGATGAGGAAATGAAAGCAGATGATTGTGTGGAACTGCCACAAAATTCTAACATCAAAACATATTTTGATGTTTTGGTAAATTTTCAGGAGATCCAAAACTTTGCTTTGAACAAAAATGAAGAGTTATACAAAAGGACTAGAAATACAGAGTAGTTATAATTAAATTTGGCCTATTTAGAGCATCCTGGAGCTTGAACCATTCAATGGATTGAAACCAAAATTGGTATATAGACTATCCAAAGGATACCGAAAAGGAATCTACAAAACATTTTTTTTTTTACTTTAAAAACGTCCACTAGGTGGCGTTTTTTACTCAATATGGCAAAAGTAACCTGTGAAATGACCAACACGCAACACGAATGGCACTTTTAACGTTTAGTAACATTTATTGCATGGAAATATTTTAAATGAATATTGTGCGAGCAATAACAGTACGCCGGTGCTGCAGGCGTATAAAGGAAAAATAATGATTTTACATGTGTAGACAGCGCATAAAGAAATGTGACGATCAAGCATTTACTAATCGCGCACAGGACGATGTAATGGATGTTCCTCAATGTGACCATCATCATTTACTTGTAACAATTCAATCTGGCACACAGTGTGTTCAACAGCACATTGTAATTGACCCTCTGTGGTGCTTCGAACATGCAGCATTATGGAATACATAGATTCTGCTAACATAGAAACACTTCCACAATAAGCCAAGTCTTTAATTGACCCTGGTGGCGCTGAATAAAGTATTCATGACGACGGACCAGAATATAATAAAATTATCTATGTTTATTTCTAATTTTCTCCGCTTTACTGGGAGAATGATGTTGGCTGATGGAATTAGCGCTTTAAAGAATTGCAATGCGGTCGACGCAGTCGGCGCCTGAATTACAACTGGTTTATACAACAATTTTCCGCATGGTGGCAGTACAAAGCATGAAAATGGTAGAACTGTTTTATAAGACTTAACAGACCCCACAACTAGAAGCGGCATGGAGTGAGATATAGTGAACGTGTGCCAGTGATTAGTAAACGGACAACTGATAACATGCTCATCGGTGAAATGCTGGAGCAAAAAAGGATTTGACGGACCATGCAGCATGTGGATATGCACCATCTTGTACAAAAACGGGGGATAAAACGCACTGTTGTTTCTGTAGTTGCGGTAAAACAAATATCTGGAATAACTCACGGTACAGAAGGGCCATCACAACACATTTGGCAGGGCCATAAACTGTTAGAAGTGAATGACGGCAGCCACACTGGACATCCATTATATATTATACTAATTATACATAATACTACATAACTCATTTCATTGGTTGCTTTTGCCGTATTTCACTGCAAAACGCTCCTGGGTGACAATTTTGAAGTAATTTTTTTTTGCAGATTCCTTTTACGCATCCTTTGGTTAGTTTATATACTAATTATGGTGTCAATCCACTGAACAGTTCGAACTCCAGGGTGCTCTAAATAGGTCGAGTTCAATTATAACCACCCTGTAATTAATTAAGATAAAATATTTGCCATAAAAAAATGAAAACAATTATGAATCACTTATTTGTTTAATGTAAATTAAAATAGATGAGGATTAATGTGTTTGAAATGACTAATTTTTTTATTTATTTTAATTTTTTTTATACTGAACCTCTAAATAACAGCCACCTCCGAAGGATGGTCACCTTTCCAGAGTGCTGTGGGTGACAGTTATTCGGTGGTTTTACTGTATATATATTTTAAAAATAGGTACAATTTAATTTTTTTTTAAATATATGAAAACAAAATTATATATACATATATAAGCTTATTAACTACACTTGTTGACCAAAAAAGTTATGCATCAAGGAGCAGACACTGGAATAGAATCAAACTTTGTGTGGTAGTAATGACAATGGTAATAAAGTCATTACAATATTACAGTGAGTACTGTCCGTTCACGAAAAGTAGTCCGATGAAACAGTTAGAAATAACGGTAGGTGACGTCACAAACGGCCTAGCCGATTACAGTAGAGGGGGACCCAATTTCAGAACTGGATTTTAGCGAACTTTTGTCTGCGTCAAAAACAAGTTCTGAAATGAACTGTTTGTGACATCACCTCCCATTATTTCTAAATGTTCCATCGGACTACTTTTCGTGAACGTACAGTACATCCAATTTAAAGTTTCCTTTAATACCTCAAAAAGAATTCAATAGCTTCGATACATGTGACGATACAGTCATGTAGGGAGACAAACAAATGTTGTACGTTACTCTATGGCAAATTTACTCATACATATATTGCAACTGTCATTCCAGATCCTACACACTTGTAAATGGCTGAAGCTTCTGCCGCATCTGGCCTCACAAATACTCAATGGGCCACAGATCTGCACAAAATGTAAACAAATGAAGTGTGGTAACATGACAGAAACATTCCAGTGAAACCCTAGCTATATGCATAAAAGAATTATTTTGTTGGAAAATGGATCTTTGTAGAACTGCCATGAAAGGCAAATATGGAGATGTTAGAATTTCTGACTGTACCAGTGTGCTGTTAATGTTCCTCATATCATTGCTAGTGGTGACCAACTATTACATAAGATGACTCCCCAAATTAGTAAGCCAACAGTGGGGCAATGCATTGTTCAACAGTGAAATTGTGATCAAAGCACTTATCCATGATCTTTTGCACTCTAGTCGCTAATGACAATACATTACTAGTTAATAGCAGTCATGTTTCCTTGTCACAAAACCAATGACGTTAAAGTATTAATGCCAGAAAGAGTGAGAGATACTGTGAATGCAAATTCCCCTCTGTTAGTTGCCAAGCAATGATATAAGAGACAAAGTTCTCTTATATAGCTTTCATGTGCCTATATGTAGACAAAGATGCTACTACAGCTTTTTATGCTTGTCTCACGATCCTTTGTCCGGCTGGTCTGTCACCTCTTCAGCGGCCCTGAGGTGGTAACATGTTCATCTATAACGTACTGTTATCCCAGGTTTGACTTCCAACAGTGAAAAAAAAAAACACTAACTCTTAACTGCTCACTGTAGTACAGGGGTTGGTTCCCTAGGGTATAAGAGATTTGGATTCCCTGTAAAATTGTAGGACCCAGTGCCTAGCATGACCCTTCTTGTCCTTGGACCATGAAACTCACAAATGACCAAAACCGCTTCACAATCAAGTCAGAATGACCTAATGGCTGATAATTCCACAAATTATCTATCTTGCTTGTCACACCCCATCGATACTGCCTCTCTCTCACTATCAGTTGTTTGTAGTGATGCACAGTGTGTTCTCCAAGCATGCTGATTACTCACCTATCTCCATCTAACATTTATACATGCTGATTACTCACCTATCTCTATCAACATTTATAATGGATGTACAGCACACAGCAACTGTTTGAGAACCTTTCTTGTACATCACAATAATTGTGATTTCAGTGCCTTTATGTAACATGCATTTATGCACAGTCGCACCAAACTGTAATCATTTGCATATTTGCCCAAAATGACAACTTTCATAGTTGGTTATAGGATGGTTCAGCCTAGGTGCGTAACTTTTTTGTTAATGAATGTATATTACAATTTTTTCGATTTCCCCATTGATATGAATAAATTTATTAGACATTTTCTATTGACAACAATATTTTCATCAAAAAATGTAAAAAAAAATCATTTACATTAATGTTTTCTGAAATTTCGTTCCTTGGTGAGCAACAATTTCACCCAATGTACATATTTGAGAACCAAGAAAATCCTATAAAAATGACAAAAAATAAAAGTTATAACAGTTTTAGAAAAAAAATACTTGAAAAATAAGCAAAACACATAGAATGATTATCAACTTCAAAAAACATGTTTAACTTCAGATTTCCATAAAGCTTGATATATTTTCTTCATTTAATAGACTGCTTAAAATAAACCATGGTTGTCAATAAAAAAGTTCAAGTCACAGAAAATACTTTCCTTCTGTCAACTAGCAACATGAATATTATTTCACATTTTTATACTGATAAATACAAAATTCTCGTTGAAAACCAAACAGAATTTATAAATGTGTATAAGCAGTATGAGCTTATTATTGTTAAATAGGAACATCAAAACATATTTAAAGGCATTAAAAAAACATACACAAACCAAGAAAGCACACAACGTACATATTTGAGAACTATGTACACAGTCAAGTCACATTATTAGAACCACCAGGTACTTCCAACGACATGCGCATGTAGCCAATGAAATAAGGTGTGTGTCATGATCTAGCTTGGTGGGCATATAATGGTATATTGACTGTTTGCTAAACATATCAACATCAGCTATGATGGTGAAATCTTATAATTTATCCAAGTTAAAAAAAAATAAGGTGGATGATTATTAGGTATTAGACTCATGGTGCTAGCATTTCTAAAACTTCGAATTTTGTGAAACGTTCCTGTATATCTGTAGTGAGAATGTATCGCGAATAGACAGATAGAATAATTTTAAGAGACAAGAGATCAAACTGTGGAGTGACACAAGCCATTGATGGTAGAGGTTAGCAGAATCTGTGATGGATGGTAAGAAGGGGTTTATTAAGGGAGGGGATAAGGGGGCTGCAGCCCAAGGCTCCTTAGATTTGGTGTTGGCAGAAGGGAGCCCCAAAATAAAGGCAAATATATATTATCAATTTTCATTTTTAAACATACTAACCTACAGTACTGTAGTGAAAGTAATGTATTTTTGTCACTTACATTTTATAGCCTACTATACTCCAGCCATTTTTCTTCATTCCCAAATACACGTTCAGGCCCCAGATTTACCATATAGATGTATCCTTTCTGGGCCCCCAAATTAAAGACAAAAAAAAAGCATATTCAGTATTGCAGGCCTTAAGAACTCCTTTGCCCTGATACCAATGTCCCACCCCGCCAAAGGTGATAGAGCCGACAGTATATGCTATGAACCCCCTTCCCCCGAGTCAAATGAAAGGAACTGCATATTTATATGCTACATGCGCATTATTATACTTTTTTTTTTTTTGGCAAATTCCATTTCTGTCTACTTTTTATTGTTGCCACAAACTCAAAAACAGGACTTTAGGCTGTAGTTAGCCATGTTATAAGAATACAAAGTATTGTATATTATTTTTTAACTCTTTAAGGGATTTAAGCACATTGGTTCACCCAAGATTTCGCATTGCAATTAAGGATTGTAAGATGTTAGTACCTTTTACAGGATTAACACAATTGCGAAATACTGGCCAACACAAAGCCACCAGGGGAGGTTTTTTGTGATTTTTCATGGAGGAATTTATTGTACTTAATGATTTTGACACAAACACTTCAGCTCAG
>QLNU02015360.1:99331330-99343248 GCA_006491805.2 Dysdera silvatica
TGAAGAACATCGATTACATCGTCCTGTACACGATTAACAGCTGCTTAATTGTCGAATTCCTTTCTGCAGCTGTTTGTATGTGCAAAATCTTCTCTTTTTTTCTCCATTGCATACCTGCAGCACTAGCTTACTTCGTTCATTTGAAATGTTTCGATGCAGTAAGTGTTACTAAATGTTAAAAATGTCATTTGTGTTGCGTGTTGGTCATTACTTAGGTTACTTTCGCCATATTGTGCAAAAAATGCCACCTAACAGGCATTCTCGAAGTAAATTTTTTTACAGATTCTTTTTCCACATCGCTTTGGATGGTATATATACCAATTTGGTGTCAAACAGCTGAAGCAGTTCATGCTCCAAGGTGTTCTAAATGAGCCAAGTTCAATTATAACCACCCTGTATTTTAAATTCAGAACAAATCAAACCCTCATGCCCAGTGGTTTGGACCCTAAGACCCTGCGGAAATAGGCCCAGATCCCCCATGTAAAAATATCATTAATAAAACGTCGAATAATTGTTAGCAGATAAAAATTTGACATTTTCTCGATGACTTTTTCTCCATGGAGAGGCAAAAAGTTTCACATTCGGAGCATCAGTCTGGACATGGTGGGTCCCAGTGAGAAAAGACAGTGTTCCATCCAGGCCAAACCGATACTGCTCATGCCCACACAAAAAATTGCTTTGGAACATATACAGCAATCTAAGTGTTACATTTTGAACTAAAATCATCAAAGTGCATAATTATACATTTAAAATAAAGGGAGTATTACATTTATAACTTCAAGGTTATTGAAGTACCACTGAACTTGTCCATTTAGGCTGAATTTTGGCATACTTTAGTTTCATCACAAATAGAACGATTCTAAGGATGCGTCTTAAGGAATCCCTGAATCAGAAAATAAGGACCACCCTTTTATATATATATAATGTGTGCGTGTGTGTAATAGTAAAATGTAAGTTTAAGAAATTTCTATGAAAAATGATAAGTACTTAAAATATTGCTCCTTTGTATAATTCCTGTTGTCTAAAAAAATTATGTAACATAATACAAAATCTCTCAGTAATTTACATTTTTAAATAAAAGGTAAAAATAAAGTGAGTAATGGAATGTGGATGCTGAATAAGAAAACAAAAAATCTCATTTTCAAACTTGCATACAATTAATGATTAAAGTACACTAACAAATACTACATACATGATCTTTTAAATCAGTCCTTGCTGAATCGATATCATATCTAAAATAAAAATATAAAACTTTTAATTAGAATTTTTCACAAAAAATAACAAGCGATAAAAAATTCAACTAGAATATTGAAAGAGAATTCTTTATCAGAGTATCTCACTCTTTTTTTTTTCTCCCTTTAATAATTTGTAAATTTTATGCTCACAACTGATAATGCATTTGAATTACTAATGAATACGCAAAAAAATAATCGACAAACACCATACAATTTTAAAGAAAGAAGAATTTATAAAATTAAATATGTAAGGTGATATGATATGCAATGTTCAAATGTAAATTGCTAGGGATTGATTTATACAGTCAAAATGTTAATATAGATGTTAATTGAATAATGCAGAGAATAAATAAGATTATTATTAAATGAACACTAATAATATATCTCACGTTTTTTCTTCACATCTACCACTGGTAGTTATTTAATCATACTGATGAGAAGGGTAGGTTTTTACTGTCAACTGAAGGTGAAATATTGTCAACATTTCTCAATAATAGGGGCATACTCATACAGGAGACTAATTATATCATTACCAATATATATCGTGAACATCTGATACAAACGACATAAAATTTATCTCTAATCTAATGTTCAATATGAATAGGGAAAAATGCTTAAATTTATTAAAAAATGTAATTATGGCAGATATTGTAAAGGAAAGGTATAGAAAATATGAGTAGTAAGAGTTTAAATTCCTTAAATAGAATTCCGCTTAAATTCTGTTTCAAGTTATGCCCCTGGCATCAAATGTACAAATGTGTTACCTTAAGTTCCTTGATTAAGTATATGCAGATAAATTATACTAAGCATTCATCATAATATAATGGGGAAATTAAAATGCACGGTAATTTCAGTGAAACAAAAATTACCCAACTAAAGCCATTATTTCATGACTGTCGATTTAAAATATTTTGAAAACATGCAAACACAACTCTTACATTTCAAACTTTAGGTTTTGCTGCTCTTCAAAATGATATGGAAGCACGAACTTATGAGCAAAATCAGGATTTAGACAATCTTTGATAACTTCAGTCCTTCCAAACTACAAAATAAAATACCGTGTCAAGAAAACTATAATTGTAATAAGAGTTCAAATTCATTATGATTCTTACAAATTTAGCTCATTTATGCACATCCCTAAAGCAGACTGTTTTGCAACGTTCTGAAACAAGCCTTCGGTTAATCAAAAATGTGCTGCATGAGATGCAGGTATATGTACCGTATATATATATATATTAAATAGAGTTTTAAATTCTATAAAACAAATTCCCTTTTAATAGAAATGCAAAAAATATTTGGACTAGTTTTTATTCATTTATTTATTCTAAGACAAAAAAAAAATTATTCATCCCACAATTGTTATGCGGGGAAGCTGTTCTGCAATGTGCGTCACACTATTCAGCACATTCTACTTTGGGGAATACATACAATCTCAGCCTTTAGCATTGATCTAATATACATACACACACACAAAATTTTTATTTTTTCACAAATAAACAAAAATTACACAAATAGAAATGCTCACTTCCTGAAATTTATTAGAACCTGGCTCTTTAGTATATAAAACACACATGGGATCAGATTTAGAGAAAACATCTGTATCTTGTAAATTTCTGCAACAAACGAAAACATTTACAACTCATTAAGAAGGTACACTGCCTGACAAAGAAAATGCAACAACATGAAAGAATGTTAGAAATATATCAAACTTAAGGAATGCATAAAACATGTATGCTATTAACAAATGATTACAATATGGTTGTTATACAGTTACTATATAGGTGGTAAAAAAATGAATCGAAGACTACTTGTAGCTATTCAGTAAGTGGTACAGCTGTCGCGTTAAGTAATGTATACAGTAAAACGAGAGGGTACCAAGCAGGGTTCGTTGATTTAAATCAGCGGATGTTTTTTAAAAAACCATTGATTTAAA
Organism: Dysdera silvatica; assembly: GCA_006491805.2. NCBI lineage: Eukaryota > Metazoa > Arthropoda > Arachnida > Araneae > Dysderidae > Dysdera > Dysdera silvatica. Next base: position 99,334,499 of record QLNU02015360.1, read on the forward strand.
TCAAGTTGTATGCACGAGAAAAAAAAAAATACCCACATTAAATTATTAGTATTCTAATTAATTTAGACATTTTCACAAAATGAAATATTATGAAATATTATGAAATTAAGAAAAAATTTTAATTGGTTTCCTAAAATTAGCTGAACTTCATATATTTATAGTTTTGGAATTAATAACTTTTACGAGTTCTAAAATATTTCAGTTCTCCAAAACAATAATGGGTTTTACCAGGAGACTGTCTCATGATGCTGGACTGGGACTACAAAAATTGCCACCTTTCCACCTGCCAGATTGGCCAATTCTACTAGCCACCACATTAGGATATGCCCATCATCTCTCACTGGCTCTTAGAGCCCCAGTTTTCTTATTGGACTACAGACGTTTTTTCTCAGTGCACTTCTGTGCACAAAACTTTCATCTCTAAAATTGTTCTTCAAAACAATCATGAACTTTCATTCTCATCCATCGTCCAACAGACTTTGAATTGATGGACATCACTCCGATGGATCAGCTTTTTGATATTGTAGCCTTGTCTCTCATATATTTGCATTAGACTTGTAGTTTGTATTTGCAAATGTATTTTCCTATGCATACAAACAATTAACACTCACCCCACACTAACAGTCAGGGTTACACTTTTGGCCTCGGGGCCCCCATTTATGCAGGAATTCTGAAGGACTCATCTTCCCTTTCCCCACACACACACTTTATATAGCAAAAAACATTTTTAAATTTTATACCTTCCAAACTTTTATAAAAAACATTTTTCCAAATGATTTTTGTAAAGCCCATTTCCTTTTCAAAACTTAAACCGTCATCCACTATTTACATATTGGAGATAGAACGGTTAAATAACATTGCACTCCACGTTGCCAGTCAAGTTTGTTAGAGTTCTCAACAGTAACAGGAGAAAAATGAATTAGAAAACTTACAAAAATGAAGGAAATTGAAGAAAAAGAAAACTAGATAAAGGGAGAATTAAGTAGAAAGAAATGGTACAAGAAGAAAAATGGGCAAAACTTACTAACATAAGAAAAATTTCGCGATGTTTCGAGAACAATCCCAACCTGCTGTCACCAAATGCACTAACTTCCTTCCTGGACGCTATAGCTTCCTGCTTCAATGATGGATTCATATCTTACAAGCCTAAAACTTTTATAACTGTACTAAAAAGGACTTTCCTATATTTTTTTAGGCATCTATAATAAATGTTTTTTTGGAAGCTGTTAAAACACTCTTCTGGAAACAGTGCATATTACTTTCTTGTCACAACGGATGTCACCAAAACTCATTATATACTCTTAAAGTCAGTCCAAATGGCCAATCACAGAAAAAGGGAACGTTCACAGATTTCATCATTTTTAATTGTAATTGAAATAACTGCAATGTTCACAGCTGCAACCCTCTTAAAACGATTATCCTCAGAGATGTACCAAGGGGTGCCTTTATCTTGGATGCTACTATAAGGTCATTCCATGTCAAATCAACACAGAAAAGTGGTTTACCCGACATTGATTTCTTTAAAAATTGGCAGAACTGTTATACATTATGACTTACAATTACCTGCCAAATTTTAGATTTTTCTGCTTTTTCTTTAAAGTTATGAATTTTTAAAGTTTAAATAAAGGCTGGAAAAATGCATCACCCAGCAACATAAAATATCATGTAACTTCTAATTAGGCTAATCAGATTAATGAGGCCTCATTTTGAAGCTCTTGATGTGAGGTTTTTGGAGAGATGTAACATGGCTAGGGTACTGAAGGTCAAAGGTCCAGGGCATGTGATATTAACCGTCAGTATCTCAAAACATGTGCTTTTTGTTTTACATGATTTTTTTTATATTTTAATGGTCAACTACTTACTTAGTTGATTGCCAATTTTCAAGTTGGAATTCTGATTCAATTTTAAGTTATTAATTTTTATGTATAAACAGTAAGCATACCATACCACAAAACATAGGTGCCAACTTCTAGAAGTGAAAAATCTGTAGTCAATCACGCACGCGTGGGCAGGCCACCATTTTTTAATTAAACAAAATCATACATAATTTATGAAAAAAGGGCACAATGAGGAAGTTAAGTATTTATTAAATTAATAATAATAGAGGATTAAACTGTATTAAACGCAATATTAATTCTTAGAATTTACAAATGCTGTAGTGCAAGATTTTGCATTTGAGAAATTTTTTGTCAAATACATTCTCGTAACATTTCACACGTTGTCTGCATTTAACTATTAGTAAATTTTCTAATGTGTCATCAGACATGGTTGACCTGAAGTCAGTTCTAATTTTCTTCACTTGACTGAAGACTCTCTCGCATGCTGCATTACTGTGAGGGATCGTAAGTATTGACAGCATAACCTGAGAAAGTCGTTTAAATTTTAATTCACAAGTATCATTTTTTATTTTACCTATGGCTGCCCATTGTGCATCAATGCTACCTTCATTACTCACAGTTTGTGGAACTTCGAAAGCCTGGAACTCACTGAATTCTGTTTGTAAAGCATCAACAGCTTCATCTTCTGTATTATTGAACAAAAGAACAGGAAATTTTTCTGTAAAATATTTTAAGCTGGAAAATGATGCATTTTCAAAATTCGATATTTGTGTAACCTCTGCATGATGTAACACTTCTAACTCAAAAGGAAATTTATTGTGCATGTAGTCACATGCTGCTATGAAATAGCTTCTGACGTTTTCATAAAATTCATTTTTATCATGGATGTTAAAATCTTGGATTACTTTCAGTGTTCCATTTCCAATTAAGATATCAACATCATCTTTTTGATTACTCCTCTCATGATAGTGGACTTTCAAAATATCACTACATAATTTTGTGACGCTTGGTTTTACAAATTTCACTAGCATTCCCCTCTAAAATTTTAAGAGAACAGATTTTAGCATATGAATATGCGGTTCCGCAGACTGAAGTTGAGCATTTGCTTTTTAAAATATAGGCACAGTATAAGATAAAAATAAACAGAAAGCCTTATTGATATCTTCCGACAGAAAATAAAACAACCTTTCTTCACGAGACATGGAGTTTTCAGTTTTTTGTTTCTTAGAAATATCCACATAATTTTGAGCTTTCCTTTTTAATTTCTGCGATGCTTTTTTGCTGTTACGTTCTTTCACTTTATCTGCATTTTCAACCGAAACTTTGATAGAGGGAATAGTAAAGAAAGAAAGTGGGGTGATTTGATTCCTTTTCATGGCCTCTTCCTTAAAAAAACTGATCAAAGGTTGCCACTGCTGGATTATACGCTCTAAGCACTTTCCAACAGACAACCAACGAGTGCTAACGTGTTTTAGTACCTTTTTATATCAGTCTCATGAAATTCTTGAAGAATTTTCAAACTATCTTGTCTTTTCGAACTCTTTTGTAAGTAATAGTAAATGTCTACCAAAATTTCATCGATTTTAAATGGCAAACATGCAGCACTCTTTTCAGCTGCTAAGTTAATAAGGTGGCAGGAACAGCCCATAATTTCAATATTTTGGTGATGATTCTTTAACACCGCTGCTACACCTGCTTTTTTTCCTATCATAACAGGTGCATTATCACAGCTAAAGGCAACACAATTAGAAATCGCAAGGTTTTTAGATTGTAAAGCACTTACCAGAAGATTTCCAATATTTAACCCAGTTTCGTCTTCTTTCAAAGATGGCATAGATAAAAGACAATTCACAATTTTTTCACATAAAGGATCGAAGAAAGTTACCACTATTGAATACAGCTTTGAATCAACATCGTTGCTTCCATCAGTTGCAATTGAAAATGGATAGCACCTTAAATTTTCAATTTAATTAAATTCATTGGCAAATTATGTTCGATCAAAACAGTGACACACCCACATAGGGAGCCTTTGAAAATGTAAAACATATCAGCTATGTTGTAATTTCAAAATGCCTGCAGCATGATACTATTGCAGTTCACCTTTTCAACATCATTTACTTGCCTATTTAAAAAAAAAAAAAATTAAAGTAGGCCCAAATACATTACTTTTCAGATGAAGTAGTTGCCTATTATAAAAACCAGAAAAATTTCATTAATCGTTGCTACCATAAAGCAGATTTTGGTACATCAGCTGAATGGCACTTCTATGCCACTTCATATGGTAAAATTGCCTGTGATGGTCTAGGAGGTACTATTTAGAGACTAGCAGTCAAAGCCAGCTTATAGAGACCATTCAGTTCACAAATTGTGACAACTCGTCAGTTATATGACTAGGCAACTGAAAATATTCAAGCATGTGATTTTGTTTACTTCATTGAAAACTAACAAGAGGTTGAAAGACAGTTGTTGCAAAAACGTTTAGAAATGTCATGAACTATATGCAACACACAGCTATTGCACTGATTCATACGAGTTGATAACCACCTCCAAAATGAAAGTGTATTCTAATGCCATAATCTCAAAAACAGTGTGTGTTTTGAGTGAAAATGAACTTGTATTCACAGACATTTGTGGCTTTGCAACATGTGTTTATGAGGGTAATTGATGGGTTGGATGCATACCAAATACTTTTGAAGAAACTGAAGAAATTAAGATTATGTTTCTACATCCACATGAACCTTCATCCTCTTTTGCACATCCTACAAAAGAACATATTTTAATTTTGCTAAGATGTGACATATTGCAGAAAGTGGATGTAAATACTGCAACAGGAAGAACTTACACATTTTCTACAGAGGACACTGTATCAACTGAAATGAAGGTTACACTTTTTTCTTTTTGCCACCCACGTTTAAGTAGCTCAAACTAGAGCTTTTTTTATATTTGGAGAAAAAGTGGCGCCGTCCTCATCCTGGATTCGAACCAGGGTCAACGCATTGAGCCCTTGGTGTCTTGACCAACTAGACGAATGAAGACAAGAACAAACGCATTTTTCTCCGTATATTAGGATGTAAGATATTATTACCCTTCACAGGGATAACACAATTGCCAAATAATGGTCAACACAGAAAAGCCTCCGGGGCGAAATTCAAAACAAAATTCCTGCAAAGTGAGAAAAGCAAAAAGCGAGTACTCAGCTAGTCCTTGGGGCGGATGTTTGTGATGGGAAAATAGTCTTATTGCATACGTAATCCATAAGAAAATAAGAGTCAAATGCTTAAACATTTGCTGCAATGAACAAAACACAGCGAACGGGAATCAAAAGGAAAATGGTGTATCATACCAATTCTCACTGCATCATAGACATATGGCGTCATAGTATGCAACTTCACAAACTCATTCACTGGAATTTAGAACGATTTCAAGAGGACAGAAGTAGGCAACGTGTCATATAGTAGCACTCTGATGTTTTTAGTAAGTGTCCTCGCCGAACGCCGTAAGGGATGCGTAATCGGGAGCAGAGCCAAAAAAGTCGCTAAGAGGAACGTCAAATGCATTGTTAACTTTCTTTTTTTAAACCTGTCAACACTAACATCGGCAGAATTTGATGCGAAGTCGCCTCGAACGCTATGGTTTCACCGCTTCTTATACTTGTCACGTTCTCCCTCCCCCCCCAGATACGATACTCTATTGCCGTTCCACATTTTTGAGTCCAACAATTTAGTTTCACTTAATGTTTTTTTAGTATTTTCGAAATAAAATTATTAATATGTTACCTGCATGATACTGATAACTCCACCAAGCTACTCAATGTAGTGTCAGCAGTTTGAGCCAGAACAGAATTGTATTGTAACGAATCTGCCATCTTGTGAGTGAGATTCTCAATGTGTCAGTCGCGAGTGAAATTACGGATATTTCAAGAGTGCACGAAATTCTATACTACAACTACAAACAAATGAATTTTGACGACAAATTTGTTGCCAATTTTTGAGTACGAAATTTACATTAGATATTCACGACGTCAGCCCTTCGAAACGTCATCTGGCGGTCCTTGGTGTAAAGTTCGCAACGGATACTCCGAAATAAACCAATTATTTTTCATCTTGTAAACATATAGTTGTAAAAAACCCGGGAATTTTGGACACAATGAAAACTTTGATGGGAAGAAACCAAGATAAGTAGAATAAAGGAGATAGTCCCGTCCGCGCCTTACTTTCTATTGGTCGATCGTGTCGAATCGACCAATAGGAAGAAAGGTGCGGGTGGTATTATCTCCTTTATTCTATATACTATGCATAGTTTGATATTATGTATAGTATATTATGTATATACTGTACATAATATCAAACTAAACACAAGAATATTAAAAAAAAAATCTTATTCAGTTGTACTGCGGATGAATGTAGGAGCCCAGACCTGTCTTCGGTGAAATACAACGTCGAAAAACTTGTCGAAAGACCCAGATTTACCTTTCTTTAACCGGTAAAAGCACACACTAGTTTTTTTTAAAAAAAGATAAATCGTGGAAAGAAATGCCCTTGTGAAAGAATTGACGCAATAGCAGGAGGAGTCGCTGTCGAGAAGTTATTAAAATTTGGTTTATAACCCCCATATGTACCGGTGAAAATTATTTTAATTAACTAATATTGATTTCCCGTTATTGATCGTACGACGCCTTGCGTCACTCTGAAATTCTGTTGTTTCATCATGGGGATCCGTGACGTCTTCACATATGTTTCAGCGAAGTTATGCGGCAACTGCTGACGTGTCGAGTTTATAGCAAAGTAATAGTAATACTTTATTCCTTATTATTTTATACCGCAGGAGACCATACAAACGATTTGCTTGGGAAATGGAAAGAGAGCAGTAGCGATGCTAGTAACGGGGCTCTCTTTCCGGTAGAAAAAGCAAGGGATTTCTCGTATTCTGCAAGAAACAACAAAGATATTGATTCGCGCGTACAAATCCGCATTGTTATTAAGAGATTTACATTCGCTGGTGTATAACATTTACAGAGTTTATGAGCAGAGTCTTGACTCGAAGACGTTACAAGTGAAGGTTGAAGTCCAAAGGTGGAATCTTTGTGGGCTGCAGAGTAAGAATGTTTTTCCTTGTAGCCAAGGCCGGAAGAAGAAGTAGGAGAAACAAAAATAGTAGAAAAATGTAAATGAATTTTGAGTTGACCGTTGCGGGTGCACTTTTAGAGGACATTTATAAGGAAAGGCAGACAAAAGAAAAATGGAAAAGGAAGAGCAGGGAGAGCAGAGGAGGGGGAAGAACTGAAAACTAAAAGGAAAGAGTAGGAAGGCAGAAGTAGCAGGCAGAGCATACTTGATTTAAGTACCAATCAAAGATTTTGGCTTTAAGGGTGAGAAAAGAGAGATTTAAATTCTTGAGGAATTGAATTCCAGATTTTAGAACCCGTAACGGAGACACTGTGTGTTTTATAGTTTGTGCGAGTCCGCGGTATTCTGATATCGTCCTGGTGACGTGTATTGTAATCATGTGTCGTCTGTGAGATGGAGAAAGGTAAAACTAGGTCACCTTTTGTGACTTTGTACATAAGGAGTGCAAGTTTATATTTTACTAAGAGAGTGAAAGGAAGAATGCGCCATAATTTAAAAAATTGGCCAGCGTGTTCATGGAAGCCTGCAAAGTTAACTATTCGCATAAGCATTTTTTGCGCTCCTATCAATTGCCTAAGGGTGGTAAAATATGTGATTCCCCAGACCTCAAGACAGTAGGTAAGTTTTGAATAAAATAAAGAATAGTAAAGAATTATCGCGTTTTCGTGGGTGTACGATAAAATTGGCCGGTTCACAAACAGAATATCAAAACATTATGTTCCGAATAAACTGAACTTTAATTACATACGTACGATAATATGGATTCCGAGATTAACGTAAGCTTGTACAATCGTGAAGAACATACGCATGCAAAGGCGTCGAAGTTACGAGGAAGTCTCTCTCTAATCACTTACTTTGCCGCGAACTTAGCGTCAGTTTTGGTTCTGGAATTGGAAAAGTTTTGGTTCTAGTTCGTAGGTGTTGCCATCCCCTGACGGAAAGTGTGCCGCTACACACTCCCCTCCCAGCGACAACGTTTAAATTGAACATATAGTGACATATCTAGTGGGAAAATGAACTTGCTGACCCGATCTCGTGATCCCTGTTATCATTGAGGTCTCTGTGGTGTTTGCTTCATTGGTGTCCTAAACGGCATTGCTGCCATGAGCTGTTGTCCTCTCTGTTTCAAGCATAAAAGCTGGTTTAACTGCATATGGTCCGTGGTAACTTGGCTGCAAGTTTGTGTGTGTCGCGTTGTCTTGCACAAAGACGTGTGTACACGTTTTCAGATCCATGGGTACAAAAAAGTTTTTTGTCCCGTGTGTTGTTGTTGGGGTTGGTACTAATGCTTTGACAAAATTTTGAAGTTGTTTTAAGAAATCGTGTTGTTGTGTCTTCTCGGAATCATTGTAAAATTCACCCGGCAAGTGCAGTGCTGAACCATATACCAGTCGAGCAGATGAACACCCCAAGTCTTCTTTAATGGCGGAATGAAGCCCAAGAAGTACAAATGGGAGAGCATCGACCCATGAAGTTGATTTTTGAAGATGGCTTTTCAGAGCGGTTTTGAGTGTACGATGCTGTCGCTCGATGAGACCCTTTGCCTGTGGGTGATAAGCTGATGTGTGATGTTTTTGAAAACCAGGGTATTTTCCCAAAGAATGAAATAATTCTCTCTCGGATTGGCGACCCTGGTCTGTTGTTATCTTTGCCGGTATGCCAAACCGAGCGAACCATGATCCAATTAGTGCTTTGCTGACAGTGTCCACGGACTGATCCTCCAAGGGTGTGGCCTCTATCCACCTGGTAAATCGATCTATTGCCGTTAATAAATAACGATAACCCT
>QLNU02015360.1:99345883-99371370 GCA_006491805.2 Dysdera silvatica
AAAAGGGCTGTAAAAAAATGCCTAATCAGAAAACATATCTGCGTTTTAAAAAGGATAAAGTAGACAGAGGGTCACTAATCGATATGTATAAAGCAATCGAAATGGAAGTTTGGTGAAATTTATGGAAATTATGGGCAAAAAACTACGAGTTATACATGGTTTCGATATTCGGAAATGGGCAATTGGAACTTCTTTACCTTTCCCTAAATTAAGTTTCTTGCCTCAAGCACATGGGTAAAGGACTTTTATAAACGTTATGGCATAACGTCTAGGAAGGTAACAAAACTTGTAACGAAAAAACTAGTGACTGCTCTGGAAATGATCTAAAATGCTGCAACAAAAATTTAAACAAAAGTAATAAAACTATTTTAAATATATACTCCCCATTGTGTATTTAATACTAATCAATGCAGATTCAATGACGAATTAACAGATAGTCGAACGCTTTGTTTCCGAGGGGAAAAAATAACATTGGGTTGTGCATCATCTCCAACTAATCAGTGTACTCACTCGTACACCGTTCAATATTTAATAAATGCCGATGGCAAAGTTGTTGGTGATGCGTTTTTATGTTTACACGAAAGCACAAGCCAATTTGGAAAAAGAGTCCAATCTTCTCTGTTTAAAGCTCCCAATGTAACTATGACTTGCAGTTCATTAGGAAAATTAACGACAACACTGAGCAATTTTTGGATGAGCACATTTTCAGATATGTGACTGAAAATGTTGTCCTGTTGTGCGATTCTTGTAGTGTTCATAAAAATCTGTAGATTTTTGAAAAGAGGTGTAGCATTGGGGGAAGCCAGATGGGGTAGTTAAAATTATTTCTGAACAGACAATTCCCATTTGCCAACTTTTAGATCGCTTTTTTTTAGAGAAATAAAGTACATAGCGCGAGAAATATGTCGATACTTTAAAATATCTGCTCATGGTTCTGAATTAAAAATTCGAAATAATATTATCCAATTACAGTCCTTGATACACTTCCAAATGTGTTCTGATATTTTTGAACCCATGATCAATAGCATGGATTACATCTGGGTTATCAGAAGACGAAAATCCTGATTTTTTAAATGTCCGCTAAATGTGTTTCACATTCACAGGAAATGTTTGTGATAAAATACCTAATTGTAAAAATTCTCCTTTTATTCGATGCAGCCAGCCACTGCAGGAAAAATTCATATTTTTCATGATTTGGGATTTTCATACAATTGATTGCTAAAAATCGTAATATTCGATAAAAATTGTAATAAATACATTTCTCCTTTCTTAAATAAAAATGCAGAAAGTTCAATTTCATTTATGTTCCTTCCTTCTAATGATATAAATCTCGATTTTCCTTTATTACTTTAACTCCTTCAACCATCACAATTTTTGTTATTTTTATGTCATTATCATACCATAAGTATACAGGAAAAAGAAATGCAACATATTATATTCGCCAAGCAGCCAACAAGTTGGCGAATTCTTGCGCTGTACTACTCGTTTCCGCGTGCATTTTATAACCCTTTAAAAACATTATTAATAAGTTACGTCTCCAAAAACCGTGAAACGCGTATCCGATGGATTTCTGCAAGGAACATAATGAAGCAAAAAAAAAAATAAATATTCAATACTTTTGAAAATATGATAACATAAAATCTCTGAAAATAGTCCCATTTTTGCTCTCTCCGGCCCTATAACACCTATATTTATGGCCATTCTGAAAAATGCCCGAATACGTGTCTAATAATTTTTTGACAGCTCTTTCAAATGAGCCTAATGTCATTAAAATCCGCGTCGTCCACCCTTCCGACCTTCCTTTGTTAGTGAATTACAATTCCAGATTCGTTAAAGGTATATCAACTGTACATGTATTACTAACATTGTAACAGAGATTCAGCATTCACTCAATGAAGATAACATTGGTCTTGGTATATTCTTTGATTTGAGTAAAGGTTTCGACATCATAAATAGAAATGTTTTATTAAAAATTTTATCACATTATGGTATTAGAGGACAGACGGTTAATGTGCTTAAAGGCTATTTATGGGACAGAAAGCAGTATGTGAACATTAACAATAGCAATTCCGATTATTTGGAAAACATTTATGGAGTACCTCAAGGGTCCCTATTGGGTCCTTTTTTATTTTTAATATATATTAACGACATAGTGAACATCTTTAAAAAGGTAAATTAACTCTATACACTGATGATACTAGTATTTTTTTACAAGGTAATAATATTGGGTACATAATAACAACTAGACATGATGAAATGCAAAAGTATAAATTATGGTTAATAATCACAATTAAAATAATCACATGAAAATTAACGAAACAAAGACAAAAGTTGTTATATTTCGAACAAAAAATAAAAGTATCACCACTTTGGACAACACAGTTGACTTCTATATCAACGGGGGAAAAAATAGAATGTGTTAAAGAGATAGATTTTTTGGGAGTAGCATTAGGACAAGACCTTAGTTGGAATCAACACGTGAATAAAACAGAAAAAAAAAGGTTTAGGAAGAGGAATGATCAAGAGACTATTGGGTAATTGTCCAAAGGAAGTATTATTACAACTTTATTACCCGTTTATACATAGCCACCTATCATATTGTAAAATCATATGGGGAAATCTTGACAAATGAAACTTGAATTGAACACATTAAGATCTTTACAAATAAAATTCATGAAGACCATAGAATCTGGAAATAATAGAAATTGGACATCGTTGTTTATTAAGCATAGTATATTACCAATAGACAGAACAAATGATTTTAATACGTTAACATTAAGGAACAAAAGAACTAAAACATGTTGATATCATAGACATACAGTCTTATGAACATAATAAAAATTTAAGAAAAAAAATCACTTAAGACTACCTAAAATAAGGATAGAATTATATAGGAAGAGCATCGAATACAGAGGTATAACTTTTGTGGAATAATCTACCAGACGACATTAAGAACACAAATAACAATAAATGGTTTAAGAAGAAATTGTTTACTCATTTGTTAAATGAAATTTAGAGCCTTTATGTTCTTTTCTTTATGTTAAACAGAGTTTAGAATTTTTGCGGCAATACTGGGTCCTTGGCCTGTTAAATAATGTTTTTACCGGGGATCCGTCAAAGGGTGGTATTTTATGTATATCTGTATATTCGCGGTTTATAATTTGTATGCATTAATTTTTCATTGTAACATAGAAGTATGTACTTGCAGATTGTATGCATTGTCTCCTATGATAAATAGAAAATCTATTATCTAAAAAAAAAACTTTCGAAAGTAAATGCATAGCAGGTTCGGGCAAATTAAATTTTTAAATGGATGGAGGGGCTTAGGCCCCCTCTGTCCCCACATGGGCACCCATGTTTGGAGATAAATACATGAAAAGAGACACAGAGAAATCCAACTACACAGTTGGAAACAAAATGCATGTTATAAAAAATAACATGGACAAACCCTATCAAACCATGTATAAACACACACAGTTGCCAAAGTTACAAAATTACCAAGAAAACTGTAATACGGAGTAGCACCAAAATTATTTTATGACATTCAGTGTTGTGGTGACTTCTGCTTGAGTTACTAATCAAATGTCATTTTCACACTCACTTGCATCATAATCACTTCTAACTGATTTGCATTTAACACGTAAGAAACAAACACAGATGTAGAGGAATATGACCTTGTAGCAACACCATTGTCAATTTGTATAAATTTTGATCTTTAACTTTGTGTACTGAAAAATAAATAAATGAAATGAATTGATTGTGCATTTTGTCTCGTCGGGTACATCCTGGATGTTGAAGATGTGCAAACTCAGATAGTGCAGCATCATTGCAATCTCATGTTTTATCACAATTAAAGCTAGACAAACACATTTAAAGCTAGCATAATGAAAGCAATTTGTATATACCTGTTTGACACCAGTGGCTCGTGTATCCAGAAATAAGGTGTTACACATATATTTTTGCCCTTGGAAATATGACTCACGAGTGCTGTTTTCCTTTTCATCTTTTCTCTTGCGTTTGAGAGGAGGTGGGTGGAGAGTTATCCAGGCATAAGTGTCCATTCAAGTATTACATAAGCACATTTCTGACAATTTTATACCCCTTCCCCTTTATAAGAAAAAATAAGCAAATACCTGTCCCCCACACCCTCGTGTTAACAGAAGATTTTGGCTCTCTAATTTTCTGGTACATGCAAGTTTTTGAAATAAGAATGCAACGTGTGATGCAAATTATAATACTTATTTACATTTTTACTCTAATATTGAGCATTTATTTATAAGTTCGCTATAATATTAAATGCTTATTAATAAATAGAGAGTAATCACAACAAATTATCGCATTTAAAAAGTTTTAATATGCTCTTAATAACCATTTTGGTGGCCATATGCCACCACCATTAGAATCGTACATTAGCTTAAAATAACCACTGGCAGATCTAAGTAGGGGCGATGGGACAATTGCCCCTCTCTAGCCAGGATTATATCATGGAAAATTAAATAGAAAATACCAGACATTTGGCTAAAAATAGGAATCCGAAACAAATCACCCCCATCGTTGAAAGATGTCTGGATCTGCTCTTGATGACAGCATATTAAAACTTACGTTGTAAGCAAATAGTATGTAAGAAATAAGTAAAGTGGATTTGCTGAAATATATTTACATAAAAATAATACATTCATTCTAATTTAAAAATGTCAGCGCAAGGAGTTTCAAATAGGGCCCCCAAGTGAAAAAAGGTTAAGAGCCACTGAGTTAATTAATCAAATACTTAAATGTGATTACATGTATTTTATGTCTTCTACTCACAGTGTGTCATACATCCAAGTATTGCAATTCTGTCAGAATGCAGTTGTCATTTTGTGACTATGTACTAGTTTTATTATTGTTTGCATCTTACGTAAGCACGTTTCAGATCTCTTACTCTCCATTGTTAGAAAAAATAAGCAAATCTCAAACCCCCTCCTCGAAAGGTGCTTATGTAATAATTGAGCAGCCCCTAATTTAACATCATTAAAAACAATGTACTACAGCAACAAGACATTGTCTGCGTAATTACAATTACGACAATCCAAAATTTCAAATTATTTAAAAATTAATAGAAAAGAAAATGAACTGACAGGGAATGATTGGGGGGGGGGAGAAATTGAAGGGGTAAGAGTGCTTTGTGAGACGAGAATTAGAACAGAAAGAGTAAGAAATAGTATGGAATATAGGGGCCGATAGATATTTCACACTGATCATTTTGAATTTTAAAAATATGCAATAACTTGTCATCAAAGACAACGTTAATTATGTATTTTTAGTGATATAATAACAGAATAATGGATTAATAGAACATAATCTCAAATAAATCATATTACAGACTATGTAATGAAAAGAATGAAATTCACAATAACATTAGCATAGGGTTTTCTCATCTTGAGTCCTTTTTTTCCTAGAAGCAAAAATAGCTCTAGTTTGAGGCTTATTTCTACATGAATGTCGAAAATTATTAAGAAGTTAAATAGGAGTTTTACGCATACGACTAACAAGAGGGAGAAACGTGGTTGCAAAGCTTGTGCAACAACTAAGTCCTCCTGTCTTGTGAATACAATGATCGTGTCTAGCATTTCTACTCATACCTAGCACCATAGTGGCTTGCTGTTGCTGCTCTGCTTAAACACAGGCGGCCAGCAGATATGCTATTTCGAAGATCGAATCATTTATTGAAATGTTTGGGATGACTGCGATCATTTTTATGACATGTTTCAAGCTAAATGAACATATTCTAATAAAATAATAACAATAAAAACATTAACACAATTTCTTTTTCTTTGCAATGAAAACTGGTTATTACACAACACTGCAACTTGAAAATCAGCCGCCACTGTTTGACACCATATTTCAGCTTTTATCGATGTTTACATAGAGCATTTATTACTAACCATGTCTAGATTTAGTGTGCAGGGTATTGTGGACAGAGCGATTTGTTTGTCTCCCCTCACAATCATTCAAATTCAATCAATCCATCCCCATAAATGCAATAGAAAATCATGGAGTACGTTATAAAAAGGCATTTATAATTATCTTATTTGCATTATTATAAAACAAAGTAATGATATCTTTATGAACAAAAAATATTTACTTGATGACAAACTTTTATTTTTCCCGATGTTGGAGGCTGGGGCTCACTCTCATGGAGAAGACAGTTCAGTGAAATTCTTTAATGGATGGATTGCAATTTTTTTTCAAAATAAAAGTTCATCCCTTGTATCAGTGTAAAGTTTTCAAAATTATTGGGGAGAGGAAAAGCACATATTATGTACACTTAAACACTATAGTATATATAAAAATGAAATTTACTTCAAATTATTGGCAAGTGTTCTGGCCCCATAGACCGATATAACTCCACCTCTATAATTGCTTGTTAAAATTCTTAAAACAGCAGCGTTTGTGAAATTTTTCAATAACTTAGTTTTTCAGAGTCATCCATATTTGCTACTGAGAAAACGACCAGTCTTTCCTTGATTTTCATACCACTGATATGCTTTTTGTTTTTAAATAAAGAGTTTTTACTTACTATTTTAAGCAAAGCTGCTATGCAAAACATATGGGAATTTTTTTTAACTACAGTGGGTGTGTGATTATATTATAATATTAAAAATACAAATATAGCTCTGGATCAGCAAACAGAAAAGCTAGTGAATCACTATTAATTAGATTGAAATGCACTGATGCACCCTGTTGCTTATTTCTTTGTATAACGAAACGCCCCTAAATTTTATGATTGTCTTTAAGAAACCTTCCTCAAAAAGGAAAATTTAAAGCCAATTCCATTAAATGAGCATTTGGCATGTGTGTATAATTTTTGAAGTTCCAATGAACGACCATAAATTTATCCACACAATTGCC
Organism: Dysdera silvatica; assembly: GCA_006491805.2. Classification (NCBI taxonomy): domain Eukaryota; kingdom Metazoa; phylum Arthropoda; class Arachnida; order Araneae; family Dysderidae; genus Dysdera; species Dysdera silvatica. The sequence continues at coordinate 99,352,775 of QLNU02015360.1, forward strand.
AAAAGTTACGTAAGACATTTATATACAATGGTAAAGCTTATTGCAAGAAACCAAATGCTTCAAATAAGCTTTATTTTTGTAATGAACCTTTCCTTTGTATTAAAGTTTTTAATTGTTCAAATGGTCATTACCAAAGGTAAGTCATAACTTGCTTTTTTTAGTTACATTTGGTTTATTTTAGTTTCATTTAGCATACCTGTCTGCACTTGCAAATAGTTTAAATTCATTAAAAAACTTATAAATTTAGTATAAGCATAGAATCATATGGGCATGTGGGGCCTGAGCCTCTCAATAATTTAAGATAAATGGCAATTTTTCATGTATTGTAATTGTAATATATATGTACATAGGTAGGTGGGTGGGTAGGCAATATGTGCTTTGCCTTCCCAATAATTTTGAAAACTCTACAGTAATGAAATTAAGCTATAATTTTGATTAGATTGGAGAATTAGGCTTAAACATGGAAATAGGTTTAAAAAGTTAGACCTTCATACTTTATATATTTAAAAAGTCAGGTATTATCATGTATATAGGTTTTCGGAATTCAGCTACCACCTGACATAACTGATTGCGAAAATTTATAAAAATTCACTTAAGTATATGTTTTTTAGGATATGGTTGTACGCGTTTTAATTTGTCTGAAATTTCAACATATCCACCTCAGTCTTCATTGATATCGAACCTCATTATGATCCAGTGGTTATGATCTCTGTCTACTGGGCTGGTTTCGATTTGCAGTCAACTTGGTAATGTATACACAAATCACATTTGGAATTCATGTTATGTCCTACCCTAGATGACCCATAACATAGTTTTGTAGCGTAACTTTTACAAATGCAAATCCATTGACCCTGTTGATTTTGTCATTTCATATACATTTGATTTTTTTGAAATCTTCTGAAAATGATTCATACAATACAGACAAGTTGAAGCATAAATGTAAAAAAGTTTGAACATGTCAAATGTATTTGAAACCGTTGGCTTATAATAATTTCTACCTTGAAAGTTTTCAATGAAACTTACAGAGTGATCTTTATAAATTTTAGCCTTACATTACCTGCCACAAGGAACTAAAAAATTGCAAAATGGAAGAGAGGATGCTGAAATTCTTGTAAGTTCTACACATTTTTTGTTATTATGAATGTTAAACCACCTTTGTATATTTGTAATTTTTCATTAATATACTATGATAGTATAATTACTATGTAATTGTGTAGCCTATAGCTGGTAACAGATGGAGTCACCAGTGCCGGATTAAGGATTTTATGGGCCCTAAGCCAGAAGAATACAATGGGCCCCTAAAAAATGTGGTCCTTGTGATATTTAATTAATCAACCACACATTTTTCTTTGAAGTTCATTGTTTTCAATATTCAGGTTTATAAAAAATGAAAATTTCTCGACCATTTGTAAATAAATAAGATTAAAATAATGTTTAAACCTAAAAGAACACCAAGTCCATCAAGGCCTCTGTGGGGACTTAGGCCCTGGCCTACTTTGCCTATCGTAAATCCGGCACTGAGAGCCACCATACTTTGAATACCCAATTACAAAAGTTTGACGTTAGGTGGCTCCTTGACAACCAGATTCTTTCTCTCTCTCTCTCTCTGGTATGCTCCAGCTATGTATGTCCTGCTTTCGAGATTTCAGAACAACCAGGCATTTTGCTTGTGATTAAGGCAAACATGGATTAAGCTTCCCAGATGCTATCGTTGATGTACGCAACCATGTACTGCTAATTATCAACCTAACGCTTATGCACATTGTCACTATAAACTTGTTATTAGGGTGTTAATTTTTCCCAAGATGTCCGGAGTCCCAAACTACAACCCATGCAAGCTAACGTACTAGAAATGGATCTCAGACATATCTTCTTTACAGATGGTCCAGTCGCACATAATGAATTTAACTTTTACAAGTTTGTAAACTTTTTGTTACAGTCATTGAATTGTTCTTCAATGAATATAAAATTTTGTTACTATGAACACTAAGCATTTGTAGGTTTATTAAGACTTTTCTACAAATGTTAGTTTCCCCTCGTAAGATTATGAAATTATTGCTATGATGATTAAGTCTTCTCTCTGCTAAGGTTTTGCCACTATAGACAATAAGCCTCCTTCGTAGGATGAGTTTTTTATTACAACAACAATTAATTAAGCTTTAAAAAGTTTGTAAAGTTTTGGGTGCTTTGAATATTATGCCATCTTCAATTATAAAAAGTATTCTTACTGATCGAGGAACTTCTATTGTTTTTAAATTGGTATTCTCTTAAAACTTTCTTTACAGGAATTATTTATTTGAACAATGATTTGACACAGAACTAAACAGTGAAAGTAGGGCCAGATAAAGATATTTACTTGTCATGTGCAGAAAAATTATTTCAGCTTTTACATTTCCATGACTTAAGTTTTGCAAAACATCCATCTTTCCTAAAGTGTTCTGCCTTTCCTATAGAAATAATATCCGATGTGGTTACCCTGTTAGCCCAATCGTTAACTTGGAACTGAGTAGAAGCACTTTCTTCTTTTTATATTTTAGGGTGGGGCTAATAACACCCTTGAAGGAAATTTGACAGTCTACAAAAATAATATTTATGTATGCCACATATGTAGCCAGAGTTACCACCATACTTATTCTGTTGATACAGTCCTGATTCCGAGCACACACTGAATCTTTGTGTATTATTACAACGTATATTGCAAATTACAATTTTACCATTCTACATTAAAATCCCAGACTATTTTTTTTTTGCTTGTGATAATTTATTTGTACATTATGAGATATGCTGTGATTACCATACTTCGTTTTAACCGGAACTGTAGGGAGAGATCGGAATATGCAGTATTTTTTCACTTTTCAAGTGTTGCAAGGTGCAAGTGTTGAAGATACAGTAAATCCACGCAGTTGAAATAATATTTACTAAAAGCTTTAAATGTTTAAGATAGTTACTTAACTAATAAGCCAAAAGATAAATAATTATAGTAAAGCATTAAAAGAATCAAATACATCTTTCTTGGCTGAGCCTCCTAGAATTACCTGTGTACACTTCGATGGTAAACAGAAAACTGAAGATATTTTTAGAATTTGGAAAACAATTATACACACCACTGCTAAATACAAAACATGCAATTAAAATTATACAATATATGTTGCCAGATACAAAAAGTGAAATTACGTACATTAGGAAAATATCATATAAAAAGAAACAATTTGACACGTTGCCAATTTTAGAAATTGTACTTATTAAATTTGCATTTCTTCCTATTCTAAATGGCAACATTCAAGAAGTCTGCAAACTGAGTAAGCAACATTTCTATCATGGCAGCTCAAAATATATTGGGATGTCAATTTTTTTTATGGGGAGGGGGGTGTGCAAGCATCGTTTGCCTAGGGCGGCAAATTTGTTTGCCTGAGTCCTGGCTGTACATCCAAATGTCAATATTAAATTGTGGCCTGGAAAGATCTATTTTTCTGTAGTAATAGGTAGCAACCCTGATTGCAGTCAAATCATGACGTTGATATTGCAGCTACTGGATGTAACATGACTGGATCAGTATCTTTAATATGAAAAAACAGGGTTCATACATATTTCTTTATATGGAATTTAAGGACTTGTTAAGAACCTTTAAGGATCACAACTAAAAAAATTAGGGTCTATTAGCAAACAGTAATTGAATGAATCAGAGATAAACCATGCAATGTGCTTCATATGTATAATACTATTTTAAATAAAAAGTAGGATGTGTTACATGATTGAACATAATCTCAGAACTAGCAGTTACGAAACATGAAGAGTCAAGAATGAAAAGCAATTCCTTAAAAGCAATCAAGTGGTTAGCTTTAAACAAGGTAATATAAATTAAAGTTTGATAATTGACATTAATCGGTTTAGACTTACAATAAATTCTAATTTAATATACAGTGTTCATTCTAGGCTTATTTAGTGGGGCAGAGATCCCTGTATACCCTTTTATGAAAATATGTGCTTCCCTGCCTGCTCTCATAGAAAACTTTGTGTCTTGAGATACATGCCTCTTAATTAAAAAAAATTTAATCGATGATTTTAGATGAAGCACTGCCTCACCCAACAAACTGCCACTACTTCATAGAAACATTGAAGAATAAGGTAACAAAATTAAGGAATTTTTGCAGGTTTTGGGTGAAAGTAAGGATTTTTAAGGACAAAAAATAGTTTTGTAAAAAATTAAGGACCGTATGGACCCCGAAAATTGAATGCTTGTAATTATTTAATGAAATCAGTTAAAGAAATATTATTAATCTTTTAGTCGTCTGGAAGCCAAGAATTATTATGACAAGAGGGACAAATGCTCTGCATTGGCTATGCTAGGAAAGGCCTTAAAAATAGAGCCCAACAATATATTCGCCCTTACAGATAGGGCTGTCATGTAAGTTACTTGTTTTTATAAAAGTTTTTACTTTTATATAATTTCTATGCTTCCCATGTCTGTTGTATTTTTGAATATACCTGTTATGCAAGTTATTGTCTTGTTTTTCTTCAGAAATTTGTTTGAATAAGTTACTTGCTTTCATGTAAGTCCAGCAGTCTTCAACCTTTTTCAGTCCAAGGATCAATTTTGCTTATTATTGTTGGCCCACGAGCCACATTACTCTATCAGCAATATTAAGACTGAACAAACACAAATCCAAGAGGGTGTAAGGCATGCCCCCCCTGAATCACAATAGAATTCAATGAGTCCTAAGTTGAATATTTGCTTTTAAATTACTGTTACACTGTGAATCAATAAAACTATAAAAAAAAACTATCAATAAAACTATACCCATATGTGTTAGAAAACTAAAGTAAAACACAATTGAGGGAGGACCGCGTATTACTTTAGTTCTCTAGCATTTTAAGATATTTATTACAAAATGTGAACAGAATAAAATACATATATTTAGGACTCAGAGGGAGAAAGTAACGTTATTTTTGTGTGAAGCAATTTTAATTTTTCATGAGACGGCAGGCCACATAAAACATGTTGGTGGGCTGCAAGTATTCTGGGGACCGCAGGTTGAAGACCACTGATGTAAGCTATGCTTCCTATAGGTATTATCTGCTTTTACATGAGTTGATTTACACAGATTGTCACTTTCCAGTGGTTATGGTTGCAGTCTGTTTATTTCACTTTTCTAGTCTATGGCAAAAGCACATAGCTTTGGGCAATTTGCTAGTTTATAAACTTACAAGTACATGCATATTATGTAGACCTACAGGCACCATTAGTGAGGGGACAGAGGAACCTGTTCCCCAATGTTGGTATTAGTGTTCCATGTCCCCCCTCCAATTTCAAAGAAAATGCCTTCTACTTGTATATTGTCCACCAATATTTTTATGCCATTGGCACCCATATGCAGACCCGGGGGAGGGTCCCAGTAATCAAATATTTATAACTACCACCATCAGGCACATTAGGCTCAATTTAACTCTAGTAAGCTTTCCATTCTTTAATAATTTTTACTTTATCCTGAAGTGTAGAACACTTTCGTTTAGCCATTTCTATATGAGAGTGACTAACATAAACCAATTAACGTTACATACAAAGGAAACTTTATCGGTTCAGACAGTCAACTGGCATATATACTTGCCAGGACTGGATTATCACATAGACAAACAAGACAAATACCTAGAGCTTGCTTTTTTTTGGGGGGTGGGGGGTGCACGGCATGGTGAAGAGTGAAGGCTACTTTAAAATCGTTGCCAATTTGACCTTATCACTAAAGCAGTAATTTTATCACAGCGCAAATTTCCTCCCATGTTTTCCATGAATTTTAGAGCTCTTTGTATATACAATGCATGCAAATATGTCACCTGTACTGACTTTATTTTCAAACTTTAAATTTCAGAACGAATTTGGAAATTGATCAGACATAGCTTGCATTTTTGTTTGTCTCAAGATCCTCATTATATGCAGGTCCTACTGTAATTACGCAGGCAGGCTTTATCCTATAAGAGACCCCAAAAAAAACTTGTTTAGGTTACCATGAAACTTTAATCTGACCTTTATCATCAGGAAATGGTCTGTGGCAGGAAATGACGAGAAAGGAAAAGCGAAGTTGACCATTGGTAAAAAATAGGGTTGTTAACCAGAAATACGTTAACACGATGAAGCATTTACCGGGACCATAAAACATGATCATTAAGTGAAAAGAGTTGTTAATTAAAATTACATTATTTAATGAGATTAATCACATTATTTTTTAGGGAGCATTTGCTGAGTCCTCAAAGTACAGTTATTAAATAGAAACAGTCGTTAATTAGAAAGATGTTATTAAGAGGAATAATTGTATACATATATCTATTTATATTCATTACACTGATGGTTTATAACATGTTTCATTGCTTAATGTTCAATATATACCATTTGATACAAATTACTGAATCATATATATATATATATATGTATGATAAATATTTTCATATCATGATGGTAATTTGTGCATTTGTTCTCTTTATTGGCTTGAAATAAATTAATTGAATGTCATCACATTGCCATAAAACTATAAGGCAGCATGTCGAGTGTTTTTCAATTGGTCAACATTCAACTGCAGAAACTATAAACTGAAATTTTGCCACCTCTGAAAGAATACATGCACATCTACAATCAGGCAAATCTACAGGTTTAGATGTTACAGTGCATACTGAGGCAGTCCTAAGCTGTGTCAGGGACAAGTTTTATAGTTTCCTAGGCCAGTGTTTCTCAAACTTTGGTCACTCGTGGACCACTTTAAGCATTCCTTTATTTATCACGGACCACCGGTGGGGGGGGGGAGTCTCCCCCTCATTAAAAAAAAGTTATTGCCTGAAATTAAAGTTGCCAACTAGGGCTAATAATATTAAGCCCTACTTAGCCCATCATACTAATCCCCGCTCCCCATCTCTCCCAAGTAAAGACATATCCAAAGTAACCCTCGAGTTATGTGATTCATTGGCAGGCTTATATACGTATATAAAAGCTTGAGCAGGAGAAAATTATTCATCCCTTAAAACATAATTTGCAGTTAATTTTAACTCCTTTTGTTGCAAATTTCAAGCTTTTTACTTTAAAAAACACTAGCTTTTGGCAGAAAATCTCTAAAATATCCGACCATGTTCTTAAAATATGGGTTGGTTGCCAAACCCACCTGAAACAAAATAATTTTTAGACTAATGCTATTTGATGAAAAGAGTGTCAGTTACGATCTTATTTTGTCAAATTTACAATGAAAATTACATTTTTAATTTAATTAAATAATAATAAGCAATATGCACAGCATGGGTATTTTTAGAGGAGTCAAAACTTTCACGAATCGCCGAAAGGTAAGGTTTATAACAGGTAATATTTATGAGAAATTCCTTAAATCTCGCACGAACCTAAATTCTAGCTATACCAGCAATTTCTAGTTCATTCATTTTTCCGAAATTTTGTGATGATCTTGTAGACCACTTGATAAGATTCCGCAGACCACACTTTGAGAAACACTGTCCTAGACAGTTTAGCAGATCGGGCCATAAACTAATTGTGTTTAATGATAAGCTATGTTATATTGTTGAAGTTTTGAGCCAAGTCCCTTAGAATCCCAGGTTCTAGGGCATTTGTGCCCTTTGCCCTTCCTGTCCCCAACCCTGGGATGTATCTTCACACTAGTACCACAGCAGTTATGGATTTATGACATCATATTGTGTGTCCATGTCACACAGTGACACCTGCCGTGCCAGGTGTATGTGAAGTCATCTTTACATGGCTCGGAATATGCATTGAAACCAATGGTGGCCATTTTGAACCAACTTTACATTAACTTCATAAAAATGTTGTGTTGTGATTATAAGTAGAAATATCATCTGTACACATTTTTCAGTGTTATAAATCTGCCTCAATAGATTTCGTTTTATGTCATTTTTTGTTTCTGTACAGTTTACCGATTTCAAAATTAATAACATTTTGTATGTTTCATGCATGTACTTAATTCGTATATGGCCTATGCCATGTCCTACTAATTTGACACTATGCAACAAGCTGGAAATTTAACTTTTATTTCAAATTTGCATTGCTTTAAAGTTAGGTTTCTTAATTTCTGACCTTTGTTGGTAGAGGTACTCCAATTACTTTCATTCTGCAATTTATATTAATTCTCAATTTTGCCATCACGGTTTTCATTATACTGATGGTAAAGAAGGGTTTTTGCTTTCTCCGATCTGGCAATGCTCTGTTGTTGTAGTTGCTGTTTCTAGAGAAAAGCTGTGTATGCTGTATTTAGTTTTATACTTATTAACACTCTTTTTCCCTTTCCTAATTCATAGTTCAATATAATCAATTAAATATTGTCCTTTTCCTATTTTAGTGCACAATGACTCTTCCAGTCCTTGCACCATAAAAATACTACCTACCTACTTACCTTCCTTTTCCTATACATAGATCTGACTCATGTACAATGAAGACTCTTCCTTCCACAGTTATTGTCTTGAATAAAGACTTGACTTCATTTTTAACTGTGTATACGCTACATGTTATGCATCATATGATTATCTTGAATAAAGACTTTACTTTATTTTTAACTGTGTAAACGCTGCATGTTATGCTCGTGTTATGCATCAATCTATAATTCCTGTGCATTAATCTTGATTTGCCATCTATTAATCATAATTATACATCTACCTTTATCTGTTATATCAAAATTATCTGCTATGCATTACTTTTTAATGTTGCATCTTAGTGCTTTAAAATATAAAGTAACTTTCATTGTTGTTTCAAATATTTTAGTTATGCAGATATTCAATATTACCAGAAAGCATATGAAGATTTATCAAGATGTCTGAATATAGATGATACCAATGAAAAGTTGTGGAATTTCGTGTTTGATCTAATGATAGTACAAGCCAAATGGCAAGTACCATTTTAAAAAATCAGTAGAAAAATCGCTTTCAGAAAGTTAAGAAACTCCATAGAACTTCTAAGATTCGCCCTACCTTTGCTTTGGCTATATATCATATTCTCATTTCAGAAGTGACACAAGTCAAAATCTGTCAGTTTGCGTTTTGAGTAAATTTTAAATTACGCAAAATTGAAAGAACTATTGTGAAATAACCTGGGTTCTTATTCTCGCGGAAACTATTGGAAGTTTAGATGTGTTGTTTCTTCTGAAGATACATATGACTGTTGGATGCTTAAAACTCATTTAAGTAACTTTTTTGTTATTTTTGCTTCTACGAGGTGTCAGCAATGATGTAGTAATCAGCCAGATACCTTAGGCAATGATTTACTTCTTAGTTAATTTATATAGTGTTCTTTTACTTTTGAAAATGAAATCGTTTGTTGTGCGGCAAGTCAATTGGTATAGATATCTCTTTTAACATAATTCATTCAAGCAAGATTGATTTGTTTCATGAACAGTGTTCTTGTGTACTGATGTACAAGTCTTAAGCCCCTGTGATTGAGTCACAAAATATTCGCCTGAATTCTGCTTGAGTGTCAAATAAAGTTTGTTGATATAATTTTTTCTTGATGTAATCTTTGCTTCATTTTTGTAAATAACTCAAAGTAAGGACATTATTGTATTATTCAGTGTCTTATGTTGTATTAGTCAGATTTTAATATGCATTTAGAAAATAAAAATTCAAATAAAACACAGTTGCTTAATTTAATGGAACCATGGGGATTTTTTAATACTGTATATGAATTAACCAGAATTGATCAAGTATTCAAAAAAAAAAGTGATCATCTACCGATTTTATATACGAATTATGATGAGGGGAGAGATGTGAGTAAACAAGATAATGTGAAAGAGATCAGGAATTTTGCCTAATTAAATATAGGAAAATTCAAATGGAATATAAAAAACACAGATTGGAATAGGATATTAGATGAAGGTCAGAATAGTAATGAGATGTATAACAGATTTATCTACATAATAAAAGAAGAGTATGAAAAAATATTTAAAATTATAAGGATTAAAAACAGAAAACGAGATAAACCATGGTTTGACAAAAATACAGGTAGGGCTATAAAGATAAAAAATAGAGCTTTGAAAAAATTTCTGAAAGCAAGAAATAGAACAGACTGGAACGATTTTGAAGGAAATAGAAATTTTATAACCCAGATGATTAGAGAACAGAAAAATAAATACTATAAAAGTAAGTTCTTGAATAAGAACATGAAACAACAATAGAAAAATATCAATGAAATATTTGGAAAAAGGGATAACAAAATAAAAATAAAATAAAATTAAAGATATATAACAGAGACTTTACTGATGAAGAATTGGGGGATGAATTTAATATATTTTTTACTAATATAGCGGAAAATATGATAAAAAATGAGCAAAGACAAGTAAAATATGATTTGGATAATATTGGAGGTCAAATAATAAATAGTATGTATTTTGGTGAAATAACTTTATTGGAAATAAAAGAAAAAGAAATTAAAATAATAAAAGAAAATAAATCTGCAGGGTATGATGACTTATAACCAAAAATAATTGAGTCAGCAGAAATGCCAAATAAAATAAAAATTTCTAAAGTAATCCCCATTTTTAAGAAAGGGGAAAAAATGACATCAACAACTTTAAATCAATACCTATACTGTCGATTTTTGCTAAACTACTGGAAAAAATTATATAAAATCGATTAATTGATTATTTGGAAAAAATAAGATTCTATCTCAAAATCAATTTGGCTTCCTAAAAGGAAAATCGACAGGTGACATATTGTTAAAAACTATCGTAAAAATTCAAAATAAAATAGAAGAAAATGAATGTGTAATGAGACAGTTCTTCGATCTCTCTCTAAGGCATTTGATGTTTCGGACAGAGAAAGATTATTAAAAAAAATACAGACTATGGAATACGAGGTACGGTGTTAAAATTATTTGATAGTTATTTGACTGATGGGTATCAAGTGGTTAATATCGGAAAGATTAATTCTAAATGAATGAAAAATTCTTATGGGATGCCGCAGGGCTCTGTCCTCGGTCCATAACCTTTTGTAATTTATATGAATGATATCACTATGGAGGTTGAGGAGATGGACATGTGCAGATGAAACAGGTCTATTAATTAGTGATGGAACCTTAGAGGGATTATTTAAAAAAGCTGAGGAAAAACTAGGCATTCTATATGATTGGTTTATAAAAAAGCAATTATTTGTCAATACAAAATACATAGTTTTTAGAGATACAAATATAGGGATACATGGGATTGAGAACTATAAATTAAGTATCAAGGATGATGAAATTAAGCGAACAGAGGAATAGAAATTTTTGGGGGTGTTAATTGATGACAAATTAATTTGGAACAAACACATTGAAACAATGTGTAAAAAAAATGGGTGGAGGAGCAGGAACTATATCCAGACTCATGGACAAAATACCAGTGGATATCTCAATAAACCTTTATTATGCATTAGTAAACAGTCATTAAATATATGTAAATTGTGTTTGGGGAAATATGGGAACTAGTAAAAATAAGATAGTACAGTCAATTATGGATAGAGCACTTACAATTACAACAAATATATCAAATCAGCAAAGAGAAGAAATAAAAAATAAATATTTTGAAAGTAATATATGAACAAAAGCAAATGGGTAAACATGCAAATACAATAATTTTAAAAGAGTAAATGTTAAAACTATAAGACCAATGGGGAAATATGAACCTATTAAAATAAGGACTAGAATGGAAGAAAAAAACATAAATTTTTATGGTATTATATACTGGAACCGGCGGCCGGAGTCATTACAGGATTGCAGAAATATTTTTAGATTTAAATCTCTTGTAGAAACACATATTTTAACTAGAACCAATTAATTACAGGTGTAACCTTGGGAATACAGGAGTTAACGTACATTTTTATGTATTTCCCACCACTCCATGCATGTCTCCAATGGGTCAGCTCTTTGTAAATGTTGAATGAATCTATTGAGAATCGATTGTATGTGAGCATGGAAATAAAATTATTATTATTATAATTGTGTTTGCTATGCGTTTACGCATAGCAAACACAATTAATTAAGAAAATACATTACAATATATTTTCTTGAACGTTTAATTTGAAATTATAATGTCTAAAAAGAAAATGGAAATTCTTCTGATACATAAAATACAAATTAAGCATTTTAAGAAAAATTATGATAGTATGGATAATGTATTAAAATCTGAAAATATTCTAGATGCAATTGTTTTGAAGACAAATTTGCTAGGTTATTGTGAAAAACTTCAAGAATATTATTATGATCATTTATCAACTATTGACGACTTTTATGAAGATGGTGAGTTCACTAAATTAATTTAGTCATAAGGCTTAGTAGATGAATCACTGATACAAATTGAATCATATATGAGTTCAATTAACAGTAGCTGAACTATGCCAATGAAAGCCACTCAAAATCTGCAATTTATGTTAACAATAATCTCCCTAAACCTAATCCGCCAACATTCATCAGAAAGCTTGAAAGTTGGCTAAGTTTTAAGTCAATATTTCTAAGCTTAATTCACTCAAATGTGTCATAGACGGATATTCAAAAATTGCAATATCTTTAAAGTACCGTTTCACTGGATACTTACAGATTTATACGAGGATTTGCTATCCTCTCTGAAAATTATAAAAACGTGTAGGATCTTCTAACTTTTAGATATGATAATGAAAGCAAATGAGCATTTGCCCAGCATAAAAATATATTTAATTTGAAAAAGGTAAAACTAACTTCAGATTTGCTTCGTGTCATGGTTGACACATGTAACGAAGCTATACATCATTTAAAGTCCCTTGGCTTAGAATGTAATTAATTAGTTGAAAATTTTCAAATTTTTATATTTCAAGATAAATTTAAAGACTCTATCAAAGTTGAATGGGAATTAATTTTGGAGTGTGTGTGGGGGGAGGAGGGACTTACCATCCCTTAAGAAATTCCTTGCATTTTTAAAAATACAAGCAAGGAATTAAAGTCAGTCAATATTTTCGTGATAAGCAAATAAAGACTAATAAAACTATTACTTTAAAGACAAATGTAAAACAAGATAGTTGGAGGTCATGCCAACTCTGTCAATCCATCCACCCTTTACATTTACATGATAAATTTTCAACAATGACACTGAAAGAACGTGCAAACTCTGTGCATAAATCAAAGTTACGTTTTAATTGTTTGCATGTTAAACATTATGTATCATCATGTAAATTCACAACATCATGCCATATCTACAAACAAAAACATCACACACTTCTTCGTTCATATCAGATTTCTCGTCAGGGACTAGTTCTCCAAATTGAAGACTCAGATCAACCTTTGAAAAACTCAGAAGATCAACAATTATGTCTAACAGGACATCTAAAACACTGTGATATGATATTGCTCAATACAGCAATTATAAAAATAAAGAATAAATCTGGACAATTCACAGAGTGTTGAGTTTTACTCAACAATGATTCTCAAACATCATTGATTACAGAGTTACGTTGTAAACGTTTACACTTAGATTTTCACAAATTGGTTACTCTATTTTAGGGTTTGACAATAAAACAACAGCATTTGTTAATGAAACTGTATCATTAACCTTTTCACTGTAGCCAAGACCGTAGCCAGGATTTAATTTCGGGGGTTCATAAATTTTTACAGCATGTATCGATACAATCACAGCATGCAAGTCCGTAGCCAAGTCCCATTAAAAATTTAATTTCGGGGGGAACCGGTCCCTAAGATCCCCCATCTGGATACAGGCAGGACCTTACTTTAATTCCTTGAAGACTCTTTGCTTGTCTTTCTAAAAATAAGGAATTTCTTAAGAGACGGGAAGTACCCCCCTCCCCCAAAGTTAATTCCCATTCAACTATAATAGACTTTGAGTTTATCCTGAAGTATAAAAATTAGAAGAATTTAAACTAATTGATTACATCCAAAGCCAATAGTCTTCAAATGACGTATGGCTTCATTACATGTGCCAATCATAATACGAAGTGAGCCTGAAGTTAGTTTTACCATTTTCAAAACTAAAAGAATCCTCATATAAGTTAACTAAGAAGAAACTAACTACCTAAGTTATCTGGTTGATTACTGCATCATTGCTGATACCTAGAGGCAGCAAAACTAAAAAACGGTTACTTAAATGAATTTTAAACATCGAACAATGTTACTTACCTTAATGATATTTTTAGCTGGAATTTTTTGAGTTATATCACTTCTGAAGTGGGGATGCAATGTGCTTTCCTCATTAAATACCACTTTTAATTATAATACTGTAATAACCACTATTACAGATTTTTGAATAATGATTATACTGGACAAAAATTTATGAAATTCACACATCCAAGATAAAAGTAGCAAATTCTTAACTAATTCAAAGCACTGAACACGAATATGATCACAAAAAAGCTGAATTGGTTATGTTTTTTTTTGGACTGGGCAACTATTTCCTCCTTGCATATTACAGATATATGCTGGGTCATTTCTACCATTAGGCCAGGGTAGGCGACTGCCTAGGGCGGCAAAATGGCGTAAAAATTTTAATTTTAAGTCAAACGAATAAAAAATTGAGCAAATGAGGAGAAAAAATGAAAAAGAGGAAAAATTAAAACATATAATTGTTTTCAAAAGCATACGAAACAATTACTTAAAAAGTCTTTATTTTGACGAATGTAAAATTTCTTGATGTGTTTAATTGTTTAATTTTGCACACAAGTTTTTTTTCTATCTCTAATACATTTAAGCCTTCTAGCTCTGATAATACAACGTTGTGTTTTGAAATATTACTCCTCTAATATCTCAGTTTTCAAAAATATAAAATGTTGAAATTAAACAATTATAACATGTAGCAATTTTTTTCTATAAAGGTATGAAAGAAAAGGATACTACGCAACTGCCCTACGCTGCTTGAATCGATTCACACTTCCTGATACAATTGAAAATGAAGTCCTAATTGACAAGTTTAAAATTTTAAAAGTAAGCCTTCCTTGTAGTCAATATTTATTATAGGCAACACTTCACTAGGCATAATATTTTATTACATATTTTGCTAGGTGCTGTAATTTACCACATACAGTATCTTACTTGATCCAGTGCTTTACTGCATGCAATAACTTGGCAGTGTGTAATATTTTACTTTGCGTTATAGTATTTATTGAGTGCAGTATGGTTGACTGTATGCAATAATTATGTTACAATTTATGCCATGTATAATCACCTCTTAAAAAAACCAAGTGCAATTTATGCTGGAAAAATGGCATTTTGAAGATGTATTTACACTTTACAAAAGTTAACTTGGGGTACAGGCCGAAATAAAAAACTTGGATCTGTCCCTGAAAGTAACTAATAATACACGTTGCTTATCATAATATGAAAGTGTAATATTTAAAATTAAAAAAATTACGTTAAATTAATATATGCATTTTATATATTAATTATATATTAATTAAACTTAATATATGAAATTTATGAGATAAAAATCTTAATGTAATAAAATTATATAAATACAGTTGATTTCATAATGAAGTTAAGTTTAATTTTTTAAGAATCTACGAATGTACACATTTATCTATATTAAACACTTAATATGAATAATTGTTTCAAAATAGCAACCATAGTACCAAAGGAGTGTAAAATGATTTATTATGTCATTAAATGATCATTATGTCCATCTCTCCAAACGATGTTTTTTTTTCTTCTTACAAGGGAACCCCTTTTGCTGTTCACTGCACTTTGAGATCAGACCTATGGGAGATATAGTGCTTGACTTCCTGATCACAAATATGTAATCATTTGTCTACTAAAATGATATGACAATTTTTTATGAATATTTTAAGTCCAAAAATGACCCTTTTTATGCCAGGTTTGGTGTTTTTTAATTACATTGTATGTGAACAAAACTGGGTTTGAAGTTCATAAGAGTATAAAGAATCATTTTATTTAATGGATAAAAAATTATGCCTCAGCTAATTCGAAATGTGTAAAAAGAAAATAATATGAAAAAGGAATTTTTAGCATAGATATTTGGTGACAATTTTGAAGAGTTGGTGTATCCCACCAACTTTTCAAATTCGTCGCTTTAAGTTTTTTATGAAACCCATCATGTCTCCTCCTTCCTGTGTTTTAATAGTCTCATGGACAGGTAGTATAGAGCCAAACATTTATTAAGATTTTCCGGAAAATTGTATATCCTTGCAAATACCTCCCCACCCCAAAAAAAGCAACATCCCTCATACAATCGCTGGATGTTTATTTCTTTAGACAATATAAAGTTTGTAAAAAAAAATAACCAATAAAATAGCAATCGAAGTAATAAAAATGCATTTTTTGGTCCACAATCAATTACAGTCTAAAAAAATATCGCCCTATATTACAATATGCTTGGTTTAGGTGCTGTTATAGAGATCATGATCCCGGAAAATTCAAAAATCGAAGAAATTTCTTTTGAAATTGAATATAACAATTGTAGCCGAGATAATTGCAAAAATCTATCATTCTTAAAATGTGCCCACTGTGATCAATTGCTTTGCTTCACTCTTTTTTTTTGTTATTATCTGGTGCAGTATAGCCCAGATGCTCTTGCGCCATAAAAATCAAAATAAACTTTCTTTTTTACTATATTACTTTCAGGACTTTCCTGAGATGTACACAGTTTTTCTCATTTTTAAATGAAGAGCATAATTCAACAATTAATCCACAATTTATGGTTACATAACTTCATGAAATAAAATACATTTCATGAAATTTTGTTCACATTTTTTCTAATTACAATAAATGCATTTTCAAATAGCCTACTATTAAGTTTTGTTCACGATTTTTTTTTAAATTCCATGGTTGCAACAGCATGTGATATGCAATGACCACATCCAGGTTGGGTTAAATATAGCAACTTTTCTCATTAGTTATACATCTCATGTGGATACTTATGTATTCATGTGTTTCTTTTCCTTATGAGATAATATTTTGGAAAAAGAAATGTAAAAGAAACTTGACATGGGCTCCGATAATCGGCAATAACTACTTCAAACGACAATCTGGCGCAATCTTTAAAATTGTCACTAAATATCTATGCTAAAAGTTAATTTTTCATATCAATGTTTTACAAGTTTTGAATTAGCCAAGACATATATTTTTTTTATCCGTTAAATATGATGCTCCTTCATAATCTTACCGACTTCAAACCTACTTTTTCTCACATACAGTGCGATTAAAAAATATCAAACCTGGCGAAAAAAGTGTCATTTTTGGACTTCAAATATTCATAAAAAATTGTCATATCATTTTAGCAGACAAATGATTCACATTCGTGATCAGGAAGTCAAGCACTATCATCTCCCATAGGTCTGGTTTAAAAGTACAATGAACAGCGAAAATGGTTCCCTTGTTAGTTTAAGTCAGAAATTTATTTTAATGCTATACTTCTTTCAGTACAGTTTCTTTTTTTTTTTGATTGACATTTAGGCAAAACAGCGAATTTTGGAAAGCAAGGCACGGATCAAAAGAACATGCTTATTAAGTGTCCCCGAATTAGTAAGTAGATTTTTATCTGTGTGTCACATGTAGTCATTAGGATGAAATTCTGATGGTGTATTCCTTCCTTTGTGTTATGAACATAAATGACAGCAAATACAGATTTTAAGAAATATACGTAAATTACTTAGAAATGTACAGAAGTTAGAACAACTCCCTAAAGACAGTTTTGTAAGTTACATATAAGATGTTAAGATGTGCCTTCGAACTAATGTCCTGTAATGTAGTACATTTGATTACATGCTGCTGCTGTTTCATACATGACGGAAGACATGAATGTCCAGAAAAGATATTGGTTGAAAGGAAGGAGTAGCTTTATGGAAAGCCAAATAATAATTTGAACTAAAGAAAGCAAAGAATGACAGGAAACAAGGTGGGATTTAGAGGGGATATTTTGTCTATAGCAAGCAATGAGAGAATAAGTTTTGGTCAAGTTATCTTGGGAGGATGATTGAAAAATGGTATGCGTTTACATGCCACTAACTTAGTAGCCATCTAGTGTTGCACACATCAAAGATTTTATCATCCTGATTGTCAAGCAATAGGTGGCTATCCCATATTAAAAATTTTCTTAATTTATTAACAACTTGTAATTATTTTTTCTCTATAATTGCCTATTATCATGGGATGTTTCTAATGCTAGCTCATGTACTGTTGATTTTTCTGAGGGGTACATGCTGGCCACACATGTGGTTCAGAGGTCATAAATACGGATCCCATTGCAATGCTCTTGCAGCTCCCTATGATTAGCTTCAGGACCTATTAAAAAAAAAGAGCCTAGACAGACATGACCATATGCTGATTTAACACATTCATGGGGTGACCCACCCGTTAGTCACTGACTCGGTGACGTGCCTGCATCTGGGTGGGTCACACTTGACTGTTCCGTGGGGCGGCGTGCATCACAGGTGAGTCACGCTTGACTATCCCGTGGTTCGACGTGCATCACAGGTGAGTCACTTATTTTCAGAAAATAAGTCGTTAAAGAAAGAAGTTTATTTTATTTTTTTTCAACATTATCTATAAAAATTGAGTATTATAAACATTAACATTCAATATTTTAAATTGATAACAATTATTTATTTATACCTATGTAACTTTTTAAAACATTCTAAACATA
>QLNU02015360.1:99371470-99398213 GCA_006491805.2 Dysdera silvatica
ATTAGCCATTTGCTTGCAACACAGTAGGTTATCAACAGATAAATGAATTTTGAATGACAAAGTACAGTAAAACCCTATTGCTTGGCTTTGTGGTTAATTTTCTTGTATACAAATGATTTTTTAAAAACATTAACACTTTATATTTAATAAGAAATATAAAATTAAATATTTTAAATACATTATGAATCAAACAATATCAATCAACGTTTATTGGCGTAGTGATACCAACGCCGATGGTATGGCGTGATTAGATGGTGAAACGTTCGAAAGAAAATAAATATTTCTGCCTTCGGTGGGACCTGAACCCACGACCTTCCACTTGCCGGGCGGAGGCTCTACCCACTGAGCTACGAAGGACAATATATAATCTCTTTACGAACGTATATATATTGTTGCCAGTTATTTCGCAGAATGGTGTAGTGGTTGGTATCACTACGCCAATAAACGTTGATTGATATTGTTGTTTGATTTAATCTGCGTAGTGTTCGATTTATATAAACATTATGAACTGAAAAAAAAACAAAACCTGCAACCAAGTGGTTATATATTATATACATGCAAGGCTCATATGCGGATTACTTTGCAAAAGTGATATAAATTAGGCCCCTACACCTACATTAACGTTTTCACCAATTAAACTAGAATTGAACTGGCCCTGCGGTGGTACAGTGTGGTAACGCGTTCGCCTAGTGCGCCGTTAACTTGGGTTCGACTCCTAATGGTGCAAAGTACGTTTATTGAGAGATCTCGTAAAAGATCGCACTGCTGACTGTAGTCAGAGGTTTGGTTCCTTACACCTTAAGAGGTTCAGATCCCTCAGAAAACAGTAGGTCCCGGCACAGCATGACTATTATAGCCTTTGAGCCGTAAAACCACAAACAAACAAGAACTGAACTACTACTCAAAACTGAAGCAATGAACACAAAAAAGGTTAAAATAATGAACATTAAAAATGAATTTTATGCATATTACGTGTGTATGAAACACCCTATGTTATTTACGATGTCATGTTAACTTATGCAATGTATCAGTTGGTCTACAGTTGATGGACCTACTTTAAGACATAGATTCACCCTTTTATAAGATTGTGCAGGAAATGTTGGTATTAAAGAAAAGATGTACACACCAAATCCAACTATGAAACTTTTATTGAAATCCAGGCTAAATCTCTCATTTTACTTTATTGCTTCCTGCAAAAGGTCAACGGAGGGTACGTTATCATTTCCCCCCCAAAAAGATCCCAAGGCTAGAGCCTGCCCCTGCAAGGGTGAACACAGGGGGTAGTCACAGGGGTCATGACCCCCCCAAAATATATTTTTTCACTGTAAAAAATTCCAACTTTCATGATAAATGAAGGGTGTTATTCCAAGACCATGGCAAATTCTGTCCTTGACCCCCCCCTCCCAGAATGAAAGTTTGTGTCTGCCTCAGCTGCCCTGGTTCACCTACTCATCTACCCTAGTCTGAAAACTAAGTTAAACTCCTGACTCTGAAAAGCTTTACCCTTTTTCCCTCACATATATATACCTAACCTGACATTCCTGCAGGCTTCATGAGCACAAATATTAATAGTGCTTACGCCATTGTAGGCCACATTACCCCACAATATCAATTGTATCGGGGCAATATGTACAACCTCTGGAAAAAAGTTTGGAATCAATACCTATGGTCTACAAAATTTCATCGAAGTCAATAAGGTATTCTAAAGAAAATAAATTCATTAAATCGAATTGGTGTATTTACAAAAATATACATTGTTTCTAAAATTTACATGTAAAGGGATCATTTAAATTAGCAGTATTTTTTAAATTATTTAATTTTAACTCACAACACCGTGAGAAAAAAGTATGGAACCATTTGAGGTATAGGAAAAAAGTATGGAATCATATTAAAATTTACTTGATTAGTAGCACGTATGTCCACCACAGGCCTTGATTCTCTTCTGCATGAACTCCCCAAGTTTCCTCAGTCATCTCGGTCAATTTTGTCCCATGCAGTCTTAATAGTAATTTTTAATGTTTCTTTGTTGGCTGCTGTTTCATGACAAGTTATTTAAGTTTCCACCGTAGATTTTTCATTGGGTTCAAATCCGGACTGCAGGTTTGTCAGTCCATTGTCTGTATGTTTGTCTCCGAAAGGTAATTTTTAAGAAAACTAGACCTATGACATGAGTCATTGTCGTCCACGAAGCTGACTTCCTCATCCTCAAACTGGTCTTCGATTGTTGGAATGAGAGAAGCGTCTAAAATCTCGATACAAGCTTCGGAATTCACAGTTCCATTTATTATACTTGGACCCCCAGATGACATACACCCCCAACTCATACGGGATGTAGGAAACTTTTTGCGGAACTTCATACAATCTTCGTTCATGGTTTCTCCTTTTAGATACCAAATAAATATTCCACTGTCGTCACCATTACCAATGCATATTCTTGACTCATCATTAAATATCACTATGCTTCAGTCGAATTTTTCCTTCGTTTTCCCCCATTTTAATCTAGCTCGTTTATGTTTTTTGTATGTTTAGGTTTAATCTTGGCTTTATAAAAGTGAAAACCCATACCACATAGACGATTTCTAGCTGCTTTATCAGAAATGTTAGCTTTAAATATTTTTTCCATTGATCATTTATTTGTTTTGATGTTGAAAATCTCATACCTCTACATATTTTCCTTAAAGTTTGATCCTAATGAGTATACATTGCACGAGGTCTGCCACAATGGTGAAAGTTCATCACGCTTTTCGTTTTTTTATATTTTTCTAAATTTTCGAAATGGCGGATTGAGAACAAGAAAATGTCTTTTCAACTATTCGTTGAGAATTTTCCTTCTGCTAACGATTTAATTATTCTATTCTTAACTTTAACATTGAGCTTTTTTATCGGTGCCATTTTCCTTTGCTAGCTAACGATATGAAAGCAAATGATGCTGGTTTTATATATTTACCTCCACTCAGAATTCAACCATGCATATTACATAATCATAACATCATTTGCTCACTTAGAATTTGCATAAACAAGCCTTTGATTTCATACTTTTTTTTGATTTCATATTTTTTTCTCACTGTGTTGTTAGTTAAAATTAAATAATTTAAAAAATGCTACTAACTTAAATGATCTTTTTATATGTAAATTTCAGAAACAATATTTTTGGAAATACATCAATTCGGTTTAATAAATTTATTTTCTTTAGAATACTTTATTAACTTTGATGAAATTTTGTAGACCATAGGTGTTGATTCCAAACCTTTTCCAGGGGTTGTGTTTGAAATATTTCCAAATTATATTGGATTGAAAAAAGAAATTGGTGAAATGTTGTACAAAACGTTTTTCTATGTTAATGGCTCTAATTTTGAGTACTGCTTTAGTTCTATACGTGAACATGTTTAAAAAGGCTATTTATCATTGCTTGTATATTGTTGGCTTTGTATTATTTTCTGTGAGCTTTAAGGTGCAAGAACAGCAAGGGTCATGCATATTCTATGACCTACAGTTTTCTGAGGAATCTGAGAGCAGTTAGTTAATGAGCCTTTTTATTTATTTTTTTACATCATTGGGAATTGAACCTGAGATAACGACATGCTAGGCCACTGCACCATCACAAGGCCTGCATTTTTACTGCATATTGTATTCCTGATTATATGTATATATTGCATTGAAAACCTTTTAAAAAGTAGTTGGTCATTAATGGTAACTGCTTATCCAGATTAAAAGCCAATTAATGTAATTTGTGTTTCTTGCAGAAGTCATTTTATGCAATACATGCCTTCAATGCCACAAATGATAATGAGGTTAGTTTTGAAAAAGGAGATATCATTGTTAACTGTTATCTCATCAGTGACGGCTGGATGATGGGTACGGTTCTACGTTCTAAGAAAACTGGAAGGCTACCTGAGGGATTTATAGAACTGTTTGAGTGAAAGAAAAAGTTGTTTTGTATACATTCATATGTATAAACTGTAATCTTGTACCTAGTCCATGACATGTTCACATTTTTAAGTATTTTTTAATTATATTGGATGAAAAATGTTCTTATCCCCAAGTGATATATATATATATAAATATGCTGTAAAGGAAGTCAGCGCTATTTCTTTGTATGTTTTTTCATAAAAGTTAAACTTAATATGAACTTCGAAGTCTTTTAAAATACTGTCAAACATCGAAAATGAGAATCAAGTAGATTAGTAGTTTACAAATAGCTGGTAACAATAGTGGTTAGTTGCAAGGGCATAACTTAAATGAATTATGTCAGGATTAGAATTTTCTACACAGGATAGCACCACACGGTCATTTGGGCTGACAGGACTAGGTCTGGTTTTAAGTAAATTTGATTGAGAACTTTTCATGGTTCTCTTAAAGTTACATAAGTCCTTAATTTAAGTTTGTCCAAGTTTCATATAGAGAATAAAAGTTTTGTGGTTCTGAATCACACTATCATCAACCCAGTTTTATCAATGGTTCATATGAAGATAAAAGAGTTTGATGGTTCAGGGTTACATTAACCCTTTACCATCTAGAAGGAACAAATATTCCTCTGACATCACAATTTTTCCTATTAAAACCAACAGTGCTGTCAAGCTACTATTTGCCTCAAAGGAATATTCCATTACCTAAAAGGAAATATTCCATTACCTAGTTAAAAAAAAATGGCAACAGATGACAGTAGTTCTTTGTGAGACATAGAAATGGCTGCCTCTTTTGTGATATCAACAAGGTAGGCAATGCCTATTTTTCTTAGAATTAGTTTATAAATGCATATTATTTTATAAATTGAATAATCAGAGTTACGAATGAATGGCTCAAGATCACAAACACTCAAATAAAAAAAAAAATTCCCTTTACACGGAATAGAGGATCACATTATGAAGAAGCTACAAATGTTCCTTTCAGGAAAATGCGCACCTTTTTATATGATTTGAGAAATTCAATGTTAATAAGTCTGATGCGGTTATGCCAGAACATAAAACCTAATAAGCATAAGATCTTCTTCGACAATTATTTCAGCTCACCAGAACAAATGTCATGCACATGTTCCAAAATGACTTGCTTGCATTATTAACTATGAATAAATCTTGACTACGAAAATGCCTTTTGAAAAGCGAGACCAAGCTGAAGAAAGGAGGTTGTGGAGCATTTGATTCTTACAAAGATAAAACAGAAGAGGTTATGATTTGTGCCTGGCTAGGTAACCATCAGGTAATTATCACCTCAAATTATCAAAATGCTTTACCTACTGACAAATGCACATGACGAAACAAGAAAACAGGAGAAGTGATGGAAATAGAACACCCAGCCGTTGTGCAGATGCACGTTCATATATGGGTGGTACTGGCCATGATCAAGATCAAACTGAAAACACACAAGTGGTATCTTCGTCTCGCATTCCATTTCATGGATTTGGGTGTAGTGAATACATGGATTTTCTACTGAAGTACTGGTGGAAATGGGTTATTCAAAGACTTCAAGTTGTACATCTGTCGTTCATTAATCAAGGGATCCACTACAGGGAGTTGTCCTATACTAGTTCAAACTTCGATTGAGGAAAGCAACGATGACGTTCCAACAAAACGACGTGCCCCAGTGCCAACTGTAGTTAGATATGATAACATTTCTCACTTAGTAAAAGAAGCAGAGAAACCACAAAATCCCCATGTTGTCAACTGGCAGGTTGCTCTAGAAAGAGTAGATTCTACTGTGTCAAGTGTATGGTTTTTCGGTACATAATGGGAGGAACTAACTGTTTTTACAAGTATCATACTCAACAATAATATTTTGCACACTAACGTATGTCTTGTTCATCGGTGTTCCTATGTAATTTAGGGCAATTAAAATCTATAACTTTTATACATAATTTTTTAAAATTTATTTTATGCCCTAAGTACCTCAGAAACTGCGTGGTATAAGTTTTGGCATGTTTATTTTACTGCCAGGTGTTACAGGGTTAAGTCAATCTCTGATTGCCTAAAGATAATATGGAGATATTTGCCTTGATTTTAAAACGACAGATACCCGTGATGGTGAACTGTGACTGCCAGTGAGTCTACAGAAAGGGGAGGCAAGTGAAGTCTACAACAATAAATGTCACATGACTTGATGCTGCATTGTAATTCTTTACACACATACATTATTGTTTTTTTTTTTTTATTCAATTTTCGAAACCCATGTATAAATAGCTCAAACTAGAGCTTTATTGTTTTAGGAGAAAAAGAGGCGCCGTCCTCATCCTGGATTCGAACCAGGGTCCCTCCGTTGAGCCCGCGGTGTCTTGACCTACTAGACAAACAAGGACAAGAACAACAGCCTTTTTCTCTGTATGTAAGATATTATTATTTCTACGTGGGTATTGAAAATTCAGTAAAAATAAATTCCCCTACGAAAACTCACAAAACTCGCCCCGGTGCCTTTGTGAGTCGACCATAATATTGGCAAACGTGTTATCCCTAAGAAGGGTAATAATATCTTACAACCTTATATACTGAGAATAAGGCTGTTGTTCTTGTCCTCGTTCGTCTAGTAGGTCAAGACACTGCAGGCTAAATGGAGGGACCTTGGATAAAATTTAGGATGAGGACGGCACCACTTCTTTTTCTCCTAAACAAAAACAGATCTAGTTTGAGCTTGTTTCTACGTGGGTGTCGAAAATTATTGAGTAAAAATAAATTCCCCCACGAAAACTCACAAAAACTCGCCCCGGTGGCTTTGTGTGTTGACAATTATTTGGCAATTGTGTTATCCCTGAGAAGGGTAATAATATCTTAACATTAAGTCAAGTTGTCTGCTCTGTACATGCTTCATTAAAATATATTTCTTTCAGGCAGGGGCAAAAGCCCGACATGAAACACTTTAGATTTTTATAAAGATTATTTATGAGAAACATTAAAATTTTGGTTTTGGAAAAAGTACAAAGGCAACATATTGAATCACATTTGTAAATGAATCAGAATAAAACTACTGCCATGCTGTAACATTTTTCCCTTCCAAGTCTTATTTATTAATATAAAGTACCATCTCTGGAAATACACATTAAATCTGTATACCCCACGTAGGTCTCCATTTTCTCTGGAAAACCCTTCTGTGGTTTTATCAAAGAGAAATTTAATGAAGGCAAAACAAACAAAATATCAAGCTTTAAAGCAGCAGAAAGAATTATGTATACATGTACATTGATTTCTTAAAGATTATGAAACTTCAAATTACTAAAATTAGAATTGTCAAAAATACTTTTGAAGCTCATTTAATTGCTGCTTCACTTAATGCTACTTAATGTCTGTGAACTAAACACTAAAAAAAATAAGCTCTTTGGTTCTGTACGACAATTTTTAAACATTTTTATGTGTATATTTTTATGTCAACCATGGTAATAATATACACAACTGTAAATTTTAGCCATAATGACAAAATGTTTTAGTAACTTTCCAATAAACCTCATAAATATACTACTTTTTTTGTGTACTCGAATATATTGAAAAATGTACATATAGTTCTTAAAAAAAGCATGTTGGGAACTTTTTTTGATTTCTACAAAGCGAAATGGAAAACTATTAAACTAATCAAATTGGAGGTTTTGCAGTAAAATATAAATTAACCGAATGTTATATAAGAGAGAGAGAGAAAAAAATGTGTTAAGTTAATTTATCATATAAAACAACACAATTACATTTATTTTAAAATTATCGACTCCCCACTGTGTTGAAACAATACTCCTGAAATCTTTTTGCAACTGCTCCTGAAAAGGTTTTTTCAATGTTGGCAGATATGAGTATGTACACCAAATTTGATTGTGCTTGGCTCAATATTTCATTAACAATTGAGCTTTAAACACCGCTTTAATTATGGTGCCACGCAGCATGTAATATATACTCTGACAATGCAATGTTATCTTTCATACCCTAACTACTCCCCAAGGCTATCTCAGGAAAGCTTTGGGGAAATTCAAAGTTAGGATATAAATACTGGACACCTACACTTCCTTGACACTTTGACTGATTTAGGGAACAGTAGTTCTCAAAACGTTATGTATATTTTTGTGTAGATGGTATGTTTTACTTTCTTTTGAATTTTGTGTATTCTGACCAGTATCAAAATTTCACGGGATCAAGTTAAATGTTTACCAAATTAAATTCTGAACCCCTGGCACTGTATTCCATAAAAAATGAAGATTATCAAAAATACTTGCGAGATACCAAATGATCGTAGGTCGTTTGTCATTATTATGTGGTCTAAAATTTGGTGACCATTTACTATTTCGGGAAAACAAAAAGTTTTTCAGTAGCGTATAACTATTTACTTCTTGTTACTCTATTAACACTTTAACATTAAATATGGCGTAGCAATTGGCAAACTTTTTTGGGAAATAGAGGTATTTTTTTGAATGCATATTTTCATTAAATTTGGTAAATAGCTAAACACAAGCCAAATTTTACTAGTTACATTAAACCTTGGTTAATCTTTCTATGTTGTTGAAAGAAAGATGTTACTACGCATCAGTAATCTCTTTACATGAAAAAAAAAAAAAATTGCCTAAGTTTACCTCATTCTTTTTTTTTAAAGAAAAGCCCAAATAAATTTGTTAAAGGATGAAAGAAAAAATATTGATTAATAATTATTTAATTTAATGTAAAAAATGTAGCCGAGAGGTTCTAGAACACTTCCATATTTTAAAAGTTGTACCATTTTGGGGATTATACGTGAAATTTTTACAACCTCTATAGTTAATCCAGCTTATTCATCTATAATCCGAGAAAACAGCTAGCTGTTAGTCTAATTGATAAGATATTTTACATACTTAATAAATATCAAGGACATAAAATTCAGCAAACTTCTTTATTTGAATTCCACATGATTAACAAACATCACATAAAAGAAGAAAACAACTTTCTTACAATGAAACGTGTGTGTATACAGCCCACAATATATATTGGATACACATATAGTTCACATTTTGATAGGCTCTAAATGGAATGGGGAACTATTCAATGAAAAGACTTTACATTTAACAGGAGGATATCTATGATAATGGAATTTTATTTAAAAAAATAAATGCATTCCGAAAGTTTACGCTAGAAGGCAGTTCATGATGATGCAGTATATGACCTGCATGTGTGCTTGATTTGAACTTTGCCTGCCTTTGTGACTTTTGGCTGTGGACATTTGAAAAACATTTATTGTGGACATACAGAAAAATTAGTGGACCTCAAGACAGGGTTGGCAATTTGATGTCAAAAACTAGTTTTTGAAGTGACAATGGTTTAAACCAGTTAAAACCGTCAAAAACTTAAAACTTCAGGATAAAAGGACTTGAAATTAGTGAATTCTACATGTTGTCTGATCAATATGCAGTATTCACATATTATTAGTAGCATATGTTATAATTACAATACAAATAAATTTTTTTGAAAATATTTCTCTAAAAATATCATAAAAATTGAGAAAAATAAATGCCAGTTACTGTTTTAAATGAATCAAGATACAAGAATTATTCTGAATTTATTAAAAAACAAACAAAGTACATGAAAACAAGGTTTCCTGAATTTTTTATTCATTATGATTACATAATTTGTTTTAATGTTCTAGTTCAGTGCAGCTATGCAGCATTTGGTAGCATATGACAAGTTTTGAGCTTTTCTCAATGCTTATTAAATTCTGAAAGTTCAGAATAATTCCAAAATGGCAAAATATTTATTCATCAGATGCTAAACTGGCAAGTTAAGACAAAAGCATTATTGCCAGTTCTGAAAATTCAAATGCTGAATTATTCCTCTGAAACTTCCACACTTTGAAATACTTTTCCACTATACACAGAGTTTGCATGTTACACACTGGCACTAAAGAAAGAGGTGAAGAATGGGCTTTCTTCGGCTTCAAATGCTATTTAAAGTAGCAAATAATCCTAGATTTTTTTTTTCAGCAGCAAAAACATGAGCAGTTGCCATTTGCTTATCCATAGTAGCCTTCATCAATATATTTGGGATGAGCAAGGTTGTCACGTTCCTGTAGTATTATGCTCAGGTTGTAAAATACTAGCATTAGTAGAAATGACATCACTGCTGATATATAAAGCATAGGTAAAGTATGCTCTCTCTCATACCAGCATACCTTATGTCCGAGCCAGACACAGTATGGGTTGGTCTTGTTAAATTTTGTCAGTACGGCACATAGCTGTAAGATAGTTATTGTTAGGTTAAAATTTGAGTCAGTTACTGTTACACTAACAAGGTTGGTTGGTCGTATTTTATGGTGCGCGGACAGTGTCATTCTGCATTAAACAAGGTGGGATTATATTAACCAGATTGTTATTTGTTGATGGATCTACCAAGTGCAATAAACCTTTGTTCTGTTATTCTCTTTTTTCCTTGAATGCATCTATGTCGAAATATAACATACGATTTTGCATATGTTGAAGATGGAACCAGCTAAATTATGGAGTCAACATTAAACTTAAAGCAATAAGATATGGTGTAACAACTTAACCTTGCCCCACAAGGTAAACCAAGAACAGTATTGACCCTAAAACCTGTCACAGTAGTTTCTTCACAATTGGGGTATGAGGTTATAGAGAGCTTTCTTTCATAAGACTTAGCAATATATGACATGCATTAGTTATTGCTGCTGTGTCTGTCTGGAGGGCATCTAGTACAAAAGCTATTGGATTTAGATTTGTGTATATATATATATATATAAGATTGTAATCTTATATATATCCACTGAGTGACTAAAAAATTAGGAACACCCTGATATGCAGTACTAATATAGTATCGAACCTCCTATGCCTTTAATGATAGCAGATATTCATCTGGACATGGACTCTACAAGTTGCTGAAAGCCTTAAGGAGGAACATTAGCTCATGCTAACAAAATGGCAACTCTTAATTTCCTTGGATTGGATGGTGGTGTTCTGGAGTTATGAACAGATTATTCCACCTCATCCTACAAATGCTCAATTGGGTCAATTGAGATCTGGCAACTGAGGGGGACTATACAAATGCGTGGAACTCTGAATCATGTTCTACAAACTAGTCTGAGATGATTTTAGCTTAGTGGCTGGGTACAGTGTCCTGATAGAAATAACTATCACCACCAGGAGACATTGTGGCCATAAACGGGTAAACCTGGTCAGCAAAAATGTCGAGGCAGGCGGACGGAGGTTTCCAATGGAACTAAGGGACCAAGTGCATATCCGAGAAATGCTCTCCAAACCATGATTCCGCCACCATTTGCTGGAACAGTTATTATATGGCATGCTGGATCCATGGCTTTATGCTGTTTGCCACACATGGACCCTGCCATCAATGTAATGGAGTAGAAATCTGGACTTGTCAGACCACACAATCTTCTTCTACTCATCAAATGTCTTATGTCAGCATTCTTTAGCCCACAAAAACCACTTTTTTCGGTTCTCTTGCTGGTTGCGAGCTATGAAAACCGATTTGTTTTAAGATCTGTCTTGTAGAGCATATGGATATGCTTTGCGATGATCCTGCAGTATATTGTGCTGCAATTTTTTGCATTGTAGCAATTCTGTTTCTGCACCCAATGTGTGTCAGTTGTCTGGTATCTTTTCCGTTCACAATCCATTTCTGCCCACTATTCCACTTTTCGCTCAAAGTTTTTAGCTTAGCCGCAATTCACTGATGATTCGAGACACTTGTACGAGGGAAGTCCAGAAGGTTAGAAGTTTCAGAGATAATGAAACTGGCCCTTCTAGCATCCACGACCATGCCACATTCAAAATCACTCAAATCTCTTCCTTTTCCCCATTCACAGATAAATTGTAAGTTTCACTGGTACTTTTGACCAGGAGAAGTTTTTTATCAGTAAATGCAGTTTATTACTTCAATGCACATGCTGCATGGACAAATCAAAGATTGAGTGGGGGTGTTTCTAATTTCTTTGGCCACTCAGCGTATATTGTGATAGTTTCTAAACTTAACAAAATGTAATGTGTTTTTAATATAGTGATCAAATGTTTTCAGCAGTTTTTGGCACAGCATGCATTTAAAGTAGTTTTTGTGTAGATATTTCAAATGGTAAAGTAAAGTGAAAATAATTTTTCTTAGGTAATTTCTTACCGGTTGTCTTTGTTTAGTTTATAAACATGATTAGTGCAGGGTGTTTTATTATAACTCTAAAATTTTGGATTTTTAACAGTTGAATTTTTTGACACACAGGTTTTCGATGTGACAGTTTAAACCACAGATGAAACTGGTTAAAACTTTCATGCTTCAAACACTTGCCAACCCTGCCTCAAGATCAGCATTACAGTGCATATTCATAATGTTCAAGAGAAACTATATTCTGTGGTTGAGCATGCAATTGCAGCACATTGACAATAAAAAAAAGTACAGCATGTTGAAAATTTTCTTGTGTAATCACACATCATGCTATGTATATATCTAATATATTATTTAATTTTGTGATGTTCTGAATTATCTACTACAGTATTGTAGTATGATATCTCTCTCTAGTAGCAACTTTCAGAACTCAAGTTTCAAACAATGTCACCATTTTGCTACCATAGGACACTGTATTTAGAGTAAATTAATTTTGTTAGCTTAAGTTTTAAAGCAATTCTAGTATAATAATGTGTTACCTATATAGATATATCCAGGTACTAAAATTATTAACTTATACATGATACAGTGTAGATTCATAATTATGCAATAGAAATACTTTATTTCAGAACTTGCTTGTACACTAAATGACCATGACAACATTTAAGTAGCACCATTTAAAAGAGGCCTAATAACCTTTAAAAGCACATTATGATTTGACACTTATAATGATTAAACATACATTAACATCTATAAACATGTTAACAAGAATGTTTTGAACCTGTTATTGTTTTGCTTTGTCTGTCTCAAACTAACAGAAAGGTCAATCAGTGAGTGCTACCTTAGATGATGGTGTTTGCACACGTTGTTTACTCATCAACATTTAGAGAACAAGCCAGAGTAAACTAGCCAACTTTCGGCGAGTTAAAAATTGGAAGTTGTGGTTTACCTCCGATTTCCAATTCTCCAATTTGCCACTGACTTATTTTGTAACTATTTACCATGATGGTTTTACTAAGTAAAAACATTAATGAGTAGTATTATATACATACTGAGTAACTCAGTAGATTTTCAATGTTTAACAGCAGCTATCATTATTGTATACACCGAAAACATTTACATTATCCTTTTTATTATGGACATACAAAGTGAAAACAATAATGGGTTCAATGTATATTGAAACCCACTATAAAGTTAAATTGTATCACAGTGGATAATAAAATAGAAATAAAAAGTTTGCAGTTGACTGTATAAATTACCAATAGCAAACCTAACTAGATTGCAAATTAAGAAAGAGAAAAAAAATATCTCTCTTAAAAAAATTAATAATCTCGTTAGCAAATTTTACTTCAAATTTAATGGCATTTTAAGGTAAATATCACACAGATCAACAAACATTTAAATCATCACTGGACAAATGAATCTACGTATGTAAAATTTGTATTACAATATTGAATGTATATTCTATAAAATTTAGAAGCTTCTTATTCGGTGGATTACCAAGAGAAAATTTAATCAGAATTTAATTTTTCCATCATTCACATAAATTAAAGGCTACTGTACTATTAAATATTGTTATCATTTATACAATTTATTGACATTGAAATACATTTAACTATTTTTAAGAAAAAGTCTGGCCTCACAAAATTTCACGACATCTTATCAAGGAAGAAATTATAAAAGAAAAGCTTTACTGTGAGGAACCACATAAACTATGCAAGTAGCAGTATAAATTTTATCTTAAAATAAATGAAACAAAAAGCATCAGTCATTTTTTTTTAATAGCATTTCAATCCAATTGTGAAGCATCTTTTGAAGCCACGGGAAAATTAGGCTCAATTTTATTGGAATTCATAAATGCTAAAAACTGACCGGGCACTTCTGCTAGAACAGCCCTCGCAAGAGCAGCTTTGCTTTTTATCCAATGATTCTGAGAATAAGATTCTTGAAAAGGTACAAACTGAAAAGGAAAAAACTGAAAAAATAAAACAATATTTTACCAGATATCTAAACGACTGCACTTGCACTCCACTCAATAATGAGAATATGTTACTTGAAAGTGAAGTACTATACAAAGCAGAGCTAACAAGTATATTACTTGACAACAATCTTAGTAATTTATTTAAAATGCACAAAACAGGTTCAGACTGATATTTGAAGCATTACCCTGCAGGCTTTTGATTCATAAACTCTCTGATGCAGAGTTATTAATATTTTAAGTTGTGACACTTTTATTTTTCTATTATTACAATTAAAGCAACACCAAGCTGGCTTGATAGGCAAAGTTACACATATGCAAAGTTTACCCATGCTGACTTCTTGCCTCAATTACAAGGTCTGTACAGCTTTTCCCTTACAAAATGTGTACATGTGTATAACAAGAGAGAAATTAATGTTTTGCATGTAGCAACAAAAATTAAAACCAGAGACATTTTAATGAACTGTAATTGAATGCTGGATTGAATACTGCACCATTCATTGAAGTGTTGATAGGGCTGCATAATAAGATATTCAAAACAGGTGAATATAGTATAATATGCATATTCTGCAAAAGAAACTGAAGCACAACCTTTCAAATAGTATCATTACAAACCGATATTGAAAGACAGCTGATCAACATTTTGAAAACGTGTTACATGCTTTGATGTTGAATAACCTGAATTTTGCTAAGCAAAAGTTAATGTTTCTAGACATTGGGGCTGAAATCTGGTTATAGATCACAAAATGCATTTTTATGATACGAAATCAATTAGATAATTTATGTTTGTTTCATTTTTCAGATATATGATACTTATAATTTCTTCAATATTTCCTATCATTATAGCCCTGCGGTGGCGCAGTGTGGTAACGCGTTCTCCTATTGCGCGGCTAATCCGGGTTCGACTCCCAGCAGTGCAAAAAGAACGCTTACTCAGAGATCTCATAAAAGATCGCACTGCTCACTGTAGTCCGGGGTTTGGTTCCCCAGGCCTTAAGAGGTTCGGATTCCTCGGAAAACTGTAGGTCCCGGCGCAGCATGACCACTGTAGTCTTTGAGCCGTAAAACCAAAGCAAAAGCCATCCTATCATTATATTGTTGAAAGAAGGAAATATAAAGTGGTTGGAAAAAGAATTGTTTATGGAGGTCTACCATCAATAATGAGATTTTTATTCTGTTGTGTAAGTTTCATAAATACATTTGTCTGTCTGTGCTATTCATGAGTTGATCAAAACAAGGGAATTCACATGAAAATTAGGTTGAAAAATGCCACCCAGTCATTCTTTTACATGAGTGTTATGCAATTTGCTGGAACTACTGGCAATGATATGGATATTTTAGAATGTGTTTCTATTATTAACTTCTGCAACCCAGGTCCAAATTTTCCACAAATTTCTTGAAAGTAAATTAGAAGTTCGAGCCAAGCATTTCATCACATGACATATGCATTTGAACTGTATATGAATCAGGGTTCCCACTAACATAAAAAAAAATTCCCTGACCTTTCCAGTGGATTTCCCCTGACTTTTCTGAAAAACTCCTATACTAATTTATTTCACTTCTCTCTTTGGATCCAACAGAACTTTGGTTGTAGGGAAGAGGTCTTCACATTCATGAGACATTAAACTATTCAATATAAAAGTTATGGAAGTTTTTTGATTTTTTCAGAAAATTTTACTTCCCCGACTGAGAGACACTTTTTAAATTTTCTGATAATTCCATGTTCCCCAGGTACATAAAAACCCCGATAAATGTGTTATAGTATTTGAAGATTCAACAGCTATTACTGTGTTCTGTTCCCTTCTCCTTGTATGTATTAAGGCAGTGTTATTTCATACTTAAACTGTGACCAATCTGTATTCTATACATTATATGCCTTTATTGAGTTGGCCAAAACTAATTGTATTTTTTTTCATAGGTGGTCATTTGGCCTGGGCGATGTTACATTTTTGACATTGCGATACATCATCAGTCTAACATAGTGATGTTAACAATGGATGTAGTCAGAGGGGGGATAGTGTGCCTGCCTACAAAAGATATTGTTAATGCGGAAATAAAAGAAATAGAAAAAATGCATCCACAACCAAATATCTGTTTCTTTGCTCCACTCTTACATATAATACTTAGTTTTTAACTACTCGGAACTTTAACTACTTTCTTACTTGGAGTTTTTAATAATTTTTGGTTAGATTCAACATTACGATACCACTACCATCAACTGGAGAGATTATACATTCGGACTGGCTTCCCTGCTGTCTGGGTTTCTAGCAACCTTTGCAACGGCTTCTCTCTAGATACTGTATGTTTTTACAGATGAACAGTAGATATTTTATATATGTGTAGTTATATGTGCCTGTGGGATCTGAGCCCCAATAATTTGAAATAAATTACAATTTTACATATATATTGCAATGTATAAATGTTCATAATATGTGCTTAGCCCTCCCCACTTAACAATTTTGAAAACTATGTTGATGAGTACTTGCATCTACAAAATTATAATTAGGAAAAAAAGCTTTGATAATTGAATTAAATCAGACTTTATTCAGACAGATACCATTATTTACATGAGGCAATAATGCTTTACAATTTATCGGTTTTCAGCTATGGTGTTCATCACTTTCTTTTAAATTATAGACTAGGAATTATAACAGCCAAGCCATAAGAACTCGTTAGACGGTTGCTAAACTATTTTTAACATTTATTAATAACACATAACTATTACTAAATTTACTACATTTGGAGAAACAGAAGAGTGGGTATTATTTGGACAGAAGGTATTAATGCTCCGGTGGTGATTTCCATCCAAAAACTTTTCTGCAAGTGATTATTGGGAAATCTCACTGTTTCTGATTGGATAGTTTTTAAACACGTGAACATTCTGGGATATTTGAATGGTTTGTTCTCAGTGCTTGGCTTTTAGAACTGAGACCTTTCGTTTACATGAGAATTGTCAGTTTGGAATGTTCAGCGATCTGAGCTTTAGTCTTCTTTACACCAGAACTGTCTTTTGGTAAGATTTTTCTAACGACGAATTTTGTCGCATGGCTTAAAGGGAATTTTAAGATGCAGTTTTCACTTTTGGTTAGAGGCACTTTAGGGTAGCATATATCCGCCACATACTCCCCTGTCAGTGGTATTGAGTTATCTTGATGCCATGAAATAATCTGGGAAATGAACATGTCTCCCAGATTGTGTTGTCTGTGATTGGCGATCGCTATGTTTGTTTGTTATGTTATTAGATGCTGATGCACCACTTTTTATAGTTGCGTTAGAGCTTGGTTGTGCTGTAATGAGAGGAGGATGAGGAGAAGACAGTTCATGGTCGCTGTTTATGAGGAATGCAGGTTTGAGGTGATCCATTGAGACGTTCATTGATTTTCCTCAAACACTAATTTTGTACACTTTAGAGTTACAATGGAGTACTTCATAGGGGTCATCATAAGGTGCTTGCAATGGCTTTCGCACTGAATCCCTACAAAGAAAAATGTGTGTAGCAGCTTGTAATTGTGGGTGAACAAACATTGCTCGAGATCCATGGTGTGACATCGGTTTTGGTTGAAGTTTCTGAAAGTGCGTATATAATTGCTCTACATATGAAAGTGGAGTGTTTTCTGCATTTGAGGAGATGAAGAATTCTAACGGTAGCCAGAGTTGCGTTCCATATAGCAGTTTTGCAGAAGAACATTTTATGTCCTCAAGTGCAGTTTGTAGTCCCAGCAAAATGACGGGAAGCAATGCTGTCTATTTTGCATTTTGGTGGCATATAAGAGCAGCTTTCAATGGTCAATGGAACTGCTCTATCAACCCGTTACTTGCTGGGTGGTAGGCTGTTGTTTGAATTTGTGTAAACTTCTAGTAGTTTGGAGAGTTCCAGGAACAGGGCAGATTCAAACTGTGTTCCTTGGTCTGTTGTGATAGTTGCAGGTGTACCAAATCTTGAAATCCAACAAGCGAAGAACATTTGTGCCACAGTATCCACTGTTATATCAGGGATTGGATGTGCTTCTGGCCATTGAGAAAAACTATCAATTGCAGTTAAGCAATAAGTATTTCCATTGGATGACGGTAAAAGTCTCATGAGGTCCAAATGCACATGTTCGAAATGTTGAGAGGTAACTGAAAATGTGTGGAGTGGAGCGATTGTATGATGTTGAACTTTGAACTTTTGGCAAACAATGCATGCTTTAGTCCACTGCCTACAATCTTTATTAATGGAAGGCCGCATGAACCATGTGCATGTTAATTCAGATATGCATCTAATACCAGGGTGAGCCAGGTTATGATTATATGCAAAAACTAAACTACGAAAAGCAAATGGTATAAAAGGTCTGGCTTTGCCAGTTGACACATCACAGATTAGCTCCGCATTGGAATTAGGCAAGACAATTTTTTTAAATTGTAAAGAGAGAGAATTTTCCATTAGACCTTTTATTTCATTGTTGTTTGTTTGCACAGTGGCGATTTCAGTGTAATCAATCTGGTTTGGCATGGAAATTGCAGCAATCCTAGAAAACATGCCGGCTGCAACATTTTATGAACCAGTGATAGGACTCATATCTTTCGTGAATTGAGATATAAAATCTAAATGCTGATTTCTATGCGGGGGAACAGGAAATCATTTTCTGTTTGAAAGTATAAATTAATGGCTTGTGATCAGTAAATATAGAAAATTCCCGGGCTTCTACCAGATGTCTGAAATATTTCACGGCCAAATATTCTGACAACTCCTCTCTACCATATGCACTATAGCAAGATTTAGTAGGTGAGAGTTAGCGTGAAAAAAATCCCAGAGGTTTAAGACCACTTTCTGTAGCCTGATGAAGGGAACCTCCAATGCCAAAGTAGCTTGCATCTACATAAAGTATGAGTTTAGCATTAAGGGCGGGGGCGCTAATAGGGCTGTATTTGTTAATTGCTGCTTTGTACTTGTATACGCATTTTTAGCCTCATCTGTCCATGTAATTCGCTGTTTGTTATTTTTCTTTTTGGAGCCTTTTAGAAATGCGCTCAAAATGACTTGTTTATCAGCAGAATTTGGTACAAACCGCTTGTAAAAATTTAGAAGTCCAAGATATTTTCCGAGTTCAGAAAAGGTAGTCAGCTGTGGAAAATTGAGCATAGCTTTGACTTTTGGTGGCAAAGGATTTATGCCATCCTTATTAACAAGGTGTCTGAGAAATTCAATTTCTGGAACACCAAATAGACACTTAGAAACATTTAAGTTCATATTTACTTAAGTGCTGGAAAATTATGCGTAAATGTTTTTTATGATCTTCACTTTTTGAAAAACATAAAATGTCATCAAGATATACATAACAGAAATCAAGACCCCATAAAACTTCATGTACAAAACGCATAAAGGTTTGAGCTGCATTCCTGAGGCCATAAGAGAGTTTTGTAAATTCATACAAGCCCCACGGAGTAGCTACTGCTGTTTTGGGAATATCTGGTTCAAAAATTGGAATTTGAAAATAAGTTTTTAAAATGTCTACTTTGCTAAATGTAGTATTTTCATGCAATGCATGTGAGAAGTCACGGATATATGGAATTGGGTTTGAATTTAAAAAACGATAATCCCCAACTGGTCAAATGCCATCAGGTTTTTTACTGATGATGTGTAAAGGTGAACTCCAGTTCGATTGCGAGGGACAAATTACGCCTTGCTGTAACATAAATTCAAATTTAGCTTTAGCAGTTTGATTTATGTTTGGATGTAGCCGTCTAGGCTTACAGTGCACGGGAGGTTCTCGACTAACAATATGATGAACTGTATCATGGGGTGCTGATTCACATTTTAAAGAAGAGTTTGTGATATCTGGGAAATCGGAGAGGATATCATGATATTGATTTTGCCCAGAAATTGTGGTTATCGATTCTTGTGGAGAGGGAAAAATACTTCCAAGAGAATACAAAAAAAAATGGTTGGATCTATTAGTCTTTTCTTTTTTTAAATCGATAAGCAATCTAAAATTCTCTAAAAAATCAGCACCAATTATAGGTAACATTTGCAATTATGAATTGCCAGGAAAAATTTCAGTGTAATCCTAAATTTAATTCCATTCTCTGAGTTCCAGAAACAGGAATTTTTGTCCCATTGGCTGCATAGAGTTCAAGTAATACTTTGATTGGGGTTTCCTGTTGATGGTATGCAAGACACTGCACTACTCGAATCAACAAGGTATTTTCTATTTGTTGCAGGGTCAAATACAAATAGACGGGCATTTTATTGATTGCTGTTAATCCATCGGTAACAGCTATTCAGAGTTTTCCTGTTTCTTATATGAACAGGGTTTCTGGCATTTACATGCTTTATCTTGATATCTAGTGTGGTATATACATATAGCACATACCAGAAGGGTTTTCTGTTTCCTTAACATCTGAGCGGCTAGCGGAACAGGAATAGTTGCGACGATCATTTCTATAACGTGAAGAATCATGGGATCTATTTAAAGAGAGTTTCTCTACTTTTTGTGTTAACGTCTCAAGTTGTTGGGACAACGTTTTTATTTGCTCCGCAAGAGAAGCATCTTGGGGCATCTGTTGTGACGTCGCAAAACATGACACTGTATTATCAACAGTCACTTCATGTATCTCGTTGGCCAGTGTTGCTAGTTGTGGCAAATTTTCTGAAGAGGCTGACAAGATGGACTGTAGCTGATTAGGCAGTCACTGCATCCACAAATTTTTTAAAATTTCATCTGTTAATTGGCCAGACGAAAGCTCACACATCTCCCATAAGAGAAAACTTGGTTTCTTATATCCCCCAAGAGTAAATCGGATATTAATTTTTTTTAAACTTTTTTGCTGTCCGAATCAGCGAATTCCGTAATTAGTCTATCTTTTATTGCTTGGTAGCGATTATTAGCTGGGGGATTTAATATTAAATCCGAAATATGGGACAAAATATCCGCATCAACTGTCTATACCAACGCATTATACTTGGTTTTATTCTTAGTAATTTGTGATGGAGTAAATGCGGATTCGACTTGTTTAAAATATAGGCAAACATTATCTCTCCAAATACTTGGAATTTTTAACCCTATTGGTGCAATCTGTGGTGCATCAACGTTTTGGTCTTCTTCAGACATTTTAATTACAGGGAATTTTTTTTAAAAAAATGTATGAATTACACCTTAAAAAAATTACACAAAATTAAAGTAAATGTAAACAATTATTCGACAGTCAGGTAAAATACATAATTAAAAACGCATGCTAGAATTTATACAAAATACATATGAACGTTTAAAAATGAAATAGAATTATGATAGTTTTTGCATACAAAAACACCCTGAATTGTTAAATAAATTGTTTCACTCACCCTGTATCTTCAAATTACGGCTTTCAACGTCATGTGAAAAGATAGCTTTCATTGGTAAAGCTGTGGCCTTATTTTAGGGAGGGTGGTGGCACTTTACGAAATGCATTAATGGGGTGGGTGTAAAATGGGAGTTAAGTTTTGATTCCTCCGCTCGGGGGGTGATTTCCACATTATAGAGCACTGTGAAGTATTTCCTGTTGTGGTGATGGTAATGTTGGTGTGTCCCTGTTTTCAGCAATGCTGAAGAGCGGCAGCAGGAAGGTTTAGACTAAACAGGAAGACGGAAAATAAACAGTCCGTTCGCTGGTACAGGCTTTTTGTTGTAGTGAACATATATTGTCTCAGTTCAGTCATTTACTGAGTTAGTCTCGTCTCCTCGCAATATTTTTTCTTGTGAATGATAACAGCTGTAATTCCCCCAGCATTGGTTGCACTGTATAGCTTTAGTTTCCTTGCTTTTATTCACGCTGTACATACAGAGTGGAATTATGCTGGTTTAATCATTGGAACTTTAAGCTATGAAAAGGCAGTGTTCTACAGTGGTCACCAATTCGGCTATGGTGTTCATTACTTTCTTTTAAATTATAGATTAGGAATTATAACAGTCAAGCCATAAGAACTCGTTAGAAGGTTGCTAAACTATTTTTAATATTTATTAACAATATGTAACTATTACTAAATTTACTACATTTGGAGAGACAGAGGAGCGTGTATTATTTGGACAGAAGGTATTAATGCCCTGATGGTGTTTTCCATCCAAAAACTTTTCTGCAAGTGATTTTTGGGAAATCCCACTACTTCTGATTGGACAATTTTTAAGCACGTAAAAGTTCTGGGGCATTTGATTGGTTTGTTCTCCGTGCCTGGCTTTTAGAACCGAGAACTTTTGCTTACATGAGAATTGTCCGTTTGGAATGTTCAGCAATCCGAGTTTGGGTCTTGTTTACATTATAACTGTCTTTTGGTAAGATTTTCCTAATAACGTTGTTTGCCACATGGCTTGAAAGGAATTTGAGGTTGAAGTTTTCACTTTTGGTGAGAGGCACTATAGGGTAGCATGTATCTGCCACAAGATCACCTGTCTAGGTAGCAAGGGGTAAAGACTTTGGGGTCTGATAAAGCCCCTGCTGTCTAAAATTGCATATAATTAGTAGAAGTGGAAGTAATAAATAAATAAAAAAAGATGATTGATTAGTATAGATATGGAAGGTATATCATAATTCTTTCTCCAATAGATATCTGATTAAATTAATGAAAGCTGAAAATGTACAGTGGAAAAAAAAAATTATGTTTTCTTTAGATTTAACCTAATTTCAAGAAAATGAAAAAACAGCATTATACACGTATATTACATAAACTTCTTAACTAAATATTCTTTCTTAAAACAGAAAAACGGCGCATAAACACAAAAATCATCTTTAGAACCCGATTGTATTTGAGAAGTTTTTCAAAAATTAAAAATAAATGAAAAATAAAAAACAACTGCTAAGTTATCGGATTTTTCAAAATTATGAGCCATTATACTAAACTTCAAAAAAACAAAAACTAAATTATAAGAAACTTAAAATTAACCAAATAAAAATTTAAATATAAAAACGAATCCAGATAACCTTATCTTTAAAAAATATCCATGTAGAAATTCAACAGCAAAGTAACAGGAAAGATTCATCACTATAGCCAGAAGTGGATCCAGAGATTGTTTTTTTGGAGGGGGAGGGATGTAAAATATGATGGTACCCACTTCTATAACAAGCATGCATTTAACGACTTTCCAGAAATACCAAAGAAAATATGGATTTCATTTGGTATAATGATTAAACGCAGTACAATTTAACCGCTTTTAGCAAACAAGTCTTCTTGGACCCCAGATTTAATGAGCAATTAAAAAATGAAATGGGAAATCAAACTTTTTATAAAAATTCCGTCGTTATATGTGGTTGGTCGTTATAATCTGCGCTCGTTATAACCGATTTCCACTGCATTTTTATGGATTTGGGAGGGGAAATCCCCCCCCATGGATCCACAACTGCTACAGCACACTCTAATGTTATGTCATCAAAAAGTAAAGTCATGTGGTAAAAAATAACACGTGCACATCATAAAGAAACCTATGAACCATCGGCCTTTGCACTGACTGTGAAACCGTCCAGGCCAAGCGATGAGACAATATGAGATCGTAAAACCATGCATGCACACAAATAAACATCGGAATTATCCGTATAATGCGTGGACAACATGACACTGGGAAATTGTCATCCAAACTAAAAGACGATGATATGAAACAGTAACATCACACATGCACATACAAACATTGGAACCATAAGCGTAACATTGGGAAACTATGCGTCTGCTATTAGGTGGGTGATATCGGGAAACCACACATGCACCAACAAGTGGGTAACATTGGGAAACCATGCATACGCCACTAAGTGGGTGACACCGGGAAATCACAATGCTATGATGTATTTCCAATTTGAAAATTATGAAAGCGGTATGACGATGCCAGCTTTACACCAGTTTTTCACAATGTATCGGTATTTGGCCCAAACCTAGTGGTCATCATACATGTCTTGAAATGTAACTAATATTTCTAGTTAAACCACAACCTCATTATGCAACCGATTAGCTGACAGTTTGTTGTAGCAGATAAACATTTCAACAATCGCTTCACTTGACTTCTATGTCTTTTGTATAGTTTATTGATGCACTGCTGTAAAATTATCTATTTAAACAGTCGTAATACAGTCTTGTGCAGCACAATATGTGATACTATGAAACTCTCTGCAGTTACCCAGGAAGAAATCGAAGTGGGAATTCAAAAAGTACATTTAATGACGCTCTGCAG
Organism: Dysdera silvatica; assembly: GCA_006491805.2. Classification (NCBI taxonomy): domain Eukaryota; kingdom Metazoa; phylum Arthropoda; class Arachnida; order Araneae; family Dysderidae; genus Dysdera; species Dysdera silvatica. The sequence continues at coordinate 99,395,665 of QLNU02015360.1, forward strand.
CCAAATTTATGAAACAGAGTCAGCAACTTTGCCAGATCTTTGTAAGTAGGTTGATACTTAACAAAAGGCATCGCATACTTGTTTTTCCGTCACATTGAAGCAGGTTGTCAAACTTTGGGTCCTGGAAAATCTGCATGGTCTGAGAATCTATAAAAACGCTCCTTTTTAATTTTTACTTCACGCAGACTGGGAAATTTTTCGTGTGGGTACAATACATCTGGTTATGATTAACACCAGTTTGATTGGTATATGATATGCAAATCAAAATAAATTCTCGTTTTAAAAAAATTATAATATCGAACTAGTATATAATATGAAAAGTAATTAATGTTTTTATCATTTTTGTACCTTTCAAGACAAAAAGTAATTTATTGTTTATTTAATATATCATAAATTGCCATATAATTTCAATGGGAGTCAATAAAGCTCTTTCATGGTCATATTAGTGTTCAGCACATTAAATTCATACATAATTGCAAACAAACTGCAGACGCAAACTCATTGTTATCCAGTGTAACTAATTCATGTTTTGAATATTACCTGCACAATATCACGGACAGCATACCGTCCTCTAGAATAAAGAGGTGTATCATCTGCATCTAGTTGGTTCATAGCTGAAAATTAATGAAAAATATATGTTCATACAAATATTTTTTGCTTTTTCATTTAGGAGAAAATTAAATTAAAAACTTGCACCTTATAGAAAGATATATACAGAGTTAAGTTTGACTCTTTTTTAATGGACAAAAATTGGCAAACAACATAATTGCACAAAAAAATCTTTTACAAAAGCTAATATGCTTAAGTAATAGTTAAATTATTCAAAAATAAGTTCTTCTGTGTCTTAAGGCACAAGGACAGTTAAGGTCAGGCTTTGCTGAATCCTACAGTTTTCTGAGGACCTGAGGAATCCCAGCCTATGTTGGCTGTGGAACCAAACCCCAGACTACAGTAGGAAGTAAAAAAAAACCAGCATGATTTCTACCATACCTTTAAAATAGAACCTAGACTCATGGTATGGCATGGTATACAAACATGTCACCTTTACACCAACGTAGGGCATATTCAAAAATACTGCTAGCCTTTACAGTAAATAAATATAATTAAATAAGCTCGAAACAGAATTTAGTGCAATTAAAACCTTTTGCTTGGTAATAAACAGACTACCATACATTTTTGTTGATGATTCTGTTCAGTTTTTATGATGACATTATCAATTGACCATATCGATGACCATCGATGTGGAACCGATAACATGTATGTTGATGGTGTACTCCATAACTAACTGTGTGGTGTATAGGTGCAAAAATTAAACTATTAGGAAAATTTAGTTTAAAAGAGTACATTTTTATATCGAAATCAATTAGCCAATATATTTACTGATGGTGCTAGTAGCTTTCAATTAGAATAAATAATTACCACATGTGTGCACATTGGACTGTTATAGCCATGCCTTATATGTATATAATTTGGAGAATTACACTTAAATTCTTCCAGATAAAATACATGTAAGGGGTGAAACACTTTATTATCAGGAAGGATATGATTATTTATGACAGCATTTTTGGAGAAGGGTTTGATACACAACAGTGCTACACCTAGACTACCATGACAGGCAAGTAGGGGTAAGAGAAGAGTTGTGCAAAGTGGGGGGGGTCAACACATCTGGACGGCCGATTTGCAGGGCAGCCTTGGCGCTTACTAACTTTGTTTAAAATATTTTATTCATTTTTTCTGAACAGTTTTTTATAAAATTATTATTATAGAGTAAAGTGCATTTTTGCTAAAAGGGTCGTTTTCTGAATCTTCTCTCTTCCATAAAAAATGTGTCTCTCTTATTTAAATTAGTCCCACTTTTTCAGCACGCCTTCTCTTTGATTGCAAACCATTATATAGTGCAAAAAAAGGGTCTGGTTATCAGGGAAGATATAAATCCTGGATGGAAGCTTTGAACATGGAAGAGCGACAGCAGGGAAAGGAAAGTGTCAGCATAGAAACAAGTCGTTCCTCCTATGCTGATTGATGAAACTATGATGTTTAGATATGACTTGCCTCCAAGAAATCTGAATGATACCGACATTCAAAATTATTTCGTGGAGACGCACTGCCTGAAGTTCAACAAAAAGAACATAGAAGGAACAGTGGCGAATTTCTAAGCAGACATACAGAAGCACAGAGCCTAGGAAAGCACTGATCGAGTGCGGAATCAAGAGCTTAAAATAAAAATTTTCCAAACAACGAAGTTAAAAACAATGTTCTTTTTAATTACCCTGTCTCCCCAATAGCAGTGATATAGGTGATTAATGGCATGCAAATGCAAACTACAGAATCGAGAAAGAAAAAAGGCCTATGAGCATATTGCTTATACTATAATATCGAATACTTCCACCAGGAAGCAGATATTAGTATTAACACATGAAATTGACAACAGTTGTTATGAACGTGAGTTTGAGAAAAGCTAGAATAGAAACATTTTGCAGGAGTGCTATGAAATATATAAACAACATGGTCAATGTTAGCATTGGAGCTTTTAAGCACAAGCGAGCAGT
>QLNU02015360.1:99398313-99424858 GCA_006491805.2 Dysdera silvatica
AAAGGGGGGGGGGGAATAAAAGAGGCAAGTTGAACTTAAAGGAAGTAGCACTTAGCATATTAGAAAATAGTGAACAGAAAACTAGCGAGGAAATGGGTACTAATTTGCCATGTAATTCAAACAATGAATCTCCTTCGTCTTCAAGTAAAGGCAAATTATCTGATATCTCTGGAAGTGGAACAGCAAGCGAAAGCAATTCTACACTTCAGCAATTATTGGATATCGTAACAAATAATTATTTTTTTTTGTATACATATACAGTCAAACCTCATTAACACGCATAGGCATAACTTGGCCTACTTTTAATTAAATATTCATGTAAAATAAGGTTTTTGGTTTTAAAAAAAAACTTTTTTTTGGTTTTACGGCTCAAAGACTACAATGGTCATGCTGCGCCAGGACCTACTGTTTTCCGAGGAATCCGAACCTCTTAAGGCCTAGGAAACCAAACCCCGGACTACAGTGAGCAGTGCGATCTTTATGAGATCTCTGAGCATTTTTGCACTACAGTCAACCCGATTAGCGAAGCACTAGGAGAACCGTTACCATCAGCACCACTGCAGAAAAAACCCTAATATTTCTCCATATTAAAGGGGGAGTAAGAAAGGGCTAATTAACAAATTGTGTCTGGGCTGACATCAGAAATCGCATCCTCACCTTGAACTGGTGTACATGGCCGTAGTTTAAAAATAGACCTTCAAATTGAGATAAGAGGGAAGGAGAGAGATCAGTTCTGGTTTCAGTTTGCAGTTCACTTGTCTTTCAATTTATTTAAGTATTGGGAATGCTAGGTTGTCTTAATTATGGACTGCATATTTAAAGGTTCGGGTGTTATTGTGACCCAATGGGAAAACCCCAGAACTTCGGGGATAGATTCAGTGTACCGTAAAGAGGGTTGTCTTGCTCCGTCCTCCACCTTTAAGATGATGCAAAATTGATTTGAATTTGAGGTGATGCTATTGCTAATTTACAATATTTTACATGATTAAACACATTTTAATGGCATGTAATGTGCAATGCATATAACAGGAAAGAATTTAAATCATATAGAGGGGAGGGGGCAGAATTTGAGTTTCTCTCTAGACCACTTAAAATAAAGTGCAAAAATAAAGGCATCCTATTCTTTCATCATTTCAGGGACCCATTTTTTAAAAATTTCTCTTATAATACACATTTAACAAAAATAAAGCAAAGCATTCTTAGTTGTTAATTAAAAAAAATTGAATAAAATGCGTTTACTTATTTTTTAAAAAGAAGAATGGGGAAAAGTGTAATAGTGAACGTGTTTTTTTAAGGAGGAGGAAAAGTGTAATTTTAATGGCATTCAACGTTTAATTAAGAAAGTAAAATCTTATTTGTCATTTTTTTTTCAATAAAAATTAAGTGTTGCAGTAATAAAAGCTACAGTTTTATTATTCAACTGTGGTGAAAGTTTACAGTCTTGATTATTTTGTTAAAATAATATGAAATTAAAAAAAATTAAAATACAATATTAAATATTTTAGTTTTAATATTTATTATATTTTTTCAAATTTCCACGTTTATGAAAAACTAAACTTTTTGACAAAATGAAGCAAAAGGTGCCTGTGCATTTTATGCAAACTTAAAAAAAAAAGTATGCTGCAGATTATTTTCAAATACCAAAATCAGTGTTGCAGAATGGCAGAAAAGTTTCTGCTACTGGGATTATGTATAGCACATAAATGGAACAGTGAATTCGGGAGCCGGCATCAAGATTTTAGACGCTTTTCTCATTCCAACAATCGAAGACCGGTTTGAGCATGAGGAAGTCACCTTCATGGAAGACAATGATTCAAGTCATAGGTCTTGTACTGTTAAAAATTACTCTTCGGAGACAAACATAAAGACATTGGACTGGCCGGCATGCAGCCTGGATTTAAACCTAATCGAAAATCTGTGGTGGAAACTTAAACAACTTGTCATGAAGCAGCAGCCAACAAATAAACATTAAAAATTGCTATTAAGACTACATGGGACAAAATTGGCTGAGATGACTGCAGAAAACTTGTGGAATTTATGCCGAAGAGAATCCAGGCTGTAATCAAGGCCCATGGAGAACATACGTGCTACTACTCAAGTGAAATTTAATATGTTTCCATATTTTTTTTCTCATACTTCAAATGATTCCACATTTTTTTCCATGGTGGTGTTAGTTAAAATTAAATAATTTCAAAAATACTGCTAATTTAAATGACCTTTTTACATACAAATTTCAGAAACGATGTATAGATTTGGAAATACACCAATTCGGTTTAATAAATTTATTTTCTTTAAAATACTTATCAATTTTTGTGAAATTTTGTAGACTATAGGTGTTAACTTCAAACCTTTTCCAAGGGGTTGCATATTAAACTTGATTAAAGAGTCTCAATATTTTGCAAGGGTTCTGGACTGTACACCCGACAAAAGTCATATTGAACAAATAATGATCATCATCCGATTTGTACAATTAAAAAATAGTTCAAGTAAAGTAGAAATCAGAGAACACTTCCTAGTATTTTGCCGTATGTACAATACAAAGGGAATAGGACTACCTGATTTCGTTTTAAAGTTTTTTAAAGAAAATGAGTTGAATATAAATGATTTTCAAGCTCAAGGATATGATAATGGGGCAAATTTTAAGGGAATTAATTAAGGATTGCAAAAACGCATCTTAAATATATATAGCTGCGTTTTGTTTGTGCCATGTTCGCTCATACTTTAAATCTTGAAACTAATGATGTCACTAAGATTTCAAGTGAAATTGTAAAGTTTTTTAATCTTATCTAGGAGTTGTATTTATTTTTTGCAGCATTGACAAAGAGATGGTCAGAACTTAATAGTCATGTATTCTTACTAACTTTAAAACCGGTTAATGAAATGAGATGGTCAAGGAGGATAAATGCTGTTACTCCTTTGTGATATCAGCTAGGCATAATATTTTATGCATTTGCAGAAATTACTGACAATTCTAGAGGGTTTGATAGTGATTCTTGTTATATGGCTTGTTGTTTAGCTCTGAAACTTCAGGACTTTAAATTTATTTTCTCGGTGATAATTTGGTACGATATTTTATACAGAATAAACATTACGAGCAAAATGCTACAAAAACCTGTATTATATGTAAAATCTTATTCAGATTATTCCTCAAGGTAATCTCAGGTAATTCTCAAGTCACTGACTGACATCCGAAATTACAGAGAAAGAAATTAACATTATTCATTTGGATATGCATGATTTGCTGTTGCTTCACCGATATTGCTCTTGCGACATAAAAAGGTAAATGAAATTAACAGGCTAACCTTTTATATGATCATGATCCTGGCGTGTTTTGAGTATGTTCTTCATGTCATAATAGCCTATTTATCATAAATCGCATTAAATAACTTATAATTTTTCTAGGCTGTTCTGACCCTTTTTTCTTTTGTCCTTGCGCCATAATGGATCATGATTGCATCTGAGCTGTAAACGTGTTCTTGTCAAACTAACCTACTCATTATAAACATGTTTCATAACTTGTAATTTATCATTTCTACGCCTAAACTGGTCAATCGAATGAATCTAGTGTTTTCAGTCAATTTTTTCATATTATATTCGATGTTAACTTACTTTATATTTATCAATGCAATGTCTATATTTTTCAATGCAATGTCTATATTTCATATCAGATGCTTCTATATATTTCGTAAGACACCACACTGAATACAAGTATTATTTTATCCTTCAAGTGAACAGCGTTCAGCTTGTATATTACATGAAAATTGTTTATCTAATTAAATAATCTGTAAAACTTATATAGACGAATAACACGAGGACTCAGTTTAGGTCTAAATTTCTAATCTGCTCTAACCTTCTTCCTTTTGTCCTTGCGCCATAAATGATCATGATTTCATCTGTTTTAAACATTCCCTTGTTTTCCAACTAGCCTACTAATCACAAAACGTATTACGTAACTTATAATTTTTTTAAAAATTTTTACGTCTAAACTAAACAAATGAATCTATAGATTTCAGTCAGTTTTCTCATATTGCATTTGCTGTTGATAACTTTGTCTATCAATACAGTGTTTATATATCATATCAGATGCTTCTGTTTTTTTTTTTTTCACATGATACTACAAAGATATACTAACTACAATTTTTATTTTATCCTTCAAGTGAATGACGTTCAGTTTGTATAAAATTATATAGTTATATTGTAAATTTTGCGAGCAGTTCCCTATTGTAGGATGCATATTGACCACTACTGTCCTTACGCCTTAAATATTTAAATTTGTTTGCATAATAATTTAGCCTATTATCCAGATATATAATAAGATGGTCTTACATATGAATCAATTATAAATCAGGTTTTGCCTTATCTAATGGGAATTTCGATGCACCGTGTTGGTTCAGTTGGATGTTTTAAATGTAAATTTTAATATTAAAATATTGGTATTTGATAACAGGCTATTACTCTTCGAAATGATTTTTTGTGTCGTATTCGCTAATTAACTAAACGACTATTATTGTGATATGGTGCGCCCAGATGGCTTTTGACCATATACGAATTGATATATATCTTTATATCAAAGTATATTTATATTGAATTATTGCATTTTTATATTATTTATTTTATTATTCTTTTATTTTTATTTTATTATTCTTTTATTTTTATTTTTATATATTTATTTATTTTAATTTTATTTTAATATTCTTTTACTATATTTTATAAATGTCATTCCTGAATAGCGGACATATAACCGATTGTGGCTTTGCGGCCCTTGGGGATTCATTCACTGAGCCGGATAATGAATTAACTCTTGATATTAATAACCAATATTACTATCCCTCACAGATTACTTCTCATAATCAAGTTAATAACACATTATTAACCGCTCATATTAATGCATGCAGTATTACTAACAAAGTGGAATTAATTGAAGACTTCATCCTTGGTATAAATCCATCCCCTGACATATTATGTATAACTGAGACCTAGCTCTGCCCAAATTAGGCTCCATCTCTTTTTGATTATGAATCGGTCTCGATTGCACGTGAATTGGGTAGAGGAGGTGGTGTTGTAATGTATGTTAAAAGAAAACATGAGTTTAATTTGATACCTCAATGGACGGGAATCTTCCCGGGGATTGAGATGCTGACATTACAGATTTATGGTATTTTTGTCACTACCATATATCGACCACCTTCTGGTGAATTGGGAGATTTTTTATGTCGTCTTCAGGACCTACTTGCCTTTATTACTTCCTCGAGAAAGAGGTTAATCATCATGGGAGACTTAAATATTGATTTATATACTTCCAATGAAAAATTTGTAAACCATACGCAAGCACAGAGACTATTGGATCAGATCTTCTCATTTGGATTTAATAACTATATTCATAACCCAACTAGAATTACATCACATTCTTGTACAGTTATTGATCACTGTATTACAAACGTTTTAAATCCACAATGTGGCATACTTCTTTATCAGATTAGCGATCATCTTCCCATATTTTCAATTTTTGGTATTTCACAGGGAATATCTAAAAGACATGGTAATCCATCTTTTATTAGAGATTTTTCTGAGATGAATTTACAGACATTTAAAGCAAAGTTACAAAGAGTAAATTGGAATAATTTATATCTCTTGGATAATCCACTACATGCTTATGGATATTTCGTTGATACCTTCAAAAATAATTATGAAGTTTGCTTTCCATTAAAAACAATAAGCAAAACCAAACGTATACGTAAATCATGGATTACAACTGAAATTTTTAGAGAAATAAGGAAGAAAAATAAACTTTACTTCAAATTTTTAAAAGATAAATCACCAACAAAACTTGCTGTTTTTAAGTCATTTCGGAATGAATTGAATACTAAAATAAAACGTGCGAAACAGGCATATTTTTCGGCACTATGTAATATGAATAATAGGAAAACATGGTCAGAAATAAATGAACTTATGGGAAGATCAAAATCCAGAACAAGAGAAATTGATATACTAATAACTCCTCATAAAACGATTACTAACATATCACAGATTTCTAATACATTCAATCAATATTTCATAGAATTCCCTTATTCTTTATCTAGTAAATTTAATAATGTATTCCAAAGATGCCATGATTATAATATCGCTAATTCCTTTTTCTTGGATGGGGTCACTGAACTTGAGACAATTCGACTAATTAATAATCTTAGTGCTAATAAAGGACCAGGCCCAGATAACTTTCATCCAGTTCCCATTAAATATTGTGCTCATGAGATTTCAGGGCCTTTAACCTACATCTTTAATCTAATCTTTTCCACTGGTGAGATTCCGCCGGAATTTAAGACGGCAAGGGTTGTTCCGATTCATAAAAAGGGTTCATATACTGACGTTGCTAATTATAGACCGATATCAATATTATCGGTGTTTACAAAAATACTTGAAAAACTCATTTATAATAGATTATTAAAATACTTTGAACATAACCACATCATACAGGAAAATCAATTCGGTTTTACTAAAAATAAATCTACTGAACAAGTATTGTTAACGGCAACAGACTTCATATATTCGGCTTTGGACGGTGGTGACTCATCAATTGGAATTTTTTTTGATTTGTCACGGGCATTTGATACCATTAACTATGATAGACTTTTATATAAATTACAATTGGCAGGTATATGCGGAAAGCAAAATCTTCTTTTCAGAAATTACCATTTTGGAAGATCTCAATATGTGCAAATAAACGAAAATCAATCTATCGCCAGATCACCTCTATGTGGGGTTCCTCAGGGGTCGACATTGGGACCTTTGCTTTTTATTTTTTATATTAATGATCTTTTTTTTCTGCCAACTCGATCTAGAGTTCTATGCTTTGCCGACGACACAAGCATCTTTTATAGGGAAAGGAATCTTGATGTGCTGTTTTCACTTGTAAATAATGATATTGATATATATATAAAATACTTTAGAGATAATTATCTCTCACTTAATACAAAAAAAACCAAATGTATTCTGTTTTCAAATAAACATAACAAAAGCAACTACTTATGTAATACCATAAAAATAGATAACGATATAGTTCCGTTATCGCAGGAGACGAAATTCCTTGGAGTTACTATTCAAGCCAATTTAAAATGGGATACACACATTAACCTATTGTGCTTAAAAATTGGTAGATTTTTGGGAATATTGCGCAACATTAGTATTTATATACCTATAAAATTTTTGATCAATCTATATTATTCTTTTATTTTTTCTCATCTTTTTTATTGTTTATCGGTCTGGGGATACACTTCACAGGCTAACCAAAGTAGAATTTAGTCATTACAAAATAAATTCTTCAATATTATTAACCATAAATTACCACAACCAATGTCGATCCGTGAGGTTCCGCAAAGATTCAATTTATTAACTTTTAATCAACTTTTAAATTATAAAATTTTGTTATTAATGTTTAAAAAAATTAAAAATACTAATCTATTCCAGTTGATTTACAGCAACCTACACATAACTATCCAACAACAAGTAGACATAACTACAGACCTCAATTTTCTCGTCTGGAGCTGGGTTGCCACAGAGTGGGTTCTTCAGGTCCTAAATTGTGGAATCAGCTGCCTTCTAATATAAAAGAGATAAATTCCTATTCTAAGTTTAAGTCTTTAATCCGGATCCTCCTTACTAATTCTATTTAATCAATCGCATACTTAATTTAATTTTCGCTGATGTTTGCGCAGTGATATCCCATGGGGCTGCTTTGGCTATCTGGTATCTCCTGGGTGGTGCAGGCTTTGTCAGACTACGTCTTTACCTGCGCTACCCAGGCAGACATGGACAAAATTCTATTTCACAGTATATTAATTAATGTATTGATATTTTTTTTTTAATTAAATTTGATGTATTTATATTTTTGTAATTAATTTTATGCATCTATATTTTCGTATAATGTTAATGTAGATATGTCTTTGTTCTTATAATTAACTTAAACTAACATTGATTTGTAATCCCAATGTATATTTTTTTGTTGTTCATGTTGCTGCCTAAATAAAGTTAAGCAAAGATTATATAAATATGTTGATCAATCATTTTGAAGGATGCAGCAGGACAGAGCATTAGATCATAGACTTACTAGCCTTAAACAATCAAGCACATTAAAACAAATTTTAAACCAGTTTGATGCTTGTGACGTAGAAAATAAATTGACTCATGAATATAAGGATAAAGCATTAGATTAGCACAGGATCCAAAAATCTAATTCAAAGTGGCTTTTTATTTCTGCATCATGGACCAACATTAACATTTCTGTGGGAAAGATTCTCAAGACGACCATTCTAAAATTATGGCTTTTGTTCAAGATGCTTAAAATAATTTCGCACAAAGACCTTATGCATTGTAAAAGTTTGCAAACTTATCTGACGGAAAACACCAGTATTGAAACAGGTATAGGTGGTGGGGACTTATTCAATGAAATAAAGACACTTAAACCCTTTTTTTAAACCAGTACAAGTATTGAACATGAGCCTCTGTATATTTTGCAATATATTTTAGAAAATAATTTAGTTGCTCTATTCCTTAACACAGCCATTGCCTTGAGACTTTTTCTAACACTCTCTGTGCCTATACCATCTGGAGAGAGAACTTTTTTCAAATTCTCTAAAGATTATAAATTATCTTCAGACAATGATGATGCAAGGTTAGCTAAATCATTTCCACATCATTGCATGCTTCATAATTTGAATTTAGATGACACTGTACAAGAATTTGCTGAAACAAAAGCTAGACGGAACGCTTTTGCAAAGCAATTTCAAATTTGTTAGCATCTATAATACAAAATAAATACTTAAGAAACACTCAGGGTAAGTAGGAGGATTGTAGGTGCGATAATGTAGTTACTCAAATTACAAAATAAATGTAAAGAAAAAACCCCAAACATGTGTGTATAGCCTACGGCTGAATGTATAATTAAGAAATTAAAATTAATAAATTGTTACATGGTAGGATTAATACGTGTTTATTTCATTTTTTTATAACCACCAGATAAATGTGGGGAGGAGCAGCCAAATGTGCATTGTACTATGGCGGTCAAAGTTCTAAGCACAGCCTTGGGTAAGAGTACACACGGGACAAGAGTAATATACATTATTATTTCCTTAAACCATATACATTTTGAAACAGTGTGCTATTGTTGGGCAAGAACTGCCATGGGCGCTCACATGAACAACAATGATCGTTTGAAATCATTTTAAATTCTTATAATATATAGGTAAGTATTTTTAACTGAAAATTGATATTGTTTTGGTAAAATTTGCATGTTTTTGCATGCTGTCTAAATATACCAGTAAGCATTCAGCAGGGTAAGGATTAAATCTTTGAAAATTAAGTAATAAATATGTAGCCTGTGGCATCAAACCAAGGTAAATGCTTATTGCAGTTAGGTAGTAGTTTGTGATAAAAATCACTGCCTGAGGTAAGAGAACGCAGAGTTTGTGAGGCAAGAGTATGTTGTATTTACACACCACATGCAGATAACATGATGGAAATGCACACAGGAAGACCAATCGCCATGTTCCGAGTGGGCCAAATCTTTGGATCAGCATATGCTGTTCTCCTTATTACTTTAATATTATTATAATATGAATTAACTTATTATTATAATATGAATTAACTTATTATTATAATAAGAATTAACTTATTATTATAATATGAATTGTTGTTCTCCTTATCAATACAGCAGTTCTCCTTTTGTCCGCATCATGGTTACACTGACATCTGCACAATATATATATTAGGGAGATGCTGCATCCCTTTATGCCACCATATCTCAATACCTCATTTTACAGCAAGGTAATGCTCGTATATACACCACTAGGGTCTCCAGACTATTCTTGCAACATGTTCAGGCACTGTCATGGTCAGAATGATCACTATATTTTTTTTTCTAGTGGAAAATTTATAGGACCACAGTGGACATAGCAATCAAATTGGTGTGCAAGATTTCAATGAATTATGGGAGCAAGTCACCATGTTTGGTACTTCAATCTTTAGTACTATATTTGTAGACTGTATGACTTAATATCCATTGAATTGTTGTTCACGGTGTTGTAACCACTTACTGAGGCTTTCACATTGTGCTGCATTATTTTGTTTTCTAAAGTAGTGTTTCTCAACTGCCGGGCCTTGGTATTAATTATACTGGGCCATGAGAGATTTTCCTGGAATTTGATATTTTAGTTTTCTAAATATTTTTCTATGAATAAATATTTTATCATGGAAATATTTTGAAGAGAATAATATTTGTGAATGAGCTTAAAAGTTCAGAATGCCTAAATAACACCTGTGTAACAAATGCCAGTGACCAAGTAGTGCACTTTTAAATATTCATGAATGATATTTTAGCATTCAAGAAAGTGTATACCGCTCACGACTGGTCATAAAAAGTGCCTGCATTCACGCTTAATTAACTAATGATCGATACCGTATGTCAAACATGAAAAAAATGGGAAAAATAAGGACTAAATGATTAAAAAAAAAGAAGGCTAATACAGACTTGAGATAAAAATACAGACCTTTTTGTAAAAAACGGACCAACTGGGAGCCCTGGAAAATGTGAAACTCTCAGACTCTAATCTCAAACCATATACCAACTGCCCTGGCCACAGAGCTTCTCTCCCAATCTTGTGTGTTGACGACTAATCACTCGAAAACCGGAAGCAGGAAACAGCCTTCTGTTGCAGAGATCACGGTACTGTTGGCCTTGTGGTCACATGATTAACTAGGATGCGTTTTTTGTTTCCCCTTGCAGGGAAGTCAAACTGGTAAGCTGGCACAAAAACCGCTTGTTTCAAATCTGATTATATATTGCATTTTAGCGATATTTTTGATTTATCGTATTATAACTATCAAGGTTAAAAAAAATTTTTTTAGTTGCCTGAGGCAAAGATGATTTTTTTTTTTTGTTTAACATGACTTTTTAAAAATTTGATCGTCCGAGAAAGTAAGGAACGCCAAATTTCAACATTTGACCACAACACATAATAAATTTTGATATTTTAGTTTAGGTAATTTTTAAGACATTAAACATGTATATATTTGCTTCTAAAATTTTAGCATAATTAGGAAAATATCTATTATATTTACATACAATCTGATAATTAGTTAACTGATGATGGCTTGGAATTTAAAAAGGCAATCTGATTCTAATCCTGGGGCATAAGTCTCTGAGTTTTAAGTTACTTTATATATTAAAAAAAAAAAAAAAGCTTCAAAATTACAAACCAGTAAAATCAGTATTCCCAACACCAATGATGATAATGGATAAAGGCAAGGTTGAGGCATTTACAATAGCTTCTTTTGTTTCTGGCATATCAGTAATTATGCCATCAGTAATAATCAATAAAATAAAATAATGAGATCCATCTTTATGTGTCATTGCAAATCTGAAACAAATTAGAAAAATAAAAATAGTAACGTATCATATATTGATAAATGGTATTTAACTAAGAAATAACAGCCCCATATCTTTTCACAATTACACAGACTTAAAATAGCAACAGATACAACTATGAGGGTCATCAGGCAAGTAAAGATCTTTTGCACATTCCCACCATGAAAGAAAATAGTTTTTCCTGGTTCAAGGTTGTCCATTTTCCTTAACTGATTTTCTCAGCATATGACTGAATCTATATATTATATTATTTTTTGTGACAATAGCATCAACTGTGAAGTGAGGAATGTTACTTGGTTTTTGAATGCTCAGAAATTGAAACTTGTGGAAATTTATTGTCAACTGAAAGAAGTGTGAGGTGATAAAATAATGAATGAAAGAAATGCGATAAAGTGGTGTGAATTGTTCAGCAACAGACAAACAAATGCGCATGATGAAACTTGATCCAGATGGCTATCGATGCTCACAGATGACTTGAAGTATCAGGTGAATGACAAAATCTTGGAAGACAGACTTATAAAATTTAATGGTTTGCACACTGCACTCCCAAACAATTCTCATTCTTTACTTGGAGAAACTGTGCGAGTCCCTGGGCAGAAAAAGTTTTAAAAGTGAAGACGACATCAAGAATGCAGTGAACAACTTGCTGAATGGTTTTTTGCTTGCTTGCTTTTTGGTTTTACGGCTCAAAGACTACAGTGGTCATGCTGCGCCGGGACCTACTGTTTTCCGAGGAATCCGAACCTCTTAAGGCCTAGGGAACCAAACCCCGGACTACAGTGAGCAGTGCGATCTTTATGAGATCTCTGAGTAAGCGTTCTTTGCACTGTTGGGAGTCGAACCCGGATTAGCGGCGCACTAGGCGAACGCGTTACAACACTGCACCACCACAGGGCCCTTGCTTAATGGACTGGCAGCAATATAGTATGACGAGAGGGATTCTAAAGCTCACAGACAAATATGACAAATGCTTAAATGAAGGAGATGATTACATAGAGAAATAAAGTAAGATTCAAATATGCAAGGGAAAGAGATTATTTGAATAAATATGTTTTTTAAAATTTATGATAGCTAAACAGTCGTTACTTTTTGGATGACCCTTGCACATTTGATTTATACGAAAACTTGCACGCAAAATAAGCATGGTAATGTACAGAAATAATTAACATTTTATAGCTGATATAAGACAAAGCCGAGTTATAAATACTAAGATAAACAGTTGTGATGCAGATGTATCATGAATTTTTCTTGAATGAGTACTTTGAAAACACAAATGAAACATAAAAACTTTAATAAAAATTTATTTCCGGAAGACGATTAACATATTTATAATGCCTAGAACCTGTCTGCGCAATGAATATATCCAGCTAATGTCATTTGAGGATAACTGGCTTTCATGAGGCTAAGTGGTCAACTCAACATACAGGAGCATATGTCAGCTATGATAATACCACAGTCCGATGGTATGTCTTCAAATGGTTGAGAGTAGGGCTAGGCGATATCAGATTTTTTATATTGCTATATATTGTCAGATTAAATTCACAATATCATGATATAGCGTAATATTAGCATGCTGTTATTTTAATCGGTATCGTAAAATTAATTTGGTGTGCTTTATGATTTTAAATTTATGCACATTAAAACCATTTTATGAAGTATAACTTACTTTATGAATATGCATATGTTCATATAATAAAATATGAACTTAAAAATACATATAATAAAAATAGGTACACATACTTACATGTAGCATAACTAATTGTTAATTCCCTATATTTTTCAATTGATGTTTGGTAAATTTCAGTAGATTTAGAAAGCATTTTTAATATAAATTCCCCAAACATGTTGTAAAACTTTTGTTGCAGGTAATTGAGAATTTCTAAAATAATTATATATAACGCTAAATATTAAAATAATATATCATCATCATCATCATCATATTCAACCATTATCTATCCACTGCTGGATGAAGGTCTCTCCAAATGCTTTCCACACAAGTCTATCCTGAGCAATTCGCTTCCACGTCACCCCAACCTGTTTTCTTATTTCATCCACCCATCTAGTTTGAGGACGTTTTCTAGGTCTTCGGTGGTCTCTTGGAATCCAGTTCAGAATTTCTGTTGTCCATCGTTGATCAGTTCTTCTTGCAATATGCCCAGCCCATCGCCATTTCAGCCCTTTTACTTTAACAATGATGTCCTCTACTCTAGTTTGCTCTCTCACCCAAGTGTTTCTTTTTCGATCTCTCCTAGTTATTCCAAGCATGCACCTCTCCATGCTCCTTTGCGTTGTCTGTAACTTTCGTATTGCTCCAACTGTTAGACTCCATGTCTCTGATCCATAAGAGAGGACTGGCAATACACACTGGTTGAAGACCTTTCTTTTTAGACACAAAGGCAATTTCCCCTTCAGGATAAAACTGTTTCTTCCAAATGCACTCCAGCCAAGTTTAATACGTCTGTTGAGTTCTTTCATAATGTTGCCATCCATTGAAATCAGCTGGCCAAGGTAAATATATGAATCAGCAATTTCTAGCTCAATGTTGTCAACTTGTATTTTTGTTTCCTCTACAAAATTATTGAACATGATCTTAGTTTTTTGTAGGTTCATCTTGAGTCCAACTTCTTTACTTCTAGTTGAGAGCTCCTGTACCATGTCTTGGAGTTCTGATGGGTTCGTTGAAAAAATAACAATGTCATCAGCAAACCGCAAATGATTTAAATATTCACCATTTATTTTTATTCCCTTGTTATTCCAATTTATCAGCTGAAAAATCATCTGTAAAGCTGAAGTAAAAAGTTTTGGAGAAATGGTATCTCCCTGCCTCACACCTTTACCAATTTTGATAGTTTTGGTATCTTTATGTAACCGAAATTTTGCACTTGCATTTTTATACACACGTTTCACCATGTCAATGTACACATCCTCAATGTCTGTTGATCTTAAAGAGTTGATGACTGCTGATGTTTTAATAGAGTCAAAGGCCTTCTCATAGTCAATAAATGCAACACACAATGGAAGTTCATATTCATGTGTTCTTTCAATTAATTCTCTTAATACTTGAATATGGTCCACTGTACTGAATCCACTTCGAAATCCAGCTTGTTCTCTTGGTTGAGCTGCATCTAATTTTTTCTGCAGGCGATGTGTTAGCACTTTTGTGAAGATTTTATAAATAGCAGGTAACAAGCTAATTGGTCGGTAATTTTTCAAATCCTCTTTATCACCTTTTTTATGCAAAAGAATTACTGTTGCAGAATCCCATTGGTTTGGTATGTTACCGCTGTTAAGACATTTGGTAAAGAATTTTGCAAGTATGTCTTCTACATATTCTCCAGCTTCTTTTAGGATATCTAATGTAATACCATCATCGCCAGGGGCTCTTCCTTTCTTCATACTTTTTATTGCAAATGAAACTTCTTCTTTTAAGATTTTAGGAGCTGTTCCTTCGACTATTTCAGTGTCTTCGTTTAATCCACTGTTACTTTCATATAGTTTTTTGTAGAATTCTTCAACTCTTCTAAGTATTTCTTCCCTATTTCTTGTTACGGTGCCATCCTCTCCTTTTAATGCAATGATGTGTTTCTTCCCAACAGATAAACTTCCTTTAACAACCCTAAGGCTCTTGTTATTTTCAATGGCCTTCCTTACTAACTCACAATTGAATTTTCTTATGTCTTCTTTCATGCTTTTGCGCAGAGTTTTACAAAGTTCTATGTACTCAATCCTGGAACTGGTATTTCGATTGTCCACCTTCATATCTCTTCGCCTTTTCATGAGCTGTTTCGTCTTCTCAGATAATTTGCTATTGTGCTTTTTACAGGTTACACCACCAATTTCCCCAGCAGTTTCAACTATTGTCTTAACAATGTTTTCATTTGCTTCTGAGATATCACTTTCATCAATAAGTCCTTCCAGTGCAGAAAAGCGATTTTTTAATTCCAACTTGAATGCCTCGGTATTTTCTTTTAATTTCTTTAAATCCACCCTCTTACTTACTTGTTTCCTAATGAGCTTCTGTCGTTCTAATTTAGTATTTAAGTGCACTTTACATCTCACCATTCGATGATCACTTCCAGTATTAAATCTGTTCAGTACACTGCAATCTTCAATAATTGATTTCTTGTTTGCCAGGATATAGTCAATTTCACTAGTTCCCCCATTTGGGTGTTTCCATGTCCATTTTCTTTGCGGTTTCTTCTTAAAAAATGAATTCATGATGCTAAGGTTTTCAGCTTCTGCAAATTCGATGAGTTGATCGCCACGTTCATTCCTTTCCCCATATCCGTATTTACCAACCGATGTCTCTCCTTGTTCCTGTTGTCCAATTCTTGCATTGAAATCCCCCATGATGAGCTTGATATGTTGTTTCCCTTTGGTGTGTAACTCTTTGATTTCTTCATAAAATTCTTCAACCTCTTCGTCGGTATGGCTTGATGTTGGTGCATATACCTGTACTATTTGAAGTTGGTATCGCTGGGTTAGTTGAACAACGAGCCTCGCTGCTCGATCTGATGTACTTTCAACTTCCAGAAGACAGTCTTTAATTCTTTTGTTGATTAAGAAGCCAACACCACTTGTTCTTCCAGTTTCCGTTCCTCTATAATAAAACAAATGTCCACTTTTAAGTTCCACCAACTCTTCACCTTTTCTTCTAACTTCACTGAGTCCTACAATGTCCCATTTGATCTTGTCAAGTTCTTCTTCCAATTCCTGAAGTTTTGCTTCAGAAGCAAGGGATCGTCCATTATACGTTGCCAAGGTCAATAACAAACGGCAGCCTGGGCCATTCCAGTGATTCTTAGCACCCCCTGCTTTCATGCCACACTGACCGCTGCCTTGATCAGGAGCACTCCAGCACCTGGAGACTAGGGGCCATGGTTTCTGGTGTGTCAACATAATGGAGGAATTAGCCATAATTTCACCACGCTGGCTAGACGGGTTGGTGAATTAGCCCTCCCCTTCCGCCTTTCTATCCGTGCAGCAAATATTAATTTGCCGCATGGATAGAATATTTATTTTGTGCAAGAAACACCTGCATTTTTGCATCTTTTGGTAACAATGATACTCTGTGTTTAGATAATACATTATCACCATCACTACTAAAAATTCATTCTGAAGGAACACTTGTTCCTTGAATTGCTGAAAAAATTTTGCTAAGGTTTTTAACTGTAGAAAGAAGCTTTAGTGCAATTTCCACCATATTAAAGGATTTGTTTCTAGGCTCATTTTCGGCAATATCAAATGATTATTCACTTCTACTTCAGTTTTTCTATTTGAATTCAAAGCTGGCTCCTCTAAAGTATCATCCTCATCTTCCAGTAACTTTGATAAACCCTTCCTAGCAGTTACAATAAACTCAACGATTTGGTTACCAGTTGGTTCATTAAATCGCAAACATAGGTATGTGTTGTACAGTAGTTTCTTTAATTTCTCTGTAAAACCTTACATTGAGTAACCAATCATATAAAATGATTGCAATCATTCTAAGTATGCTCTTGACCCCTCTACGATATGGCCCTGTCATGCAACATTTAAAGTGCTTTCATATACGCTCTGAATATGGAATAACATAGTACGTAGCTTCAATAGAAGCCTAGAGAAAGGGTGGGCGGCTCCCTGACATGCCACATTTCTACTGTCCTCACATACATTCCCTGAATATGGAATATCATAGTCATAGCTACAATAGCAGCCTAGGAAAAGGATGGGGCTCCAGGCCTCCCAATGTGGCCCTGACCTGCGATATTTCAATTGCCATCATGTACACTCTCTGAATACGGAATATCGTAGTCGTAGCTCCAATAGCAGCCTAGAAAAAGGATGGGGATCCGGGACCCTCCGATACGGCCCTGACCTGCGACACTTCAATTGCTCTTATGTACACTCTCTGAATGCAAAATATCATAGTCACAGCTCCAATAGCAGCCTAGAAAAAGGATGGGGCCTCCGGACCTCCTAGATACGGCCCTGACATGCAACAATTCAACTGCTCTTATGTACACTCTGAATACAGAATTATTGTAGTCATAACTACAACAGCAGCCTAGAAAAAGGATGAGGCCTCTGGGGCCCCCACAATATGGCCGACACACGGAATTTCAATTGCTCTCATGCACACTCGGAATACAGAATTATCATAGTAATAACTACAATGGCAGCATAGAAAAAGGATGGAACCCCTGGGGCCCCCTTGATACGGCCCTGACATATGACATTTCAATTGCCATCATGTACATCCGGAATACGGAATTATCATAGTCATAACTACAATAGCAGTCTAGAAAAAGGATGGGGGCTCCCACCCTCCCCGCAATACACCTTTGAAATGCGACATTATTATTATATACCTATATAAAAGGGGCCCTGAAAAAGTGACCCAAATCAGGCCCTGCACCAGCAAAGTCCATACCTGTGTTCAGTAAATACAAACTGATTTCACTACAAGAAAAAGTGTTGATGTGCAGAAACCACCAATAAACATCGCAATAGAAAACACCGACATTCACATCGGAATGAGAAGCAGCGATATTGACATTGGAATGGAAAGCCCCGATATTGACATCGTAATGGAAAGTGGCGATATTGGCATCGGAATGAAAAGCCCCGATATTGACATTGGAATGGAACGTGCCGATATTGACATCGGAATGGCAAGTGCCGATATCGACATCGGAATGAAAGTGCCGATACTGACATCGGGATATGTCGGTTTGCTATTGCGCATGTGCATATCGTTCAATCAACATCATGAAATATCACCCGAATCGAAAATCGGTATCCGATATGTGTTTTATATATATATATCTATATTTCACGATATATTGATACATTGCCCAGTCCTAGTTGAGAGATGGTACACACACCTGTACAACTGGGATTGAAACATAGAGGGTGATTAGTTACTGTGATGATCATTTGATTCACTGAAAAATCCTAACTACTACTATAGTAACTCTATTGGATATTAAACGAGTAGTAATACACGTCATCAATCAACCCATTACCAGGAAAAAGGTTTCCAATTGTCTTGCAAAGAAGAGTTACATGTCCATCAGCCATTGTGCTTCTTAATATTGTTCTCAACGTATCGATTATGTTTGGTTGGATTGATGCATTCCTGTGTGACTTGGAATGCAGAATAGTGCAGAGTCATCTGCAGTGACAAATCTTGCTTTAGCCTAGATTCCGATGATGTCTGAATATGCATATGGAGGAGACGTAATGTGGTATTTAATATGGAGGCAAAAGAGGCAATTTAGCCACTGTATTGAATAATATACAGCTTAAACATAAAGAATTATAGTCTGGGATCAATCAACTTTGATAGGTGGTTAATCTAGTATGCAGCATGGATAATTTTACAGATCATCAGTATGCACAGTAGAACCTGTCCACATGCAGCAAACATTTCACAAAAATGTCTATGAAGTATCAACATGCTACATGGCAATTCAAATCCCCAGATGCATCCCCTATGAAAAATGTCTTGTACATGGGAAGTTCTTTACAGACTAAGACATAACTAAAATGGACCAATCTTTTCAGCATGTTCAGTAAGCTGTTTCTCACGATTTCACTTTTCATCCCGTTTATATCAGTTTCTTTCATTTTTAACTGTTTCTTTGTATTTTGTTGTAAACATCAACTGTATGTCATTGATCAGTTCTTACGTTTAGTATAGCACATGGAGAATTTAATTTTAATCCGCTGAAAATCATGAATTGCAGCAACAGCATTCCCTTCAGTTTTGTAGAAAAGTTCTACAAGTAACATATGATCAACTTACGAAACAACCATCATAACGGCAGAAAACATTTTACACAAGGTCGGTGCTTGTCTTCCGGTTGTATATGGAAATCTGTTTTGCATCACACTACCATTCTTCTGCGCTTATGAATATTAGGTGTTTTTGCAGGGCTGAATTGATGGATGTGATAATTGTTTTTGTTTGATTTCATTTGTAATGCTTAAAATGTTTGTGGTTAAATGTTGAAAATATTATTTATGTTGCATATCGGTAATTTCATAGGTTGTTTTACCATATTGCGATAAAAAAAAGCACCCACTAACGGACATTTTTGAAGTGGTTTATTTCTCTCTCTCTCTCTTTTTTTGTAGATACTTTTTCTGCATCCTTTAGAAAGTCTATGTACTAATTTTGGTGTCAATCCGTCGAACAATTTAAGCTGAAGGGTGCTCTAAACAGGGAAAGTTTAATTATAATCACCTTGTGTGTGTGTGTGTATATGTTACTGGCAAAGTGTAAAATGCAGGCATCATATAGAATGCCTAGATGTTCTTAGGCGAAGTATGAAATGTCTATTTTTATATTTTATGACTAACCCACCACCCATTTAGTAGGGATCACAGAAAATGAAATGAAAAGTACTGGACACTTGGCTAAAAATAGGAATCGGAAACAAATCGCCCCTTCCCCTTGAAAGATTTCTAGATCTGTCCTTCATAATAAGTAATAATAATTATATTAATAAGCATTGGAAGTCATGTGCCTTGTCAAGTGACGTCTGAGACGACCATCAGAAGTCATGTGCCTTGTCAAGTGACGTCTGAGACGACCATCAGAAGTCACATGCCTTGTCATGTGATGTAAGAAACATCATTAATCGTAAAATAATAAAATATACATTTCATACTTTGCCTAATAACGTTTAGGCCGGGGGTCGGCAACCATGGCATGTGGACAGTTTTTGATGGAATGCAGAGTGATTTTAAAATAAAACTCATTGTGAAGTATCCCCTCCCTGTTTTTATATATATTTATTAATTAAATAACATGTTAATTTTATTCTCATAATTAAATAATGTATTAATTTTATTTTCTTAAATAAATAATCTATTAATTTTCATTAATAATTAGGTAGTAAAATAAACTTCCACAGTTTGGATGAATGTAGCCTAGCATGCGGAAGGAGAATGTGGTATTACTTTGGCACAGCACCTTCAAAAGGTTGCTGACCCCTGATCTAGGCATACTACACAATGCCTGTATTTCACACATTTTTCCAATACTACATATATATACAGTGAAACTTGTCTAAAGTGGAACCTCCACAAGGCGGAAATTTGCTCAAAACGGATTTTTTTTTTTTAATCTTTTTGCCATCTTTTCAAAAGTCAATGGTAGTTAACATTAGCTACGGAAACTGTCTAACGCGGAAGCGGAAAGCACTATTTAGTCCCGTCAAAGAGAAAAACCTGCATAAAATGGAAAATCATTAGTAGGAAGAAAATTTTCTCAGCAGAAAAAGGAAAGAGGGTTGTAATATAATACAAATAGCAAAGTGGGGATAACGAACAAAAGACATTTTACACTTTATAGATACAGAATGCCCTTACTTGACCACCATTTTGCGCACCATCACTATTTAAATAAAAACATTCATTGTTAGCCAGATCGAAATGGCCCTCACGTTGACTTTATCAATTCATGGATAAATTCACAACAAGGTGGAGTAAAAATGGTCATCCATGGTGTGGTTTATATCTAGAGAAGCACCCTAAGTTCCCATTTGCATTGGAAAATACTTCTCAAAGATACTTAGTTTTTGAGTTAGTTTGTTCTTAAAGAACGGAAATTCAAATAAAAGAACTTTTTGGATGCTAACAAAGAATGAAACCCCCCTTATTTTTTTCTATTTCCACCAAGGAGTAATCACTTTGGGGGTTGATAAAGCGTTCATGAATCAGTCCATTTTCTTAGCATCTAGAAAACATGTTAGCATACGAGTTATACGTCCACCATAACAAAGGCAGATGCAGAAATCATTCAATGGGAGGAGAGAGGCGATTGGTTTCAACCTTATGTTCACGCAAGCACCTAAAAAGTTTTTCTAACTTTTCTTAAGTGTGAAGGTATGTCCTTGGAACCAATGACAATATCATCAATATACACATTTATATTATCATCGTCTATCCCTAATAAAACAATACCCATAATGTGTGTGCAAATGAATTTGGAGGCACTCTAGTCCCAAATGGCAATCTTTTCCACTCATATTGTCCATAGGGAGTGGAGAAAGCTAACTTATGCTGATCCCTCTCATCTACCTTGATTTGCAGGAAACCTGAGCACAAGTCCACTGTGAAGTACGCAGCTCCCGCCAGATTACCAATCTGCTCCTGAATAGATGGAATTGGATAAATTTCTGGGGTTATTGTTTTATATAACTGGTGGAAATCCGTTACCGACCTCCATTTATTATCCCCTTTTTTAAGCAAAATTACGCTAGAGCTATACGGAGAAGTGGCGGAACGATTATATTGGCCCCTAGGAGTTCATTAATCTGCGATTTTAATTCCGATCTCAAATGATATGGAATTTTATAAGGTCTCAACTTAACTGCTTCATTATCTGATAAGTGAATTCTTTGCTTGCCCATATGATATCCCTCCCCCAAATCTTTCACACTTTTCGCAAAGATGTCCTCGAATTTATCCAATAACTCCACCAATTTACATTTCGTATATGGATTTAAGTGACTCAAATCAAATTTCCTGCCAAAAGGTTCAAAATCCCCATCGGATACAATTCCTTCGTAACCTCTTACCTGTGGGTTATTAATGAGGGGGAAAACTTTCTGCATCAAACAGAGGCTAAATTTCTACCAATTTCGAATTCTTGTTGATGTGGACCGGTTCGTTCGAGAAGTTTGCAACTTTAATTGTGAGCTCTTGTCACCTGATTAATGTATTTGCCGATCTGGCAACAGCGATTTTCCCATTAAACTTCGTCTCTATTGGATGAATCAAAAACCCATATGGTTTTAATGTCCTGAATTGGATTTCTAGCTTTTACTGCAATTAATTTTTCAACCCGGGGTTCAATAATAATCTTCGCCGTATAATCAAAAACAGGATTGGTGTTTATTTTATGTGCCGTTTGCACTTCAGCATTAAGGTTCTCTCCTGTACCCCCGTGTAAAAGGATTATTAATTTCCCAGGACAATTTCAGGTCCTCGCTAACGAGTCTTTGATTTTTGCAATTAACCACAAACTGAAATTCCTTTAAAAAACAATCTCTACCTCCTCAAATCAAGCACCCACTTTATCTGCTTTCGAAAAGTTACTTCACATTCCCCACGTTCCTCACCACTAGCATGCCTCCTCTTTAAAGCAGATAGTTAGTCTCTCTTTGACCCCCAACCAGATAGCTACACACCTCACAAATTTTGAGAAGAAATCTCTCCCTTGTCGTTGGCCTTTTCTTCCGCCAAAGCTAGGCAAAGATGTAAATAATCACAATGGCCAAGCAATGTAAGGATGTAAAATGTCCTCGTATGGCAAAATGAGTGAACTGTTCTGCCTTACAAATTATTACTACCTATGCTCTGGTCTCCCTCCATTGTAGCAATGAAATATATATAGCAGGAGTGGAGTAGTGGACAAAATTGTGGAAACCCTTTGAAAAAAGATTATTTTAGAGGTTTGATGGCTAATAACACCACTTTTTTTTGTACCAATACTATAAAATTATATATCATTGGAAAGGTAATTTAATCAAGATTGTAATGCAATAACATTTATGAATCGTATTTTAATAGAACAGCATTCATAAAGAAGAAAGGTGATATACATAGAAAAAATGAGATATACAAAAATGTTCACCATACCAGTTAATACTTAGTTGGGTAACCTTTAGCCTTAATTACGGCCTTACAACGCTTTCCCATGGAGTGAACCAAGTTCTTTAGTTCTGCAGCTGTTATAATATGAAACCAAGATTGAATTATTGCTTCTGTTAATTGTGTTTTATTGCTGGGTTGCTTCCGACTAACAAGCTTCTTTAGCCGGCTCCATAGATTTTCGATGGGGTTAAGGTCTGGGCTATTTCCAGGCCATTCCAGCAGTTGAATATGATGATCTTGAAACCATTTTTTGCACACACGAGCAACATGACATGGAGCTGAATCCTGTTGAAATATAAATGCTTCATTATCTTGGAAAAGATCACATGCAGAAGGCTGCAGCTTGGGCTCAAGTATTTCATTTATGTATCTTTGGGCATTTATATTCCCATTGATCACGCAAATTCTGCCCACACCTCTTGATGTTATACAACCCCAAATCATAACACTAACTGGGTGTTTCACGGTAGGTGTAATGCACTCAGGATGGAAATCTTCTCCAATTCTTCTCCATACGTATTTTACGCCATCACTACCAAACAGTGAGATTTTGGTCTCATCACTCCAAATTACACTGTCCCATTGTTCCGTTGTCCAGTTAACATGGGTTTTAGCCCAGTTTAATCTTTTCAACCTCTGTTTGACAGACAAAAATGGCTTTTTTCGTGGAATTCTTGCATTTAGACCACATTCATGCAGTCTGCGCCGAACAGTCCTTGCACTTAACTTCACATTGCATTGCGCCATTTCACCTTGTATACACAGAGATGATTTTTTCCTGTCACCTAGGCACTGTCTTTTAATTCTTCTATCATCACTTGCTGTTGTGCACCTTTTTCTGCCTTTACCAGTCTGGTTTTGTAATGACTGAGTCTCCTTATACTTCTTCAAAAATTTAGAAATGCCACCTTTAGTTAAGTTTCCCCCAATATTTCTTCTAATTTCTTCATAACTGTAGCCTTGTTCACTTAATATTACTATTTTACATCGCTTCCTAGGTGACCAGTCAACTCTTTGCGCCATTTCTTTAATTTTATTACGTTTTACAAGCACACTAAATCAAAGAGCACAAAAAAAAAACAACCAACTTGATAGCAATTACAGAACACACTGATAAATGTCCTGTAACCTGTTGGCTCATTGCCAAAACAAGAGAAAACATGATTGGCTCATTGCCAAAACAAGATGACACCTGATTGGCTCTGTAAACACTCATGCTCATTGGCCACATTCAAATGAAGGAAAGCTACTTCATATAAATGTAAGCAAGCTGTGCTTCTTTTTTCTGGTTATTTGGCTATAACTTTTGATAGAATACAGATAATTGAACAAATGTTATTGCATTACAATCTTTATTAAATTACCTTTCTAATGATATATAATTTTATAGTATTGGTACAAAAAAAAGTGGTGTTATTAGCCATCAAACCTCTAAAATAAACTTTTTTCAAAAGGTTTCCACAATTTTGTCCACTACTGTACATATGCTTTTTGAATAAAATCAAAATAACGCAATGGAAGTGGAATCAAAGCCCTGCGGTGGCGCAGTGTGGTAACGCGTTCTCCTAGTGCGCCGCTAATCCGGGTTCGACTCCCAGCAGTGCAAAGAACGCTTACTCAGAGATCTCATAAAGATCGCACTGCTCACTGTAGTCCGGGGTTTGGTTTCTGAAGTTTTAAGAGGTTCGGATTTCTCTGAAAACAGTAGGTCCCAGTGCAGCATGACCATTGTAGTCTTTGAGCCGTAAAACCAAGAAAGCGTCCGAATCGGATTCCGCAGCGCAATCTCCTATTAAATTTAAGGTATTGCTAGGTATATATATTACATTGCTATATTAATGCGACGTTTAATTCTTGCTCGCAGTCCCCTTTATTTCTCAGCCATGTTTGCTGCGTCATCGCACATTTGGCTTCTACGGTTTTTAAACCTACTAATAAATCTTGTAAAAATTCTAATGCCATCCGTTCCAAATATTCGAAATTATTATTTTCGATATTAAGAAAACAAAACAAAAAAGTTATTTTATTTTTCTTCTATATCTTATTAATTCTGTATTGTTTGTGTATGTGGTTTAAGTGATTTGAGAGCCCGGAAGAACCCAGTAGGTTCCTACCTTACGAACAATACCCCAATCACGTCCTTATGGTTTAAGAAGTTTTGCAAAACAAAAAAAGTACAAATATGTTCAGAATAAGTTTAAAATAACCAAGTGTAAAATTGCACGGCCATAATCAGGCCCGTAGCTAGGATGAAGGAGAAACTGGTGCAAAGTAAAGGGTCTATGGAGCACAGGGCACCCTGGCATCACTTGTATATATATATAAACAGCTCGATGGGGTCAACTAGAGTCATGACCCTGTTGACCCGGCTTGGTTACAGACCTAGCCATAATGATTGTAAAAAATAATATTTTAATGTAAATAATTTTTTTACATTAATTTAATTCAAAATAATTTTTTAAT
The DNA here is from genome assembly GCA_006491805.2 of Dysdera silvatica. Classification (NCBI taxonomy): domain Eukaryota; kingdom Metazoa; phylum Arthropoda; class Arachnida; order Araneae; family Dysderidae; genus Dysdera; species Dysdera silvatica. Next base: position 99,423,845 of record QLNU02015360.1, read on the forward strand.
TACACTTTAGTAGTAGCTTTAATGTTGAAAGGTTATTATGTCACTGCGGGGGAGGGTTGATAGTGAGTGTAACTCCGTTTGCGATGGAATTTTGTATACACACATATGAATACTATGGAGTTGTAGCTCTGTAACCTCCCTCTCCCCCACCGTCATTGTGAGCTTGTAACCCTTTTATAAATTTTGGACTACACCTATGTATTGTTTATTTTATTAAAACGCAGTTAATTATCTGTCAGTATACTAAATACGATTCTCTACATCATTGGACTGTGAGACCAATTATTACATAAGCAATATTTTGGCCATTTTATACCCCTCTCCCTCCTAAGCAAAAATTAACATTGGCTAACATAGGAAAATAAGCACAACAGCAATGCCCTCTCTCCCCAAAGGTGCTTACGTAATACTTGAATTTTACCACTTAATGAATGAATGAATGAATGGTGAAAATAATGTCAAAGATTCAAACAGGATTGAATTTTTACATACAGCATTTCTAATTTGAGCGTCAGCGCTGGAACTAATCAATTATCTCTGGTGATAAGTAATTACTCTATTGTCAACAACCGATCGTGTTTGCTTTTTTCAATTTTAGACTTCTTTTTAACCAAAATTTTACGTGTGCTCAGCACCTTTAAAGTTCTTAATCCCTTATTTCTTATCTATATCTTAATCCCTTTATTCAAACATTATCTGTTGGTCGAAGGTTTCAGCTTCCACCCACGTCTATTTTCGGCAATTCATTTCTATCTTGCCTCAACTTGTTTTCTTATTTCATCTATCCACCTAGTGGGATGATGTTTTATAGCTCTTTGATGGTCCTCCGAAATCCAGTTGAAGTTTTCATTTGTCCATCGCTAATCGGTTCTTCTTGCAACCCACCCACGTCATTGCAATTTAGGCTTTTCACTTCAACAACGATGTCCCCAAGCATAATTTGTACTCTCACCCACAGGGGCGTAGAACAGGGGGGCTCCGGGTGCTGAAGCCCACGAAGGGCAGGGATAAAAT
>QLNU02015360.1:99424958-99445776 GCA_006491805.2 Dysdera silvatica
ACACTTCAATTGCTCTTATGTACACTCTCTGAATGCAAAATATCATAGTCACAGCTCCAATAGCAGCCTAGAAAAAGGATGGGGGCTCCAGAACCCTCCGATACGGCCCTGACATGCAACATTTCAACTGCTCTTATGTACACTCTGAATACAGAATTATTGTAGTCATAACTACAACAGCAGCCTAGAAAAAGGATGAGGCCTCTGGGGCCCCCACAATATGGCCGACACACGGAATTTCAATTGCTCTCATGCACACTCGGAATACAGAATTATCATAGTAATAACTACAATGGCAGCATAGAAAAAGGATGGAACCCCTGGGGCCCCCTTGATACGGCCCTGACATATGACATTTCAATTGCCATCATGTACATCCGGAATACGGAATTATCATAGTCATAACTACAATAGCAGTCTAGAAAAAGGATGGGGGCTCCCACCCTCCCCGCAATACACCTTTGAAATGCGACATTATTATTATATACCTATATAAAAGGGGCCCTGAAAAAGTGACCCAAATCAGGCCCTGCACCAGCAAAGTCCATACCTGTGTTCAGTAAATACAAACTGATTTCACTACAAGAAAAAGTGTTGATGTGCAGAAACCACCAATAAACATCGCAATAGAAAACACCGACATTCACATCGGAATGAGAAGCAGCGATATTGACATTGGAATGGAAAGCCCCGATATTGACATCGTAATGGAAAGTGGCGATATTGGCATCGGAATGAAAAGCCCCGATATTGACATTGGAATGGAACGTGCCGATATTGACATCGGAATGGCAAGTGCCGATATCGACATCGGAATGGCAAGTGCCGATATCGACATCGGATATATCGGGTTTGGTTATTGGGCGCATGTGCATATCGCTCAATCAACATCATGAAATATCACCGACCGAATCGTATCACGATATGTGTTTTATATATATATATCTATATTTCACGATATATTGATACATTGCCCAGTCCTAGTTGAGAGATGGTACACACACCTGTACAACTGGGATTGAAACATAGAGGGTGATTAGTTACTGTGATGATCATTTGATTCACTGAAAAATCCTAACTACTACTATAGTAACTCTATTGGATATTAAACGAGTAGTAATACACGTCATCAATCAACCCATTACCAGGAAAAAGGTTTCCAATTGTCTTGCAAAGAAGAGTTACATGTCCATCAGCCATTGTGCTTCTTAATATTGTTCTCAACGTATCGATTATGTTTGGTTGGATTGATGCATTCCTGTGTGACTTGGAATGCAGAATAGTGCAGAGTCATCTGCAGTGACAAATCTTGCTTTAGCCTAGATTCCGATGATGTCTGAATATGCATATGGAGGAGACGTAATGTGGTATTTAATATGGAGGCAAAAGAGGCAATTTAGCCACTGTATTGAATAATATACAGCTTAAACATAAAGAATTATAGTCTGGGATCAATCAACTTTGATAGGTGGTTAATCTAGTATGCAGCATGGATAATTTTACAGATCATCAGTATGCACAGTAGAACCTGTCCACATGCAGCAAACATTTCACAAAAATGTCTATGAAGTATCAACATGCTACATGGCAATTCAAATCCCCAGATGCATCCCCTATGAAAAATGTCTTGTACATGGGAAGTTCTTTACAGACTAAGACATAACTAAAATGGACCAATCTTTTCAGCATGTTCAGTAAGCTGTTTCTCACGATTTCACTTTTCATCCCGTTTATATCAGTTTCTTTCATTTTTAACTGTTTCTTTGTATTTTGTTGTAAACATCAACTGTATGTCATTGATCAGTTCTTACGTTTAGTATAGCACATGGAGAATTTAATTTTAATCCGCTGAAAATCATGAATTGCAGCAACAGCATTCCCTTCAGTTTTGTAGAAAAGTTCTACAAGTAACATATGATCAACTTACGAAACAACCATCATAACGGCAGAAAACATTTTACACAAGGTCGGTGCTTGTCTTCCGGTTGTATATGGAAATCTGTTTTGCATCACACTACCATTCTTCTGCGCTTATGAATATTAGGTGTTTTTGCAGGGCTGAATTGATGGATGTGATAATTGTTTTTGTTTGATTTCATTTGTAATGCTTAAAATGTTTGTGGTTAAATGTTGAAAATATTATTTATGTTGCATATCGGTAATTTCATAGGTTGTTTTACCATATTGCGATAAAAAAAAGCACCCACTAACGGACATTTTTGAAGTGGTTTATTTCTCTCTCTCTCTCTTTTTTTGTAGATACTTTTTCTGCATCCTTTAGAAAGTCTATGTACTAATTTTGGTGTCAATCCGTCGAACAATTTAAGCTGAAGGGTGCTCTAAACAGGGAAAGTTTAATTATAATCACCTTGTGTGTGTGTGTGTATATGTTACTGGCAAAGTGTAAAATGCAGGCATCATATAGAATGCCTAGATGTTTTTAAGCGAAGTATGAAATGTCTATTTTTATATTTTATGACTAACCCACCACCCATTTAGTAGGGATCACAGAAAATGAAATTAAAAGTACCGGACATCTGGCTAAACATAGGAATCGGAAACAAATTGCCCCTTCCTCTTGAAAGATTTCTAGATCTGTCCTTCATAATAAGTAATAATAATTATATTAATAAGCATTGGAAGTCATGTGCCTTGTCAAGTGACGTCTGAGACGACCATCAGAAGTCATGTGCCTTGTCAAGTGACGTCTGAGACGACCATCAGAAGTCACATGCCTTGTCATGTGATGTAAGAAACATCATTAATCGTAAAATAATAAAATATACATTTCATACTTTGCCTAATAACGTTTAGGCCGGGGGTCGGCAACCATGGCATGTGGACAGTTTTTGATGGAATGCAGAGTGATTTTAAAATAAAACTCATTGTGAAGTATCCCCTCCCTGTTTTTATATATAATATTTATTAATTAAATAACATGTTAATTTTATTCTCATAATTAAATAATGTATTAATTTTATTTTCTTAAATAAATAATCTATTAATTTTCATTAATAATTAGGTAGTAAAATAAACTTCCACAGTTTGGATGAATGTAGCCTAGCATGCGGAAGGAGAATGTGGTATTACTTTGGCACAGCACCTTCAAAAGGTTGCTGACCCCTGATCTAGGCATACTACACAATGCCTGTATTTCACACATTTTTCCAATACTACATATATATACAGTGAAAACTGTCTAAGGCGGAACCTACATAAAGCGGAAACTTGCTCAAAACGGAATTTTTTTGCGGTCCCTTCAAAAGTCAATGGTAGTTAACATTATCTAACACAGAAACTGTCTAACGCGGAAGCGGAAAGCACTATTTAATCCCGTTAAAGAGAAAAGCCTTCATAAAGCGGAAAATCGTTAGTAGGAAAAAAATTTTCTTAGCAGAAAAAGGAAAGAGGGTTGTAATACAATGCAAATAGCAAAGTGGGGGATGACGAACAAAAGGCATTTTACACTTTATAGATACAGAATGCCCTTACTTGACCACCATTTTGCGCACCATCACTATTTAAATAAAAACATTCATTGTTAGCCAGATCGAAATGGCCCTCACGTTGACTTTATCAATTCATGGATAAATTCACAACAAGGTGGAGTAAAAATGGTCATCCATGGTGTGGTTTATATCTAGAGAAGCACCCTAAGTTCCCATTTGCATTGGAAAATACTTCTCAAAGATACTTAGTTTTTGAGTTAGTTTGTTCTTAAAGAACGGAAATTCAAATAAAAGAACTTTTTGGATGCTAACAAAGAATGAAACCCCCCTTATTTTTTTCTATTTCCACCAAGGAGTAATCACTTTGGGGGTTGATAAAGCGTTCATGAATCAGTCCATTTTCTTAGCATCTAGAAAACATGTTAGCATACGAGTTATACGTCCACCATAACAAAGGCAGATGCAGAAATCATTCAATGGGAGGAGAGAGGCGATTGGTTTCAACCTTATGTTCACGCAAGCACCTAAAAAGTTTTTCTAACTTTTCTTAAGTGTGAAGGTATGTCCTTGGAACCAATGACAATATCATCAATATACACATTTATATTATCATCGTCTATCCCTAATAAAACAATACCCATAATGTGTGTGCAAATGAATTTGGAGGCACTCTAGTCCCAAATGGCAATCTTTTCCACTCATATTGTCCATAGGGAGTGGAGAAAGCTAACTTATGCTGATCCCTCTCATCTACCTTGATTTGCAGGAAACCTGAGCACAAGTCCACTGTGAAGTACGCAGCTCCCGCCAGATTACCAATCTGCTCCTGAATAGATGGAATTGGATAAATTTCTGGGGTTATTGTTTTATATAACTGGTGGAAATCCGTTACCGACCTCCATTTATTATCCCCTTTTTTAAGCAAAATTACGCTAGAGCTATACGGAGAAGTGGCGGAACGATTATATTGGCCCCTAGGAGTTCATTAATCTGCGATTTTAATTCCGATCTCAAATGATATGGAATTTTATAAGGTCTCAACTTAACTGCTTCATTATCTGATAAGTGAATTCTTTGCTTGCCCATATGATATCCCTCCCCCAAATCTTTCACACTTTTCGCAAAGATGTCCTCGAATTTATCCAATAACTCCACCAATTTACATTTCGTATATGGATTTAAGTGACTCAAATCAAATTTCCTGCCAAAAGGTTCAAAATCCCCATCGGATACAATTCCTTCGTAACCTCTTACCTGTGGGTTATTAATGAGGGGGAAAACTTTCTGCATCAAACAGAGGCTAAATTTCTACCAATTTCGAATTCTTGTTGATGTGGACCGGTTCGTTCGAGAAGTTTGCAACTTTAATTGTGAGCTCTTGTCACCTGATTAATGTATTTGCCGATCTGGCAACAGCGATTTTCCCATTAAACTTCGTCTCTATTGGATGAATCAAAAACCCATATGGTTTTAATGTCCTGAATTGGATTTCTAGCTTTTACTGCAATTAATTTTTCAACCCGGGGTTCAATAATAATCTTCGCCGTATAATCAAAAACAGGATTGGTGTTTATTTTATGTGCCGTTTGCACTTCAGCATTAAGGTTCTCTCCTGTACCCCCGTGTAAAAGGATTATTAATTTCCCAGGACAATTTCAGGTCCTCGCTAACGAGTCTTTGATTTTTGCAATTAACCACAAACTGAAATTCCTTTAAAAAACAATCTCTAAAATGCCTGAATAACAGGACGAAATATCGTTTTCAAAAACAAAAAGTTAAACACTTTATTCCCTAGCTTACCCTGCAATTTTACCTGTTTCTTCAAACTAAACACGTTGTGATTCCCCTTACAGGCACGTTACAAGCTTCTTCTTTATACGCCCTCCCTCAATTTAGCCATCTCCCCTCTTGTTACAATATTCAGTGACAACCCCGAGTCTATTAACAGTTTAACATATTTTCCTGGCAACCCTGCTTTTACTATTGGGAGATGGCCGCTTCCTTACACATTCGATATTTCCCATTCAACCCATTCTTTATGCACTTTTCTTTATGCATATAGGCCTGATATTTTCGATTACGGCAGACTTCAAAATATCCCTAACTATTACCCTCCTTGCAGGTGAACAATCTAACTGCATCTGTTCATGGGCCAAATTCTCCATTTTCGTTAGAGACTCGGCCGCTGACATTGACAGCAGACAGGGTAAAATCATCAATCTAAACAATTTAGTTGACGATTCTACTACCTCCTCAAATCAATCCAACGAAGCACACTTTATCTGCTCGAAAGTTACTTCTGCATTCCCCCCACGTTCCTCACCACTAACGCCACCTCCCCTTTAAAGCAAATAGCTAGTCTCTTTGACCCCAACCAAGATAGCTAGACACCTCTTCAAATTTTGAGAAGAAATCTCTCACCGATACGTTGGCACTATTTCCCGCAAAGCTAGGCAAAAGATGTAAATAATCTGTCGCCCAAGCAATGTGGGATGTAAATAGCCCTTGTATAGCCAGAGCGAGTGAACTGATTTCTGCCTTACAAGTTGACCCCCCCACTACCTATGCTCTGGTCTCCCTCCATTGTAGCAATGAGAATATATATATATGTATACACAGGCCAGAAAGAAAATCCTGTTTTCTTTCGCAATCTCTTATCGTGCCCTATTTGTCAACATATGCACATACATAAACAACTATTCGAGCACTATTGAACACACATAATGGTCCTACTATTGCTGGCCTTACCTAGTATTACACAATACTATACATACATAGATACCTTACTACACTCCCCAATTAACTTGACTCCCCACATACATATATATAAACAAAAATCCTTTTGCATGAGACTGGTCACTGGCACCAGTTTATCCTATTGTTGTGTAACTTTCAACAAGAAGCATACAGGTTCTTTTACGATTGGTATTTAACACATGAATGTGGCACGTGATCAATATATACAAACATCGCAATTAAAATTCATCCACTAGCTTAGGCCGTGACTATACTAAAGCATGCAACCAAATAACTTTAACAAGACGAGTTATTCCAATCTACATACAGACTTAATAGTTTAAGCTACCAGTTCGTGATAGTCTCTACTTTATAGATCAACTTGCGTTTAACCAATGAAAGTTGCACTATATAACAATGAAGATATTTATGCAAAAAAGTAGACACGGTCCATCCAAGGGATTCTCCAATTGGTACTAACAGGTCATCGATTTATCGGTTGACGTGCCCAGAAGCACCTCTTGGCATCAGTAGCATGGCACGCTATCGTCAATGATAAGATTGATGTCCCATCTCACTGGCGGCACTTCTAGGTCTTTAATGTTGTAGACATTGTGGTCACTGTACATATGGCGGCCTCGTCCCATGATATACCCCACTAGGCCTCCATCAATTAGCATTGGACAGGCACTAGTACTGCTGCGGTCCCATCTCCATGGTAGCAAATCCAGGCATATACTGCTCTCAGTAGATATATCACTATAAATGGATTCCCACTCACCAAAGTGAGAAACTTCTTATTTTACCATCTCAATCGATAGGCAACCATCAATCGTGACCAACCTCCTCAAATCTTATCTTATCTCTGCTCATAATGCCAACTAAAAAAAAAAACCGGAAAGAAGTTCCCCTTCTTATTCCAAACAGTCGCTCTCTCCGGCCGTCTTTGTTTAATCTCCTTATTTATACCTTCTCGCATCCCATCAGAATGTTCCACCCACCGGGAACCCTGCCATTGGATAGTTCAACTTTGGCACAAGACCATTCTGGAAAAGTCTGGAAGGACGCTTTTTGTCTGCCCAAACTCCTTTGTAAAACCTTCCCCACAAATCTATAAAATACTCACATGCATAAAATTACATCCAAAGCGTATGACATTTCCACAGACAAATGCCACACTGACATATTCATCCACTTTTGATCCATCTGTGAAAATGAAATAGTACACCTACTAGGCAGATCAGCGAATGCCTGCCGATAGGCAATGTCTGGGGTATTGTCTTTTGGATAGATTCAAACAGATGTCTGTGCCAATATCAAACCATGGAGGAATGATGTTTGGCATAGATTCCGCAATCATGGTTTTTGAAATGCCCAATTCACTAGCAGCACTTTCCATTCTCATGCCAAAGGTTGGAGTACATGAGGGACAAGCATTAAAAAATGATATGAAATGAGGTAATGGCAATGCAGGGTGATCTTTGAGTGATAGGTCTTTAAAATAATAGTTGAGAGATAAGTGTTGGTGACGTAAAATTAATGGAGGTTCTACAGCTTCAGAATATAAGCTAGTAACTGGGGAAGTTTGAAAAGCCCCAGTGCACAGTCGTAGATCCTAACGATGTATGGGGTCAAGTTGTTTGAATAATGATTGGCATGATGAGCCACAGATCAGCCATAATCTAATTTAGAGCAGATTAATGACTTATGGAGTCTCAGCAATGAACATCGGTCTTCCCCCAGGATGTGTGAAACAGAACCTTGATGATATTAAGGGCTTTAAAACATTTGTCCCACAGATGTCTGATGTGGGATCAAAATATTAGAGAGCAGTCGAAAATAACCCCAAGGAATTTTGTCTCCTGAACCATTCTGATAACATCATTTCCCATTCGGAGTTCTAAATGCAAATCATGTTTGTGACAAAAATGTAGGTAAATGGTTTTTTGCAGTGAGAAATTAAACCCGTTATTAGCTATCCATTCCATTATTTTGTTCAGAATCAATTGAAGTTGTCTTTCAGCAAGGTTCAGAATGCTTGCTCTGCAAGAAATTTGCAGGTCATCAACATATAAAGAACTTTTTACAGTAGTGGGGAGGTCTTTAACTACACCACTCTCAGGATGAAAAAAATATGGCTTAAAACTGCGGCATAGTATGTGAAAGTGCAGATCCGATACATACTTGGAAAGTTCTGTGGTCCAGAAATTTTTGTATGAAATTTGGTATATTGCCCCCAAGACCACATTGGTGGACATTTCTGAGGATGCCATATTTCCAAGTTAGATCGTATGCCTTTTCTATATCGAAGAATATAGATACAATGTGTTCCCTTTTAACAAGGGTATCTCTTATAGAGATTTCTAAGTTTAAAAGATTATCTGTTTTTGATTCCATCCGATGGAAACCACTCTGGCATGGTGGTAAATGGTTTCTGTTTTCTAGATAATACATCAACCTATTGCAGGCCACCCTTTCTAATAGTTTAGAAAAGCAAATAATTTAGGCAATAGGTCGGTAATTTTATGGATTCTTTGGGTCTTTGCCTGGTTTGGCAAAAGGTATAATAATAATGGCTTTGTGCTATGCCTCTGGGAAAAACTGTTCTGTTTAAATCCTATTGAATAAAACTAGAATATTTTGAAGGGACTTGACAGACAGGTTCCTCATCATCGCATAATTTATTTTATCCGGTTCATGGGCAGTATATTTGGACCAGTGTAATGCACATTTTAAGAAGTTAAATGGGACATTATAGTGAGATGATGTATTTTCATGGAAACTGAGAATTTGCTTTTCTTGGTGTCTTTTTAGCGTTTGGAATAAGGGAATGTAGTTGGTACTGTTTGACACATTAAAAAAGTAGTGGTCACTGTGTTGGCTATTCCCTGGATATCACTGATTTTCATCCCATTGCTCTAAAAGATAGAAAATGGATGTGAGGTGTAATTGCAATTTATTTAATTTTATCCCAAATTACCTTTCCCAGAATCGTTCTACGATTGTTGTCAGATGGATCTCGTCTTGTCTCTGGCTCTTTTGAATATGATTAGGGTTGTTTGCGTGGGGTATCGGTGAAATATACCCATGCCTTTTTTTGTTCTTTATAAGCAATTTTGCAGTCATGATTCCACCAGGGTTTTGGTATTTTTGGAAATGTATCAAGGTCTTGGAATTGAATGTTTTGCTGCCTGCAGAATGTGACTAGTAACCATTTTAATTGCTTCGTTAATGTTAGGGAGTGTTTACCATAGTACTATTGATGTTTATTAGACTACGAAAAAGTTCCCAGTTAGGGTTTTCAATTGTCCATCTGGGGTTCTGTGATGGCACACAGTAACTCCACCCAATATGTTTCAGAACAATGGGGAAATGATCGAATCTAAGCGGTTCTTATTTGGCTTCCCATATACATACCGGGAGAAGAGACGGTAAACAAATTGAAAGGCCTATTGCTGAGACACTTTGGTTTGCAGAGTATGTGCATAGGTGTTCCAGTGTTCATTATTGTTAAGTGATTGATTATAAATCAAGGCCTCCATTATGCCTCCTTTTTGATAGGTATTCTCGCAACCCCATAACGTGTTATGAGAGTTAAAATCCCCAAAAAGAAATGATAGGGTTGGCAGCTAATTAACCAAATAAGAGAGAGAATTTAAGTTGATATTCTGATTTGGTGGAAGGTATGTAGAACATATTGTGATTTCAGCTGCTATTGAGAGGCGAATGGCTATTGCTTATAATGTTGAATTGAGACTGACACTAGTGAAGGGAAACTGGTTATTGATAATATTCGCAACACCTCCACAAGCTCTATTATTATCTATGTTGTCCTTTCTGATTTTACTGTAATTCTTGATATAGGCTGTATGGTTGTTTTTAAGTACAGTCTCTTGAATAGCAAGGCAGGGAGGTTGGTATGTGTTAATGAGGTGTTTAATATCCTCTATGTTGCATCAGAAATCACGACAGTTCCATTGAATAATAGAGCACAGAGCCATTATGGATAGGTGAATGTGTGCCTACCCCCAGTTTTACTCTGCAAGTCAGCTTGTTGGCTGACTAGAGAGAAGATGTTTTTTTTAGAAATGGAGTGTATGATTTCATCCTTCATTTAAGAGAAGGAATCTTCAACATCTTTAAGAGAGGTGCCTTCCCAATCATATTTTGTTTTTTTTTTAAGAATTTTTTTTTTTAAAAATCCTCACCAAACGAAGTTGGATTTTTTTGGCATATTTTTCTTTAACTTGTACCTTTTTATTCGCCTTAGTATTGTGTTTTGGTGGTGTGGTCATTTTATTTTCTGTGTTAGTCGGTCGGTATAAATTTGGTGTTATTGTGTTTAAGCGTCTATTGTTATTTTTTTAATAACAGGTTGAGGGACTGCTAAAACGTATGATTCTGTTTGAATTGGATGACTTAATTGATACTGTCTTCTGGCTATGTAATAAGGCCAATAATTTTTATTTCTATTATGACTTTTTCTTCTTGCCATTTGGGACAAGAGCGTGAAAATGCTGCGAGTTCACTCTTGCAGTTGATGCAGCCAAGGGTGTTTGATGAACATTCCACATCACCATGGCTTACCAATGCGCATTTTGAGAAGGGAGTCTTGCCATGGCATGAAATTCTGTAATATTCATAATGCTGGCATTGAAAGGCCTTCTTGTTGGGTTCGGGATGTATGGTCTTATTGGATATGAGAGGTAGCCAGCTTTGATGGATGTTGGTATGTTTAGCCTATTGAAAGTTAAGACGATATTTATCGTAAAGACAACGTTATAAGCATACCTTACTTATGCTTATAACACTGTCTTTACTTATAAATCTAATCTGCGTAATGCTACGTCAAATTATCTGATATAAAAGTTACCTTACATATTAGGATGATACGTTCGGTTTTAACCCTCTCATGCATTAAAACCTCATATGAGGTTGTCAGAGAAAAAGCATAGAAATAAATGTTATTTCTATTCATTTGGACATTAAATTGCATAGTAGCCTCATATAAGGTTAAAACAAGCTTCTAAAAGCATCAAGATATGACAGCACTAGTCATTTTGTTTGTATGGGTTAATCTTCACTGTGCTCAACCGTCTAAAATAACAAATTTTAGAAAGTGTTTCCCATCATCCAGATGAGCATATCAAGTAAGTAAAAATATGTTCTTGCTTCTCACATCATTTTGATTACAAAAGGAAAAAAGTGGGATTTAAATATTTTATCAGTTGAATTAAGGTTGTTTTGGTTTGGAACCTTAAATGTGGTTTCCATGTAGTTATAGCTCTTGCAGCCCTCTCTGCATGCAAACCTCATTTGAAGCTGTTAACGATATGATGCAACTTCCAAAAATATAAAACATATAAAATAAAAAAAAACGATGCAAGTGATTTTTATAGTTGGAATTGATGAAGGATGATAAAGAGTGATGAAGAGGAAATAAATATTGGAGCTTATACGTCAACAGGCATAACACATTCACATAACAGGGAAGTCATTAGCAAAAATTGATATAGAAAACAACAGTCATTTTACCTTTAAAACACCAGTTACAGGAACCAGTGTGATCAGAGAAAAACGTTGACATGCTGATAAAGATGACGATTTTTTTTAAAGAACTCCCAATTTTTCAACTTGTAAAGGAACCAGAATTTTCTGGCGAAACCATTTTGATAAGCTTATTCCAGAATGTTACTTAGAAAGCACATGTTTTCAAAGCAACCCCTATGCTTCACAACAAAGTAAGGAAAATTTGAACAATTCTGTTCCAGAATTGAAAAATTTTTTAGAAATGAATTTTGAAACGACCTATATATGTTATGCCAGACTTCATCAGTGTTCATCTACAAGTGGTGGTTTACACCTGAACATTATGGCTGATTCTATGTCTATAAATAGGTTCAAATTAACAAAACACTATCTTCACTTCCAGGATAACATGAGCATTCCTGCAGATAATATAGATCGTTTGTTAAGATTAAGACCGTTTTCAGATTTCCTTCATGAAACATTTCACAAAGCTAGAAAGCCAGAAGAATCACAATCGATTGATAAGGTGATGGTGCCTTTCAAGAGTAGGTCTTCCCTTAAACAATATATAAAATCAAAACCTAAGTCATGGGGCTTCAAAATATGGATTCATGCTGGAGTTTCTGATTATGTTAATTGTTTCAAAATATTTTAGGGAGCAAATGGTGGGAGAATGCCACAGCCAAGAGAATATGGCACAGCTAGTGATGTAGTGTTATGCTTGTGCCATGATATAGATGAAAAAAAAATCATCAACTATATTGTGATGATTTATTTACTTCCATTTCGCTTATTGAGGAATTAAAAAAACAAAAAATTTATTTTGTTGGAACCATTCGAGTTAACAGAACGAAGAGTGCCGAGAAAAAATTGAAGGATATTAAATCTCTCATGAAAGACAGAAGGGGCTCAGTTTCTGTAACTACTGAGAACATAAGAGTGACTCAGTGGGTTGATAAATCTATTATGCATGTGGTGCTATCTTCTGCTGGAGTTCAATCATTCAGACAAAGCAAAACTTTTTTGCCATGCAACTAAGCCCACTGTTGAAATAGATACATCACACTCAATGCAAATATATAATCTTCATATGGAAGGTGTGGACTCAATGAACTTGGGGGCAATCTACTGTCATTCCCAAAGAAATAAATGGTGGTATATACAAATTTTCTTTCATCTTTTAAATGTTGCTGTTGTCAATGCCTGGCTTCTCTGGAGAAAAAATGGAAGAGCAGCTAATGATTTATTAGAGTTCAAAAGTAGCATAGCATCAAACCTAATATATAGAAGAACCTCATAATTCATAACAAAGGAAAGGGGTCGACCATCCGCAAGCCGTTCTCCTGCTTTCGAATGTCCAGTCAAGAAAAAAAAAATTGTCTACAGTCTGAAAAGAACTAAGATATGACAATGGCCAACTTTATCCAAAAAAGTCTGATAGTTAATTTGTTCGGAAGTGCAAGAATGAAAACTTTAAGAATAAAACACGATATATTTGTGGCCACTGTCAAGAAAATTTATATCCAGGACGTTTTGAACACTTTCATGAAAAAAAATTTTTTTTTCACTAAATATTGAGAAAACGTTTTTCTAGTAAAAAAAAGACAATTTCTCATAGAAGTTTTCAGTACTATCACTGTTAATATTACTATTAGTAAATGTAACCATTTAGCATACAAGCCTCACATGCGGCTGCTCCTGTAATTTCTTTAAAAAATTAAAAATCGAGTTACTCATCATTATTCTCATCTATTTAAAGATAAATTGCAAGCAAAAAAATTTCTTTTGACAATCGCAAAATAATTCATGCATGAGAGGGTTTATGATATTGTCCTCTCTTCACATTGTTATTCTTTTTGCTGATATTACACCTTATTCAGAAAGTTCTGTTACTATTTCTTGTTCTTCAATATCAATAAAGTGCATTTCAGATATTACACCTTTTAAACTATGAGGGCGAATTAGAATGTCTTTGCCCTATTTTTTTTTTAGTCAAATTACGGCTGTAAATGCGAAGTCAACATATCCATTCCCAGCGGTGGGCGTTTCTTGGACCGGCCCAGCCGTATCTGCCGGTAGCTCCGTGGTACGGCGCTGCTGTCACTGTCAGTTGTTGAAGATGGTGGTTGTGCTTCACACGTCCACGGTGTACGAGCAACGAAGCGTGATTCGTTTTCTATGGAGCAAGGAACGAACGCCCATCGAAATCCACAGGGAAATGCAGCTCACGTATGGGGAAAAGTGTCTCGCTTTGAGAAGTGTGAGATGGTGGTGGTGTGAGTTCGCAAAAGGCCGTGAAGACTTGCATGACAATGAGCGTTCGGAGAGGCCGCGTTCATCGATGACTGACGACAACATTTCCCACGTGGATGCAATGGTGAAAGCGGATAGACGTGTGCACCTCAAAGACATTTCCCGGGAGCTTGGCATTTCGTATGGGAGTGTTTACGACATCGTTCACGGGTTCTTCGGGTTCCGGAAGATTTCATGTCGGTGGGTGCCAAGGCAGTTGGACGACATGCTAAAAGGCAAGCGAAGGATTGCTTCACTGAATCATCTACAACGGTATGCCGAGGACGGTGGAAGTTTCCTGGACAGTAATGTTACTGGCGATAAAACGCAGATACTGCATTTCATGCCGGAATCGAAGCAGCAGAGCATGGTGTGGAAACATCCGGGTTCGCCTCTGACAAAAAATTCCGTTCAGTGCCATCTGTTGGGAAAGTGATGTTAACGGTCTTCTGGGATCGCCCTGAACCGATCCTGCTGGATTTCATGCCACAAGGTGCAACCATCAATGCCGACAGTTATTGTTCCACACTGTCACGTCTGACATCATGCGAAAGCGCTGAGGGATCCTCAATGTGGACAACATGGTTATCCTCCACAACAATGCGAGGCCACATGTGACAATCAGAACCGCCGACAAGCTCCGGTCATTTCACTGGGAGAGTCTGGACCACCCACCATACAGTCCGGACCTCGCCCCTAGTGATTTCCACGTTTTCGGTCCGCTGAAGAAGTTCCTGGCAGGACAGCGATTCACGTGCAACGATGAAGCCAAGACAGCAGTCCGACGGTGGTTCCACAGTCAGCCGGACGAATTCTACCACAGGGGCATCTCAAATTTAGTGCTGCGATGGGACAAATGTCTGAACCGGTGTGGGGACTATGTGGAAAAATAGTGTAAGGTACGTAGAATAGTACGTATATTTGTAATTACCTGTATGTACCTTATTTTGGCTAATAAAAAATAGGGGCAAAGACTTTCTGATTCGCCCTCGTACTTAGTGAGTTATGTGGTGATACTTTGATTTCTATATTGACCAAATGTTTGCAGTTTAATAATGATGTTGATGATTGTGGATTATTTACTTCTATTAATAATGCACTGGATCTTCTTGTATTTGTTACTATTCCGCATATTCCTTGGATGGTTTTTTCTATAGTGAATAGAGGTAGTCTTTAAATTTTAGCTTTATAGATGGAACCACAATAAAAGTAGGGACGATTTTATTATGTTCACTTCCTTTGTTACATTTTTTTTTTTTAATTTTTTATTTTTTTTCTGCAGCTGGTCCTTCATTCATTAAAAATTTTTTTTTTGAGATTCCATGCGATTTTTAACAAATGGATTTGACTTACTACGGGGTTTTGCCTGTACCCCCCGAGGTGTTTGTTCGCAACACCGGGGGCACAGGCCATTCAGCTCTCGACACAATCTCACCTTGGCTTGTAGGTATTTAGCACCCAGAGATAATGATCTGTAGTAAACAGCAGTATCTCTAGGTGCCCCCCCATATCACAAGCAGGAACATATATTGAGGGGATTTTGTTTTTAATTATGCGTTATGATTCTCCATGGATTATTGAACAAGTAATATGTAGAAGTGATTTTTTTTGCATTAAAAGTCTTCAGTTTGAGGCCCAGTGTAAACAAATCATGGACTGATGTGAACGATTCTGTGAGTCACTGTACATATATATTATTTGTGAATTTGACAAATTCCTTTAAATGCAAAATTTTTTGTTTTCCGTCATTAGAAAGCAGTTGCCAAGGAACATTGATTTCATTTTTTAAAGTCAAGTCTGCTTAATTATTCAGCTGATATTCACTATTACAAAGTTTGCATGATGGTTTTATATTTACACTATTTTAGAAGGATATGGAGTAGCATAGGAAATTTAATACTTATTTATTGTTTAAAACATACATGAATTCTACAGAAGTCCATGAAACACAATTTGAAATTATTTTATTAAGTCCCCAGTTTCTTCAATGATTCAGCTGTCGGCAAGTGGATAAGGTACAACTTATTAACCATAATTGGACTGCAATGGGTGAGGGGAAATTTTCTTGCCAAGATTTTAAGAATAAAGTTCAGCAAATTTTTGTTTGTGGTTTTACGGCTCAAGGACTACAGTGGTCATGCTGCACCAGGACCTACTGTTTTCCGATGAATCCAAACCTTTTAAGGCCTAAGGAACCAAACACCGGACTACAGTAAGAAGTGCACTTTTTATGAAATCTTTAAGTAAGCATTCTTTGCACCGTTGGGAGTCAAACCTAGATTAACGGCACACTAGGCAAACACGTCACCACACTGTGCTACCATAGCACCCGTTCAGCAAACTAAGTATAGTCTAAACTATTATATAAACACTTTAATAAAAACTCGAAATTAAACTAGATTCTTAGGATAATGAACTGCACAGGATGGTCAAATTATTTCGCTATGACAGAATTCATATTAATTTATTAATATTGAATAATATATTCATGTGAATATAACATGTAAAGCATTTCTCACTCTAACCAGATATGATTTTGATGGAAATATAAATTAAAATAGAATAATTTAGTGAAATAAAATTAAAAAATGAAAGACTGGCCCTTATTTAAGCTACTGCAGAAAGATTTTTGTAAATGGCTATTCAATTCAATTTCAGTCTTTTAAAAATATAAAGTTGATGATGATACGCTATATTTTTTGGCTACATCACCTCTTTAAAATCCTTCATCAATCTTAGAAATTATTGCTTTCTTTCCTTAGAAAAAGCTGTCATTTCACCTTTAGCCATATTACTGAAGAAATTTTAAATAAAAAATCGCAACTAATACTGGATACAGACAACAGCAGAATGCATGCTGAACATCAATTTAACTGTCATGTGTTAGACTTCTGTTCAGCAGTTGTTTGTCATATACTCAACCTAGAAGAAAGGTGGGGAAGAATGGGGAATCGTAAAAAAAAAAAGTAGCACAAAAGGAATATCAAGGAATAGAAAATAGTTGATTCAAATGTTTTCATCATCCCCCAAAAAATGTGACAACTTATTTCTTGCATTTTGAATTCTCTGTATTTGGAGTGCCTTTTTTATGTAACTGAAGAAAATAATTTTTTTTTTTTTTAGATTTCAAATTTTCCATCATAACAGAATTTCCAAAACCTACTTCATTGAATCGGAAATTTTAACGCAATTGTCTTAATATAATTTGAAGCAAGGATTTGCCTTAGTTTCATAATAAGATTTTTCGCTATACCCATACTCATTATAATGAAATTTATTGCGTAACACTTCACTATACTATATTATCATTATACTATACTATATAACAATTCACAATAAGTCTCCTTCCACCAGCAGTCCTAATAAGTAAAATATAAATAATTTGAAAAAATGTCATTTGGCTGGTTATATTTTTATGGCACAAGGACAGTAAGAGTCATTCTATGCCAAAAATATTATTACAGCTTTATATTTTTATAGTTGTAACAAGTGTATAATGTTAAAAACATTTAGATTGTGTTTGTAGTATTAGAAAGACCAGGTAATCAGATTTGTCGAACCTTATATATATACTGTCATATGCAGGGGGGTGTTGAGTCCCCCATTGCAATGAAATTTTGTATATTTAACATAGGAATATGTGAGTTGTAGCTCTGTAACCCCCCCCCATTGAGCCCATAATCCCCCCACCTCAACTTACAACTTTCTGAGTATGCCTATTTATAAATACATGTAAAATTTTACAAGGCAAGACACAAAACAAGAATATAGTTAGCTGTTAAAATAACAAAAATCTACTTCCAATAAATAAAATATACTTTACCGAGAAACATGATTTATAACAGGGGCAAAATTAGTAGGACCATATAATTGCACTGAATGTAAGCTTCTATAATATGCTTCAATGACACCTTCTACACCTGTGCAGTAAGGATTGGTTGGATGCCCATTCTAATATAAAAAAATTGAACACAATATATATTATTTTTGCCGTGTATCAAAAAATAAGCAAGTATAAAACAAATTAACAGTACATACACACTTAAAGTCAAAATGTTGCTTAACTTTAGAAAAAAAATAAAGTATAACAAACTAAGTTCATGCCTTATGCAGAACTTAAGCTAAAAATTTATATAACATTTATTAATCATTAACTGGCATGAAAGCTGTGGAAAAGTAAAGCACTGCTTCAAAAAAAGCAAATATCGATATAATTTTGCCAGATTTCCCCACTGTGTATTTAGTAAAAACAATAAAGACTACAGTTTATTTTGCATACAGTTTCCTATATTTTCTAAAAGAAACTTAGAGGCATACCTTTAAACTCTGCTATTTTCATTAATTTAATACAATAACACTATATACAGGCCTGCACAAAAGTTTAGACACAACACAAATTTGAGTATAACAAAATACTATTAAAACTGAAGAAGTAGGAACTTTAATATTACGAAGTATGAACACATGTAATATGCAAATTAAAAATTTGAGAACAGAAATCACATCAGTAGCGAACTTGCTGCAATATATAACTTAAAATAAGTAAAATATGTGGCACAAAAGTTTAGGCACAAACATAAATTTTAGCACTTGCATAAGGAAATGAACAATTTTAATAATCAATGTAGCCACCATTACTTCGTATTAGATTAAATACGCGGTCGTTCATTGAAAGCACAAGATTTTGAAAGGTTTCTGGTTCAAAATTAAACCACGCTTCTTCTATAGCCTTTTTAAGTTCTAAAACGGACGGATATTGCTTTCCATTGGCATACACAACATTCGTTAGTATGCCCCATACATTTTCGATGGGATTACAGTCAGGACTAAGAGCAGGCCAATCGAGAACTGTAATATTTTTAGCGCTCATCCATTCTTTTGTTGACCTGGATGTGTGGATGGACGCATTATCTTGTTGGAAAACCCAGTTTCGTCCACATAAAAGTTCGCCAAAAGGTAATAGGTGACTTTCAAGAGTTGCCTGGTATGCCTTGGAATCTTGTTTTCCATTCAAAAACGCCAAAGAAGTCTGTCCATTGAAGCTAAAGGCTCCCCAAACCATGACTGAACCTCCTCCTTGACGTCTGCTGAACCGACTTAAGGGGCGTTTTCGAAGATCGTGCCAGTAGTGCGAAAGGCCATCGGGACCATCTAAGTTCCACTTTTTTTCATCACTAAATAACACCTGCAGCCATTCGTCACTGTATGATATGTGCTGCCTTGCCCATTGTAGTCGTGCTTGTTTATGATGTAATTGCAAGCAGGGCTTGCGGCGCATTTTTGCATATCTCAAATGCCTGCATTCTACAATCCTTCTACGTATGGTTTCTCTTGACACTCGCATTGCTAACGTGTTTTTTATTTGATTTGCAGACAGGCTTTCATTTGAAGCCAATCTTCGTATTTGTCTATCATCCCGAATGCTGGTCACTCGAGGCCTCCCAGATCGTGATTTTGGTTGATACTGATCACCCCGGGATAACACTCGATAAATGCCTCGCTTTGAACGGTTCAATGCAACAGAAATTTGAGTAACAGATTTACCTTTAGTTTTCAGCCTCCAAATCTTCAAAATCTCGTCATTCGTAAATTGCTTTGACTTCGGCATCGTTCTAAGCATTCTAAATTATTTCAGGCCTTATATAACAACTCTGGGAAACGCCCCTTCGATCACTTGGGAACTTCGCGCCGTTAATTTGCATAAATCTGACATATGTGCCTAAACATTTGTGGCATGCAGATTCCAATATTACGGTGTTGGGATATTTTGTTTCAGTACTTTTGGTAATCTTTTAAGTTGCACAATTTATTATTGGTTCTAGGATTATTTAGATACAATATCGGCGAAGTTCAATGCAAATTCTCGCTTTTATTTATAATTTGCCTCTGTGTCTAAACTTTTGTGCAGGCCTGTATACATACTGACTTCCATAAATTAAGCAAAAATTCAAAAATCATGATAATTTGGCTAAATATAGTTCAAAATGCATGAAATTTGAATATGTTATGGGTAAAGGCACACAGTATTGATTTACAGAATGCAACAGAGTGGCACTGGTACTGATTTATGCAAATGCATGACAGCTAAAAACCAGCTGTGAGTCAGCAATTCATGCACAACAGTAAATCAAAAGATTTTGAGATAGTTTGTTATAACGATGTCGATATGTCAGTTAGCAGTGAAATTCTGTCACATAGCTATTGGCAGATTTGAAATAGGTCAAATGCAGATGGGTATTGCAAGCAATAGTATATGCAGGGTATGATGGGGATCATAACCATAGGTGTCCACAGGAAGTTTGTAAAGGTGGGGTTATAGGCTCAATGGGGGTTATAGAGATTCAATTCAAATATTCCTATGTTAAATATACAAAATTTCATTGCAATGGGGAGGTTAAAACCCCCATCAACACCCTATACACCAATGATCATAACCCACACCATGATGCAATTTTGCATATATATGCATATGAACATATGGTTGTATCCCTGTAACCCACACAACTAAAAGCCTGTAACCTCTACTTATGAATTTTTTGAAAATTTGCTCATGGTTGCAAGATAGCTAAACGTTGATCGTTTTGTGATCAGCAGGATATGACATCAGTTATAAACCAAGGACTTAGCTTTCCAAAAATGATAGTGAAGGTGGCCCATGGGCTATGTCCACTATCTGTAGGTTTTTACATAGCAGAACAAGATTACTATTTTGACTTACCTTAGATCTGTATTTGTTGCAGCTACAGGATTGACAGTATCAGTCGTAATTGTACGTACAACGCTACATGAAGGAGGATTGTATACTAAGCAAC
>QLNU02015360.1:99445876-99458200 GCA_006491805.2 Dysdera silvatica
AAAAAAAAAAAGCAAAATGCAAGAGAAGAAAAGCTGCATGATCAAAGCAAATGCACATACAATCAGAGTTAAGATTGGAAAAGACATTCTATTTTTATGTTCATACATTGTATATTTTGTGTGTGAAACTTCATTTAAAAAAATTACTTTTTTTTTCTCTAAAAAAGGGAGTATATTGTGGGCTTCTACGATAGAAACACCATGTTCACTTCGCAGGCTTTCTTAACTGTTGCCACTTAGAAATGCAAGGAAAGGAAACTTAAGTTTAATTCCTAAAATTGGCAAAATGCCAAATGGTTTCTTTTTACATTATGTTTTCTAAATGTGCATAATTTTAATTTCCGAATCTGGCAACAAATATATTGTATAATTATAACCGCATTTTATACTTTGCAACAGTATGTGTAATTTTTTTCCGAATTTTAAAATCAAATCAGTCTTCAACTTACCATCAAAATGTGCACACATACTACGAAGACTCCACCAAAAAAAGGCATACTGAGTTTCTGTAATAATGTATTCATATTAATTTATCATTTGGCAAATTATTGAATTACCTTAAAAATGTAAAGCTTTAATAAATATCCTTTCAACTGGATGAAATTATCGCATTTCATCAAAATTTCTACTGTGTTACTAAAGTGGTGCTTATTTTAAGTTTTAAAAAATAAAACTTAAAATTCCTCACACTCTCTGAAAATGTCTTTTTGAAGTTAAGTTCTTAAAAAATTATCTTAAAATAGACGCTCTAGCCGACAGGTTTTAGTGACTAAGGATTATGATGTTTAGTTTTACGTCTAGGGTTTACATCTGATTCCCTGATTCAGTTGATTCCAATAGTTCTCCGCTTATGCACAACTAATTGTAAGTCATATTACTTATATCACTGCTCTATTTAAATTAGTATACAAAATTAAGAATATCATCTGAATGCCAACGCCAAACATAGCCTTAATTAGTGCATTTTAATCGATTACCAATTGCCTATAGTAGTTATAAAAAATTAATAAATATATTGGCATTTTGATTATTACAAATAGTTCTCTCAATTGATAAAATGCCCATATTCGAAATAGTGCCAGATTTAGGGTATGAGGTGCCCTGAATACAATGATTTTTGTTTTCCCCTACATTGGCGTAACTAGGGGGTTAGGGGAACATCTTAGAAAAGAGTTAACCCCCTTAAAAAATTTCTGCTAAGCATTGAGGTATAGGGTTTTGCCCCATAAAAAATGGATTAGCCTGCCAGACTTCGAGGCTTGTTACGTCCATACTTCCCTTCCACTGTGCTGGCAGAAAGAAATAAAATTCTGTCTTTCCACCTCCTCAAGTGTGACGAAAAAACGCCGAAGATAGGGAAGGGGAGACAGTTATGATTAACGTCTGCATTATTATAAGATATAATAATATTTTTATAAATAAATTCAGTGCATTCCACAATGATTTTGTTTATATTGGGGGGTCAAGGGTGTATGCAGAACAAAATTTCTGGGAGTGTGCAAGGTTTGAAAATTTCACTTGTAAGTTTAGTTTTATTTTTTACTTGAAAATAATTATTTTTAATGTAAATTTATTATTCTCAGGGGGTGCACCAGCCCCCCTGCCTATATTTGCCCTTGGAGGACGAGTGTTGTTTCACACAATTTTTCAAAATTTCAGATTTAGAAAAAAAGGGTGGAGGACACTTTCTTGAGAAGAACTGTTCGACAGAATTCTAAGGTAAATAAATTGCAATTTAAAAAAAAAATCTGCCCCCTGTTGCGTCCCTACAAATTTGGCACCCAGGACAAATGCCCAACATGACCATTTATAAATACAGCACTGATTCAAAAACAATTACATTTGGTTTTCAAAACTGAAATTAATTAAAACCTATCGAAGATGTGCAATGAGTCAAGAAATACTAAGTAACCTGGCAACAGTATCAATTGAGACCAATGGCATAGGAAAGGAAGAAGCTCAGAGTCTCAAGCTCCACATTGGATATCAGGCCACACTATTTTTTCTAAGGCTGAATCACATAATCTTCATTAAAGCCACGTGTCCACCCTCCCATGAGTTTTGAATTACTACGCTATTGATTGAGAAATTGATACTGCCAATGAAAAATTTGCACAAATTAAAACAAGGCGATTTTAAATACATTTGAATATACTGACATTAAATGCATCTTACTTCAAAAACATTTTACATATAATTTTTTTAAGTATATCAGTATTTTCTTAAAATACATGTGCTTGTGGGGGTTCAGTACTGGACTGGTGGAAGGGGGTGCTGTTGCGTTTTAGGGGGTCGAAATACTTAACTTACCTAGACACTGGCAACCCGTGCTACGCCGTCAGTAAAACACAATTGAGGGAAGACTGTGCGTTCCTTTAATTTTCTAGTGTTTTAAGATATTTATTACGAAATGTGAAAATGTGAACGGAATAAAATACACAGATTTAAGACTCAAAGGGATAAAGGGACGTTATTTTTGTGTGAACAATTTGTATTTTTACATGAGCCGGAGGATCACATAAAACACATCGGTGGGCTGTGAATTGAAGACCAATGCTTTAATTACTCTCATTGGATTTTCATGTGTGTGTAGTAGGGGTAATTTGCCTCTTACTGTTGTTATCTTCAGATTTAATATGTGTTTATGAAATACAATCCAGAATTAAAGCCGAGTGGAATGTTGAAAAAAATAAATTAAAATTTTATGGTTTTTATATTATGTTTTCTGTAATATAAGACACACTTCTTATAAAACGTTGATTTCCTCATCACTTTGTGCACGTATTTTAAATATATTTATAATGTGGAGCTTTTCTAAGCCACTACAGTGCTAACTTTGACATGAGTGTCACTGACGAACATCGTTGCACTTTAGTCGATATTATGCTGAGCTTTTTAAATAGCTATTTTTTCTAATTAATAATTAATTTTTTTACTATTATAATAGAGACAAAAACTTGGGCATTTTGCTGTTAAATCCTTGTTAGATCAAGGAACTCTCTGTTCTCCCCCTCAAACTCCCCTTCAAACTCAAATCGTCCTTTCCTTAGCATCTCTCTTCTCAGATTGCTCATAACCTAAAATTTTTTAGCAGATACATATCTTTTCATAAGACTAATTATACTTTATATGGCACATATAGTTAGTTTATGACATCAAGAACTAAAAAAATTGATTTCATTTCTGATAAAATATTTTTACAATTGTAATTGTGAATTTCAAAACAATATATATGAATTTACAATATATAAATATATCAATTTTGTAATATATGATTTTATGGTGACATAAAATTATGACTACATATTGAATTGTGGGTACATATATTACTGTGAAATTATGATGATATAATTAATGAAATTATTAAGTCTATCTTAGGATGCCCACCTGCATTAAGGACAGGCAAAAAAAGCCCTTTGGAAAACGTACTTCGTATTTTCGAAAAGTATTTTAAAATACATTTTGTATTTTGTATCGAAAATACATATTTCTAAGTATTTTGTCCAGCTCTGGTTTATATTTTACAGTCTGTACTCGAAAATTTGTTTTTGTTGTGTTTTTTTTTTGCAAATTTAAAATGTGCTATAAAGTCTTCATGAAACCACTGTTTTACATCTTTATTAGGCCCTTTTTTTTAAAAAAAAAAATTATCCTTGTTCTTTTTAAAAAGATCCTTTTCTTTTTAAAAAAGTGGTCCTTATTGTTCCTTTTAAAAAGTGGTCCTATTGTTCCTTTTAAAAAAATGCTCCTTATTTTCCTATATTTTTGCGAAAAGTCTTCTGGAAGCCCTGTAAATTGCTTAAGGTGGCTACACAGGTTCTGGCCAACCATGGATTGGACAACGGGAACAGGCCACCACATGCTCCAAAAATTTTGTTTTTAACTCGACATTTTTTAAGATTTTGGTTAGTCTAATGTAGGAGTAGTCAACCTGGTCCCTTCTACCCACTAGTGGACTATTTAAGTTTCTATGGTAAGTGGTGGGGATTTTGTTGGATGCTGAAGCTGATGAACAAACCTTATGAAAATTGAACCAGATACCAAATATTTAGTTTCGCGGCATCAGCCAGCCTCAAGGATCTCATTAATAATTAAAGATAATTTCAATAGACTTCATAGATTTTACATTTAATTTTCTTGTTCTTCAATTTAAGCAGCTTCCGCACTAGTAGGCACTGTATCGATCGAGATGCAGAAATGCAGCATCAATTAAATTTTTGTGTGTGTTATAAACATATGCAAAGTATAAATAAAAAGATAAATTTAACTCCATATTTTTACAAAACCTCAAAAATTACGAGAACTTTGCAGTTGCACTAAGTTATTGCAGAATTGGTGGGTGGTAAGAAAATTTTACTCTAACGAAGATATAAAAGTGGGCGGTAGGTATAAAAAGCTTGACTACCCCTAGTCTAATGTATTGTTTATGGAGAAAATTCTTGCTAACTCGACATCGCAAAAGAGGGATACTTTCTGAGTTGACACAACGAAAGCTCCTTCACCTACGTTCGGGTCATTTTATTTATTGAAGTAAGTTTATTTTCAGTGAAAACACAAAAACTAAAAAGAATTTTTAAAACATAGTTAAAAGTTATCTTTATTGTAAGTTTTGATGTATTCATGCATTATAGTAAGGACTGATTTACAGTGTAATTCAATACACCAAATGTTTAATATGTTACCATAAAGTCATGAAATTAAATTTACAAAAAGTGGTAGACACCCTGAGTATGTAATATTACATCATTGGTAGTAGCAGTCCATGTCTCGCATAGTTAGTTGTTTGTCATTGTTATCATTTGTTTATCACTGATAGTGTTCATTTATTTATTCTTACAACAGATTTGAAACACAAAACTAAATGCTCTATTAATAAATCTAAAAGCAAAAGTCTGCCGTTATGTTAGAAGAAAAGTTGGAAATAATTCGTATGTATGAAGACAGGAAAATTATATCACAATTAGCCAAATTAGCTGTCACAAGACATTTTTTATATGAAAATTGTTATTTCAGTCCATTTTTATATTCTTCTATATATTTTTCATATATTATGTATGTAATATTTACAAATTTGGTTTATATGTAAAATTCAAGTTATGTAAAGTTTTACAGAACGCATTACTTATGTAACTTGGGGGATAACTGTGTAATTTTCTAAATTAGAAAGTATATACTTTATATTGTCGTGGGATCTTGCTAAAGGATAGAAATGTCTATGCTTTGAATAACTTCTTTAGAAATGTTTTTATAAATATATATGGTGGGTTTTTCTTTTTTTTTCTTTCAGAACTCAAATTAATTGCACAGTGGCCATAGATTTCACTGCATCAAATGGAGATCCGAAAATTCCAACATCCTTGCACTACATCTCAGGATCAACTCCAAATCAATATGCTGTGGCAACGCGTGCAGTAGTTGAAATAATTGAAGATTATGATTCTGACAAGCAATTTCCAGTATTAGGCTTTGGTGCCAAATTACCACCAGATGGAAGAGTGTCCCATGAGTTTTTTCTGGTTAGTTTAATATTATCAAGATTAATTAATAAATGAGTAAAATATGCATGTTTTACATACAACAGTCTGCAATAATATGCAGATTTTCTCTTGTAATTTTGAATACCCTTTTGTAATTTATGTATATTGATGGAAATGAACACAA
Organism: Dysdera silvatica; assembly: GCA_006491805.2. NCBI lineage: Eukaryota > Metazoa > Arthropoda > Arachnida > Araneae > Dysderidae > Dysdera > Dysdera silvatica. The sequence goes on from QLNU02015360.1 coordinate 99,451,538, forward strand.
ACTCAAATATTATAATCCGTTTCACCCCCTATGAATTTAAAACATAAATACAGTATTAAGCAACAATTTTTATCAATGTTTTTTAGGTGCAGCAATATTAATGCCAGTGTTATGTTTTGGTTAGATTGTGAAACGTTCACAAATAAAATAAATGTTTTTTTGCATTCGGTGACGCACAATCCCCGAGCATTCTTGCAGAGATTTTTCATTTAACACACTGACGCAGCAGTAGTAGGATGGCTGATTCTACAAATGCGGAGCTAGCAGATATGCATCTAGCATATGGGGCTGCGGAATGCAATGAGCCAGCCACACAGCACTTGTACATGCAACGATATTTGATGAGGCTTACTCCCAACCATAAAATCTTTGGATACCTGCATCTGCGGTTAACTGATAGGAGTTCTTTCCAGAGAGCCATAATGAGTTGTGAACGAATGATACAGGCTCTGTTCATTGAGGAAACTCTTACTAGATCTGGTACAGGAGAATCCGTTCGATTATGCGAGCTATAGAGCAGCTTATCGGGATTTCCCACTTCAGTGTCTGAAGGACTCTGCGTAAAAACTACACGCATCCATATCACCTACAGCGCATTCAGGCACTTAAAGACGGTGATTATACACCTTGGATAGCTTTTGCACAATGGTATCTGCAAAAGCATGCTAGATTCCCATTTTTCAGCCTTTGTGTTGTTCACAGATGAGGCGTGGTTCACAAGGGAGGAAATCTTCAATCCTCATAACGCCCATGTGTGGTCGGTGGCGAATCCCCATGTGACACGAAGTCATGCAGCATAGAAGTGTTTTAAGGTAAATGTTTGGGCCAGCATTGTGGAGTTTCACCTCATCGGACCATACCTGTTGCCTGATAGTCTAACAGATACAAACTACTTGCTCTTCTTGAGAAAGTGTTGCCACAACTGGTGGATGACGAACACGTTTGTACATTGACGCGACGCCCAGTGTGGTACCAGCATCATGGGGCCCCACCTATTTCAGCTGTAGCATTCGTAACCACTTAGATGCCACATTTGACCAACAGTGGATCGGACGTGGTGGTCTGGTGCATTGGCCTGCTTGATTGCTGGACTTACCATGTCTTGACTACTTCTTCTGGGGACATATGAAGGCACTGGTGTATGACACCCCTGTTGACAGTACCAAGAACCTGGTTGCACGCATCGCAGTAGCTGCTGGGGCAGTTTGAGACACAACCAAGATGTATTCGTGAATGTCCGGGCTTCCATGTGCCGAAGATATAAGGCCTGCATCACAGCTTGTTTACGACAATTTGAGCACCTCCTTTGACCTGTATGCTGTTGATCATGTTACTTTTGTTGATGTATATTGAATAATAAACCGCATAGCTGCCAACTATTACGGATTGTCCATAATGATTATGGAAAATGACAAGTTTTCAGTCATTACGGAAACTGTGTCGAAAGTTTCAGAAAATGTGCAAATTTTCAGTCATTATTACTTTTACGAAGATTTTTTTTGTTTCGCAATTTTTACACGGCCCCTGAACTGTAACTTCACAGCAACGTCTTCCCATCATAAGAGGAGATGAGGCTGAAGTCGCGCCTTTATTCCTCACAGTGGCATCTGCCGGAACTTATTTCTTCCAAGGCTCATGGGAAGTGCACCAACCTCGGAACAACTCCTTTTGGATTGCGGATTGAACGAGCGGTTAAAATAAAATCAGAAATCAGGCTTTTTGTAAAAATTCCGTCATTATAATCGGCGCTCGATGTAACCGATTTCCACTGCCTTTTTATGATTTGGAAAGGGAAATTTTCGCAATTCCAACCCCCATTCTGTGTGAATCCATCACTACTACAGCACACTCTAATATCATGGCATCCAAAAGTAAAGTTACATGGTAGAAAATCATGTCTGCACATGAAGAACCCTAGGAAACATCGGCCTTTGTACTGACGCATCAATATAAATCCCACACCGATGGTTTCACACTCAGTAATTGGCAGAAACAGCATGAGCGGTTTGCAACATCACACAGCCGATTCCGATGTTCCTTTATAAGCATGCATAGTTTTAAGATATCATCTCATCGCTTGGCCTGGATGGTTTCCCGGTTTCACACCATCAGATTGTAAAACCGTGCATGTGCACAAAGAAACATCAGCAAACTGCTTGTTTGCTGCACCGTGAAATCATGATGTATCGCCGATTTGAAAATTACGAAACCAGTGTGACGATGTCAGCTTCACACCGGTTGTGCACGATGTATCGATACATCGCCCAGACCTAATAGTAAATGCATTGGAAAAAAGCCTGTTTTCTTTAGCAACAGAAGGCAGCACTGACTGTCATGACGTAAAATTATTCCCCATAGTGGTATCATTTTATAATGAAGAAAGAATTGACCCAGTGCTACTCTCAATCATGGAGTCAACAGACAACACTGGGAAAGGTGTTTTTATGGTTTTCAATAATGAATTTAAGAAAAATGGAGATTCTGTGGGAAAATTGCATATCATTTTGATGTGATAACCCTAGCACTATGTTAGGTTTGCATGAAGGGGTTGTGTCCTTTATTAAAGACGTACAATCAGGGATTGTGATACAAGGTTGTTCTTCCCATTTATTACATTTAGCTGCAAAAAAAAAAAGTTACTACAGCACTATGTAAAATTAACGTGGAGAAGTTTTTAGTACAGTTGTACTACTACTTGGAAAAAAGTTCCAAAAGAAAAAATGCCTTTAAATTATGTTAAGCTGTTTGCGGTGTAAAACCATACAAAATTTTGAAGTATGTAAGTACATGTTGGCTGTCATTGTTGGATGCAGTTAATCGAGTCCTGAAACAATGTGAAGCAGTCAGCGAGTTCCTATCCACAAGTTCAAATGAAAAAAAGATATGAATTAAATGCATTCATACAAGACACAATGAGCAAGGTGTATTGTTTGTTTTTAAGTAATACACCTTGCTATTTTCTGCTCTAAATGTCTTGAGTATTTACTGCTCTAAATGTCTGCCAGCAGAAAGATGTTCCTGTAGTTCATTTATTACAAAGGAAGCTATTGGGCTTATTCACTGACATTCTGGTTTGGTACATGAAGTTATCTGCTTTAGATGGCTTAAATTCAATACTTGATATTGACTTAAAAAAAAAAAAACCCAGAAAGATGACCATAACTTAGTCATTGGCATAGGCACTAGGTCATTTATTAGTGAATCATCAGTTACTGAAGTTTACTTAAACATATTTCATAAGGATGTTAGGGATTTTTACCGGACATCATTTTTATACATGCTGAAAATATTCCCCTTATGAAGTGAGCTATTTAAACATGCTGAAATGGCAGATGTGAACAGCCATAAAACATGTCTTATTCTTCTGTAGAATATATGGCCACTCTAATGCCAGTTGAAATTGATCTACTTGAATCTGAGTTTGCAACATATCAACTTGAAAGTATAGATGAGTGGTCAAGAATGGATGTAACATGGCATAAAATTTCTGAGATGAGAGATTTTTCTGGAGTAAAGAAATATGAAGCTTTATCAAAATTAATGTTGTGTATATTGCTGATTGCACATAGCAGTGCCACTACAGAAAGAATTTTTAGTGTCATTTGAAAGAATCAAATAATTTAGACCAGGCCTGTGTATGAAAACTCTTAAGTTTACCCCTTATTGAAAAAAAACAAAAGACTTTTCAAAATCTCAAGTACGTTATAAAAAAGGTTCACCGAACAGCAGTTGATTTCTGCAAAAGAAGCAGCAGAACTTTCACTTATGAAGAAATAGCCAGTAGAGTGTCTACTGCTTAATAAAATCAAGCTTTTTATGGTAATATATACTTGATTTCATAAAAAGCCTAAATTTAGAATTGTCACTATAACTCTTTCATGTCAGTCTAAACATAACCTTGCTAGAACATATGTCATATAACCTGTTGTGGAAGTAAAATATTTTTAATTTTATTAAAATTTTTAAGACAATCTCCTCATGATCGCTCACACTCTAAATTATTACTGAAAGCTATCTCAGAAAGTTGGCAGCTATGAAACCGCATATTCACGTACATGGTGTCCTTTCCTTTCTTGTGTTTTCTTCATTCACTACCGTATGTATGCACATGTCATTTCTGACTCAGTAATGCTATGTGATTCCGAGTCATCTAGGTGTACCCTACCCCTCATAGAAGTTTGTAACCCTGGTGCTGAGACACCCTGTATATATATTTTTAAGTACTTAGATCTTAACTAATTTGAAATCATCAAAGCATATTTTTCATATTTTTTTTACATGTATTAATTAGTAATTGTTAATACTTACTTAATACTTACAAATTACTTATTAGTAATTTGTAAATTCCAAGAATTAGTATTGAGTTTAATAAAGTTTAATCCTCTATTATTATTAATTTAATAAATACTTAATTTCCTCATTGTGCCCTTTTTTCATAAATTATGTATGATTTTGTTTAATTAAAAAATGGTGGCCCGCACCTGCGACTGACTACAGATTTTTCACTTCTAGAAGTTGGCACCTATGCTTTTTTAACTGTTAAGTTATATATTTAAAAAATATGCAGTTGTACTTGAATGTTGATTGTTCTAAATTATATGACTGAAAACCTATCTCTTATGTGTATGATGAAATGCAAAAGCACAACTACCAGTGTGGTGACTTACTGCTACATACAGTGAAATTATGTCAATGATGATACTGAGGGGACTGGGAAAATAATTATGAGTAATTTATCATTATAGACAATGTTGAATGTGATGCACTGTATGTCTGTTAGGACCAGACGAAAATATCGTTATATACATGATTTCACTATAATATGTGTTAGGTTAGTGTTTGACATGTGATATTTAAATTTGAAAGATGCCAGCCTCTTTAAATACTGTAAATATTTTAAACCTATCAGATATTTATTGCCCCCTGGGAATGAGCATTATCCTTTAAAATTGTTTACACTGATTTTAATTAATTTTATACTATATGGGGAAAAGCATTGTTTAGAATTGCTAATTATGCTGTATAGGCATGCATCCTTAATAAAATCGCGTGATTGTAAGAGAATTTGAACATGGTTCCAGTATCTTCGTTAACAAAATTTATACAAAATGTATATATAAAATTGAAAATAAGTCCTTTAGGATGAAAAGTATATATAATGTCAGGTTATTTTTATATATAAATACAGTCTAATCTCGATATAACGATTTTCAAGGGACCAGTGAAAACAACCGTTAAATTGGGAGAACATATTTATCGGAACCAATGATGAACCCATGGGATGGACTGGGGGGTGAGGCAATGGGTACCATGCTCTTCTTTATGCTGAAAATGTAAATGTCATGTAAAATTCGTTAAAAGTAACGACTATTACATTGGAAAACTAACACTATTTTTTTTTTTTTTTACATTTTCGGCCCTCCCTCAAGCAAAAATCATGGGTGTGCTGTTGATCAAAACTGAAATAAGAAATTTTGGAAAAGAAAAGTCATAAAAATGCTTGTCAAACAGCATTCTGAAGAATACGTGTTAATTTTAATGAACATAAGACACAAGTACGTATTTAAATGCCACTTCTAAAGGAAATCTTTGATTGATGTTTATTTTGGCATTTCTTGGGAGTTGGCATTTAACATTGCCTTTTCGATTTTTTCAAATGCATCGAAAAGATCACGCTTGACGTCAAAACAGAGTAAGTGCTTCTTTGCACATTGCAATCTAGCATTTGCTTCAATTGAGTGAACTCAATTGAAGTTGATTTTCTAACTGAAATTCTACTTGCAGCTACTGGCTAATGATGAAGAGCTATCATTAAATCAAGGAAAATATAACACTGGACTCAAAATGTAACTCAATCTGGACCCAAAAAAAACCATCCTTAAATCAAAGTTAGAATGTACCTGTTTTTAATCGAAACTTTATGTATGATTTAATTTTACAGCAATACACTTTATCCCAATGTCCTAATGATTAAACTTTCACTTACGTTGGCATTTTAAACATTTACAAAAGGTTAAAAATTAGATATGTTAGTTTATAGTGATTTAGCATGTGTTTAGTATTGTTTGCATTATATACTAGTTTCCATAACAAAAGTCTTTTTTTAACGGAAAAAAATTAACAAAATTTTTTTTTTTTTTTCCAAAACTAATTTCCAATCAAAAAATCATGAGAACTAAAAAAGTATACAATCAATTTGGGTGAAATTTGATGATAATTTGCCACACAAATAAAAGTAAAAAATACAGGTATCAAAATGAAATAAGAAAAACACTTCAGTATAAATTGTGGTCACTCTTAGAACTGTAATTTAGGCCTGGCAACGATGTTCCATGTTAATAATATTGTCAGTGAGGTCTATAGGTAGCAACACCCATTGTTTGTGCAATGCAGTTGTAAGCTTCTGCAGTGTGGACGTTGGCAGCCAGCAGCATGCCTCCCAGGAACATACCAAATATGCACTTTGGGATTCAGGTTGAGAGAGCAAGATGGCCACTCCATATGGACTATGGAGTGGCCAGCTCTTGGAGAACATTGTCTCCTCTTCAAGATATTGCAGCACAAGGTAAGCTGTGTGAAGGTGAACATTATCTAGCTGCAGTACAAATGAATTGCCAATTGTGCCTCACATATGGATGAACAGTAGAGTCCAGGATCTTGTCT
>QLNU02015360.1:99458300-99475181 GCA_006491805.2 Dysdera silvatica
TAAATAAATAATAATAAAAAAAGATGATTGATTAGTATAGATATGGAAGGTATAAATTAAGAAAGTAGTGGTGATATCATAATACCCTCTCCAATAGATATACGATGAAATTAATGTAAGTCCAGACTGTACAGTGGAAAAAAAAAATTATGTTTTCTTTAGATTTAACCTAATTTCAAGAAAATGAAAAAACAGGACTATATATAAATTTTTTAACTAAGTATACTTTTTAAAACTGAAAAAACGGCTCATAAATTCAAAAATTCAAAAATAGGATGGTGGTTCTGGCCTCCCACCCGAAACGGCCCTGAGATGTGACATTTCAAGTACCCTCATGTAAAATTTCTAATTACATACTATCATAATTGTGGCCTCAATAGCAGCCTAGAAACAGGATTGGGGGGTTCTGGCACCCACCAGAAACGGCCCTGACATGCGGCATTTCAAGGTCTCTCATGTACAATCTCCGATAACATAATATCGTAATCGCTGCCACAATAGCAGCCCAGAAAAGATGGAAGCTCCGGGCCCCCACCCAAAATGGCCCTGACATGCAGCATTTCAAGTGCCCTCACGTACACTCTCTGATTACTTAATATCGTAATCGTAGCCTCAATAGCAGCCTAGAAAAATGATGGGGCCTCCGGGACCCTTTCCCGATACGCCCTTGACGGCTTGGTCGGTACATTCCAATTTTCTAATTTGTCGAAATACAACGTTTCCTCAATTCTTATATCATCTCCTAAGGAAACATTCAGAAGCATCCAAAGTGAAGTCCGTGAGCATATGCAGTGCACAGTTTTGCAAGGTACAATTTGAGTTTCTAAGTCTAGTTAGTTTCATGCCAATCGTTGGCAGAAACCGTAGAAGTGGTTTGACGATGTCACGCCGCCGGTTCCGATGTTTCTTTGTGCGCATGTGCAGTTTTACAAGGATGGTGTGAAACCACAAGAAACCATTCAGACCAATCGATGAGATGATATCATAAAACTGCACAGGTGCACAAAGAAACATCGGAATTGGTGGTATGACACCATGATGTATTGCCAATTTGAAAATTATGAAACCGGTGTGATGATGTCGGCTTCACACCAGTTTTTCACGATATATCGATACATCGCCCCCATGGGAACAGATTGAGGTTGCAATTCTGTGTGTTTTGTTTTTTTCCCTAAAAATAAAAAAATTTAAAAAAGTACAATGTTACCAATCATTCGTACAATTCATCAAAATCCATACATTGTACAGACAAATCGTACAAGTATGTACATGTCACGGACATCTTGCTACAGTTTGTAGGTATACCCATGTTTCTATGCTGGAATGGGAGCAATTCACAAGCTAACCTATAGTGATATAACTATTACACTTTGCTGTTACAATTAAAAATCTGCTTTCATGCTTCCAAGTACATAGAGTGAGGAAGACCTCATAATATGGGTCTGAACCACATGTTTTATTGGTTGGAAACACCATGCACAGTATACGTACAACACTATGCATTGTACCAACTCTTTCGTAATATTACTCACTCTGTGGCCTTCTTCCAGTTTCCCAATAATACTTCATGCAAAATTATCTTATGCCTTTAAAATCAGACGAAACTTCCAAGTTTGTAACTTTATTCCTTTTGCAACAAGATTTTCCTTAAAATACAATTCACCTACCACAATCTTTTACCTTTTGTCAATGTTAAGTGTTACAACATAACCTGTGTACACAGCTACAAAATTTGCAGGTGTATCAGCTTTTCACCAATGTCCACAGTTATGCCAATTTCCACAAAAATATTCGTCTGATTTTCTGGATGTAGTATTTATAAAGTGTTGTTGCTTAAGTTTTTCACACTAGTGTAGTTATTGGAAGTGTCAGGATGGTATGGTAAACCATAAATTCGGAATTGCTATTTTCAGGGCATCGGGAGTTGCAGACAATGAAATTTCAAAGAACAATTTTAGGCTTAAAGGGATGTCTATTTCATTAGATAGATACTCAATTTGGCTGAAATCTGAAGTTTGGGAACATTTGAGGGTAGTAAACTCACTAGAATATTCTAGCCAGCATGTGGGTATTTTGAACTGACACAATGGAGTGTTGTCCTATTAAGAGATACTATTTTTCTTCAGGAAAGCCTAGCTATGAATATATGTAAATGATCAGCTTGCATAATCAAAACCATCTTTTCTGGCAATGTTGTTAATGAGTATAAGAAGACTCATGCTGTATTTAATTTTTGTAAAATTTTCCTCTATAGTTGTTTCAGTAGAAGCTCTGCAAGGAAAATGAAGGCTCATTCTACTACAGATATATCAGTATTCCATAGAAACCATGCTTTTAAGTGTCACTGTAATCAGATTGGCCAAATGCAAATCCACAATATGCTAATATTTTGACTAATAAATACTATCATGTTGCTTCAACCCATCTTATCTAGTACATCTGACTACTTTTATTTATATAGCATGTATTTTTTGTTGGTTGAATTTTTATGGTACAAGAACAGCAAAGGTCATTCTGCAGCAAAAGAGATGAACCTGCATACACGGTTTTCACAGAATACAAATTAGATATTGCGTACAGGTAACATATTACTATTAATATAATACAGGCTTTCAATATTTTGAGAAATCTATCATCCACTAAAGAAAACATGAACTATAATTGTACAAACAGCAACATATAATTGATCAAAAATCTAATTTTTGCATGCAAACGCATGCATACATATCACATAACTACTGTGTGACTATCTCATCTATGTAATATTTTCATTTAAGAATAAGAGACGTTCAGAAATGTGATGCACAGCTAAAAAGTGAGAATGTGTTTTTTATTAACGTTACAAAAGATGTTTTTACCTGTCCAGAATTTTTATATTTTTTATTTTTTCCCATCTTTTGAATGTTTACACACTAAAAAGAAAATAAAAGTTTAACAGTTATCAATACATTTAGAAGCAAACTTGACAATGAAAAAATATCTTAATTTTAAAGTTTCAAAAATACAAAATTACTTCATAGGAATTCTCTGATCCGGGCCCCTGAGATAGTGTCTGGAAATCTGTTGTAAATTCACCAATCAAACGATGACTGAAAATAAAAATTAATGAATATCAAGCAACGGATATTTAAAAAATGCATGCAGTAGAACCCTAATTATCTTAAATAAAGAGGGGAGGGGAGGGATATAATTTGAAATAATCCAGAAATGCAATTTTCAATATAAAGGTGCAAATAAATTACAACACACATCTATCCAAACACACCTTTAATTACATATTATTGAACTACCACGCTGATAGTAAAACACTATATGCACATATTAAATAAGATATTAACTGCTTTGGAAATAGTCCAATATCTATCATTTGTATTAGTTTCTGTCTTAAGACTAGAGTAAACACTGGAAAATATGTATGAGTGCTTTTACTGAAAACACAAAAAGTGTGCATATTGTTTACTAAAAAATAATAACAAACATATAATCTTGGATTTGAATAAGTGTGCAGCAGGCTATTTCGGTTAAGCAAAGTTTGGATAATCAAGGATGTGATAATCAAATGTGTGTGTGTATATATATATAACCCAACCCGTCTAGCCAGCGTGGTGAAATGATGGCTAATTCCTCCAATATGCTAATACACCAAAAACCATGGCCCCTAGTCTCCAGGTGCTGGAGTGCTCCTGATCAAGGCAGCGGTCAGCGTGGCATGAAAGCAGGGGGTGCTAAGAATCACTGGAATGGCCCAGGCTGCCGTTTGTTATTGACCTTGGCAACGTATAATGGACGATCCCTTGCTTCTGAAGCAAAACTTCAAGAATTAGAAGAAGAACTTGACAAGATCAAATGGGACATTGTAGGACTCAGTGAAGTTAGAAGAAAAGGTGAAGAGTTGGTGGAACTTAAAAGTGGACATTTGTTTTATTATAGAGGAACGGAAACTGGAAGAACAAGTGGTGTTGGCTTCTTAATCAACAAAAGAATTAAAGACTACCTTAATTAAAGAGACCTTCATCCAGCAGTGGATAGATAATGGTTGAATGTGATGATGGTGATTATATATATATATATACACACACACAGGGCATCCACAAAGTCTGACCCCAGGTTATTCTTTCAGAAACGGTTGGGTAGATGGAAAAATTGGTGAACACGTATCCCATTATTTTTGGGGCACACTTTTTGAGTGAAAAATTTTTGGTGTGTGATCCCTTGGGGGTGGGGGTTAACTTAAAAATTTTAAATGGAAAGGTATGTCAAGTTGTATGTCATTCGAAAGATCTAAATAAAACACGATTATTAATGTTGGTGCCAAGTCGATACACTTAACCAGTCATGAATGGCGATAGCTTCAAATTTGGGTATAAAATCCCTTTCTTTACCAAAATTCCCCCACACACAGGTACTTAAAATCCCGTTCTGTGCTTGTTTCTGAAGAGAGTGTGCTTCTGCGCATGTGTAGATGCAGAGGAGATTTTATAGGTGGTGGGGGGGATCTCCTCAGCCCCAATAGGATCAAATTCCTATTCAAATTACACGGCGTACTACTAGATTGAACTTTATATCAATAACTGCTCAAAATGTGCATCATTCATCTCCTGACAATAAAATAAATGATTTTCAAATTTCTGATGCACATGCTTAAATGTAAGTAATGGTATCTCCCAACAAGCTGTAGTAATTCTGTTCTTTAATTTGAGTAACAAAGTTGGTTGGGTTATATAGACAACAGTTTTCAGGTGTCCCCATACGAAAAATTCATTCATAGACAAATCTGTGGATCGAGCCTGCCACTCAATCGCCTACCAATCCATTTGTTTGGGAATCTGTTATCCAGATACTGACACACAACGTGGTCACCTTGTGCAGGGCAACCATCTTGTTGAAATACAATTCCATCTACATCAAATTCTAGCTCTCCTTCTTCAGTTGTAGCATTTTCGACAACCTTTGTAATTAGAGGGTCTACTAAATTTTCTAGCAGATCTAAATAACGTTCCCCTGTTAAAGTGCCATCAATGAAAAGAAGCCTTATGATATGGTTGCCTAAAATTCCCACCCAAACATTTAATTTTTGTGGTTGTTGAGTATGTCCTCTTAAAATATGGGGATTTTCATCACTCCAGTAACGAACATTTTGGATATTCACATGTCCATTAAGAAAGAATGTGCTTTTATCGCTGAAACAAATGTTTTGTAAAAACTGATTATTTTCAGCGATTCGTGTGGTCATTACTTCACAAAGCTCAAGACGACGATCAAAGTCATCCTTACTGAGCTCTTGAGTGTGTGCATTTTATATGATCTTGGGTGTGTGCATTTTATACGGATAAAACGAACGTTTTTAAGGATTTTTGTCGATTGTGGATTTGGGAATGTTCGTGCAGTCACTCATTTCACTCAAGGATTGCAGGGGTGTTACACTAGCATTGCCGATAACTTCCAGCACTGTACCCTCAGCCACCTTAGGTCGTCCAGAGAGTGGCCGATCGTTTACACCTTGCCTTGTGTTTTGGGAATTTTTTTATTAAATTGGACATGTGTACTTATGATCGATTGGTTGGTCAGAAAATAATTCGTTGAACCTTCTAGAGGTTGCCTTGCAGTTTCGACCACATTCCCCATAAAGAAAAATTATTCCCACTTTGTCTTCCACTGAGCATACCATTGTATGGCCGTTAAATGATAAAACAAAGAGAGTAATTACATAAGAAATGAAAGTTTAATAAAGATTTATTTAAACTTCCATTGCTTTGAACGAAACCAAACACGCCAAGTAACACGTACAAGTAATTTTTAATTACTGCCGCATCTGTCGATGTTTCTAACTAACACGTAAACGAAGCACAGTGGCTACACATGCACAGAAGCACACTCTCTTCAGAAACAAGCACAGAATGGGATTTTAAGTACCTATGCATGGGGAATTTTGGTAAAGAAGGGGATTTTATACGAAAATTTTAAACGCTCGCCATTCATGACTTGTGAGGTGTATTGACCTGGGACCAACGTTAATAATTGTTTTTTATTCAGATTTTTCGAACGGCATACAACTTGACATATTTTTCCATTTGAAATTTTTGAATTGAACCCACCACCAAAAATTTTTCACTGAAAAAGTGCGCCCCCAAAAAATGGGATACGTGTTCGCCGATTTTTCCATCTACCCAACCGTTTCCGAATAAATGACCCGGGGTCAGACTTTGTGGACGCCCTGTACATATATATAGCGGGGGCATAAAATATGTTGGCTTGTACAGAGCATTCTGAAGCTGCAACCAATAGTCAGATCGATACCAAAATTTGTATGTGTACTACTCAAAGTACACGCTCAATGGTTCTGTAAAAAAAATAATTAGTTACAAAATCAGCCTATAGAGAGCACTTTTTTCTAAAAAACGAAATAATTTTATAAAAATATTAAGTACTAAATGCTATAAAACTAAATTTTTTATTGAAAAAGTGGTGCAAATTTAATCATCATTCTGTAATCTTTAAGTGAAGAGAAAATATTAATTTGCATAGACGCAAGGAACGCAGCCAACATCGGGTTATTAATAATCAGTGTAAACTGAAAGTGTGGTATTAGTAATAATCGCGATGACTATGACTTAAAAACATGTGTTGATAGTCAATTTTTTTTACGAAAGTCATGGTAATGCTGTAGTTGCTATTCGTGAATTCCGTCAGGTTAAAAATAATGGCGTGGACCTGTGCCATCACAAGCTGTGAGAAAAATTATGAAAAATCTGAAGAAACCATATCCTTAAACGTCAAGCCATACAGAAGTTCAACCAATGGTAGGTCATAGGTCTTCCTTTACAGCAGAATGGATTCCGAGAAGCATAAAAGGAAGGGTATTGACTCATGATGTCGATGTTTGCAGGTGGAATTTTAATGCTGTTTTAAGCATGCGATGCTGGCATTCAATAAGTACATTAGACTGTGGATGATAGGCTGTAGTATGTCCTCCTTGAAAACCTAGACACTTTCCTAATGTATGGAACAGTTTGCATTCAAATTGCCGGCTTTGGTCTGTCATTATTCTCGATGGTATCCCAAAATGCGAAAACCATGACGTTATCAGAGTTTTGCTCACTATGTCTGTGGCAGACAACGACCATTTTGAATGATGGCGCCTATCCCTGATAGGCATACAAATAAACAGATGGCCCAAAATCCAAAATTAAAAAGATAATCCCTGTGCTGTGGCTTCTTGTGCAAATATCGTTGCTCTAGGAGTTGATCGAGTCCAAGATCGAATATAGGGCATCATGAATGGGGGAGCACCAGCATGGGCACCTATGACAATCAATCTTGACGATGCTGTTGGAGATTGATCCATAGTGATTGCAAAGTGATGGGATAGAGATCAACAAATAGCAGGGCTAGCAGAGTCAGGAGCATCATGTATTCTGCTACTGCTTGCAGTAGTCAGGGCAAGAAAGACTTCTCTTGAGGTTAGACTTGTATGTAGATGTACTGTACATGTCAGTACATCTGATCACGATTTTCTAGAATCATTTGTTGATTCCGGTTTCCACTGAATTTCAGCATATTCTAGTCATACGTAAATCCATGCCTATAAAAGATGCTTTGCAGTGTCTGCTTTAAAAAAAAGTAATCAGGTTTCTCGTCGAATCTCGAAAACAGACAATAATTCAAGTAACTTGCAAATTTCACAAGAAAAGTTCTACATAATTCATTGATTGGTGTCAACATTTTTTTTTTTTTTTCATATCATCAAGGGCAATTCAGTTCGTAATTTTCTTGACGAAGTTTTTATACTGCCCGAAGAAATATACATCGAGTGGTTGAATAAGTGATATTGTTTCAGGGGGTATTTGTAAGGTAAGGTAATGCAATCGCTAAGAAGATCTTCGTATATGCTTAGATCTGTGCACCCTGTCTAGGAATCTAACATGATACAAGAAGGTGGGTGCAAAATAGGAATAATGAAAATTATTCAGCCTTTCTTTTATTTGTAGTTTGTCCATTTTTCCTGATTTTGTAGAAGCAATATATAAATCTTAAGGCCGAAATAACTTTTTTTAATGGTCGGACCACAATTTTCATTATTTTTTTTGAGAACATTAGTAACTTGCCTTTTAACTCCCCACTCATTAACAGCATTGGCATAATTGTACATGAATGTGTTAATGAAAATTCTGATGGAATTGTCGAAATAGTTTGCTTTTCCCCCTTTAAAAAACAATAACCTTTCATTTGTTATGAAATATTGGTCTACTCTGATTGGAATTCAGTATTTAAGCAGGATCAATAGTTAATGTCAAATCTCTTAATATAAATTCTACATCAGTATTTTTAATTTCCTCAATATTATGGATATGTGCTGTGGTCAAGTATTTTGTGATTTTTCAAGGAACAATTCCAGCTGTCTTTGTAAAATTTTGGATGAAACGATAACTGCTTTTCAAATTTATTAAATTTAGTTCTTTAGCTTTATTGAATACCCAGCGTTTTAAATCCACGTCATGAACTGGCATATGACGATTTCTGGCATTCTTAAATTTTTGAAATATTGAAGCCCTAATTATTTCTTATTTCAATTATTCAGATTCAATAAAGTTTTTCTAATTTTAACAACATATAACTAAAAGATGTTACACGGGTGGCAAAAAAAAAAAAAAAATTATTGTATAGGATGTTTAACTTTAGGATAATGAGTTTTGGTTTGAAGAAATTTTCGTTTTTTACAAGAATCATAATAATGATTTTTTTTCATATTTGTCAAAGTAAATTCGTTTACCAAAATATCATCGTTACTATAATCAGATTCATACGCATAATTACCATAATCGGTTCGATTTTCATTAAAGTCACGAAAATTCAAAGTAACATCTTCAATCACATTATTAAATTAAAAAATAACTCTTCAGTTTCTGCAAGCAAACATTTACTTTCATCTAATTCTGCAGCTATAATTATTGAAGGTTATAAGTTTTTTTTTATTTGATTGGTAAATTTAAGATAGATTGAATGATGTTCACGAAATTCTTTTTTTTTTTTTTTAATAGAAAATCAAAAGTGAAATACAGGTTGTTGTTATGTTGGGATACTTCGCTAGAAAACGAACAACTAATAATTTCAGTCTGGCATTAAATAAACTTCTGATTAAACCAAGTTAAAAGCATACCAACTGACAACTCAAATTCTCATCAATACCTCATTGCCGTCATAATTGCGCCAATTCTTACAAGGACTTCGTCAAATAGATGAAATTTGCTCCAATTTGGAAAACTTTAATCGTTAATTAAAAATTTATATATGGATTTCGCAGAAAAAGGACTTTGGATTCGTAATTGGGGGTCTAAAATCTATAAATTGCAATATGTCTCAATTCTCAGTTAGGACTCCCACTCGGGCTAGTTCCCTTTTAAGTTGCCTTTTTTTTCCCTAAGCCTATCAAAAAATTATCTGACAATTTTGTTATCAATATTTTCTATTCTGCTAATAAGAGCACAGTCCTTAAACTGAATTTTTGATTAAAAAAGTTAAACAAGTCTTTCAAACTTGGCTCAAGTAGTTCTATAACCATCACATTACAACTGCTTTCAAAACTACCTATTTCATTATTGGAATACCAACCCATTCCTGCATCATTTTGTAAAATTTGCTTTCTGTGTTCTATAGCTGTCGGTGTTCAAAGGTTAAGGGCATGAGAAAGGACTTTACTGGACACCCTGTATTATTGCTAATAGTATATTAATATATAATAGTATTATTGCTAATAACATGAAGTAAATAAATCATTACTTCTTTTTAGAGCATAATCAGCAGATGGCTGAAAGGAGTAAATATAAGAGAAGTTATAAAATAAATTCTTATGTGCAGCATGGATTTTATTATATAATTTTATACATATTCCATAAAATAAAATTATAATACTATAATTATAAAATTTACTTTATAATTTTTATACTTATTTTTGCAAACAGCTTTTCTATAATATCAGTAAGCGGCTTGGCCCAAGATTTTAGGGTATGTGCATGAAGCCAATTCACCAAAACCCAAAGTTACCATAAATTTCTTTCTTATTTACTGAATGAGGTAAAAACCAGTTTCTTGACGAATAGAGGCCATAAATTGATGCGTTTTGGTGAATTAGCCTTCATGCACACACCCTAAAATCTTGCCACGAGCAGCCACTGATATATATTATAGAAAAGCTGTTTTTCAACAGGCTGATTATAGGTAATTCAATTGTTTCATGTCTGCATATACAGAATTTATTTTATCATTTTTATCATTTTCTTAAAGTTAATTCTTTCAACCATCTTATTGGATTATGCTCTAAAAAAAAGTATAATGATTTATTTATCATGTCATTATTAGCACTAATACTATAAAGGGTGTCCAGTAAAGTCCTTTCTAATGCCCTTAACATTTGAATACCAACAGCCATAGACATAAAAGTGGTGTTTTGATAATGTGACTATGCATTACAAGGTAAGACCATGTGCAGTGCCCCTGGTGGCAAAATTCAGAAGTTACATTAAACATAAACAAGGAAATAAAAAAGAAACTGAGAAGAAATGTTAATGACAAATTCATTCAGCATAAGTATAAAATCACATCTTATGTACACAGATTGGTTAAATTCAAGGCTGCATCTTCTGGAGTCCAAGGAGGACAGACTTATTTTGAATCTATTACTGTACACAAAATGTCATTCCAGATTAACCTCGTCAAGTTGACTATTTTTGTAATTTGCATATTCATGAACAGATTCACATGTTTGTAAATGTAGACTGCAATGTAATAGGTGGTCAGTGGGATAAATACCGAGGTTGGGAAATTAAACGTAATTCAACAAACACGTTGCAAGCTATAATGGCACACTACCTGAACGCTGAGTATTGAGAAATGGGTGAGTTCCATGCTTATTCAGAATTTTCTATACACGCTGTGCTGTCCATGTGTAATCCACATGCTTCCACACCTGCTCTGATACTAGTGTGAGGATTAGCGAGGACATATGCATGGACAGCCTCAGGATACACATGAAAATCTGAACCCTTATGTCCTCTGGATTGCGGATGTGCATGTATGCTTCCAGTCAGCAACAATCATACTTGTCGATAGTCCAATGGAGTTGGATGTTAAATAGCAGGAAAGTGCTCGACATACTCTCTTGTAGCCTTGTGTGAATTGCGATGCCATTTGTCATAAATCACAACCATTTCTCAATACTCAGCTTTCAAGTAGTATGCCACAATAGTTAGAGAAGTATTTGTTATATTACTTTCAATTATTAAGCTTTAGTATTTACCCCACTAACCACCTATTACGTTACTATCAATATTTACATACGATAATACTTTTCAGGAGTATTAAAAGGCATGTTATGTCTATTTCTCGGTAATCCACATAATCGGGTACATCTTCTCTGACATTTAATTCATTCACGACATTTTTTGCTTCTTATAGAGGCCCAAGAACCTGGTGTAAGATTTCTTTGAGTCATTTTGTATATTTTACATATTAAAAATAATATTTTTAAATATTTGAATGTGCATAATAGATTTGAAGAGTGATATTTTTATAATTTCAAAATTATAATCTGATCTTTTACCATAAATGCAACAATTTAACACAGAATTTTCATTAATTTGTATATTAATATCCAAAGAAGACTTTCAAAATTGATTGCTAAATTCACCTTCTGCCAATTCTTCTTCGAAAATTAGTTCATTGCTTTCGGAAATGATTGAAGAAGTATATCCCCAGGGTAAGGTTCACAAGTGCCTTGGCCATACAAGACGTCCAACGATACATGATCTGCATCAGTCAGTTTCCAAAATTTACCTTCTTGTATTTTTAAGAGACCGATAAATGAAAAAAATTAATTAATTAAATAAATAAAAATTTGTATGTTAGCAGGTTCTTCAAATTTTGCTAATTTTTTCATTTTGTGAAATTTTCGATTACTGAATTTTTTTCTTATGCATGCAGGTTCTTCAGATTTTTTTTAAAACTTTTAATCTCGGAGGGGGGGTAGCACCCTAAGTACACCCTCTGGATACACGCCTGAACCAACAGGCTCTGGTATCAATTATACTGGGCCACAAGAGATTATCCTGGAATTTGTCATTTTAATTTTCTTAACATTTTTCATGAATAAATATTTTATAGTGAAAATAATCTGAGGAGAATGATATTTGCGAAAGCATCGAAAAATTCAGATACAGAATGGTTAAATAATATTTGTGTAGCAAATGTCAGACACTAAACCATGCATTTTTAAATATGGAAGCATTCATGAATGATGAGAAATTTTCAGACATTGAAATCTTTTAGCACTTGAAAAAGGGTAGGCTACTGATTATGACTAGTCATAAAAGTTACCTGTAAGCCGATTACCATACTGAGAAACACACTTTGAAAAACATAGTTGCATATAAAATATTAACTAGTAAAATTTGACACTGGTCGAAATATACAAAATACAAATGAAGAAGGTAAAAACATATACCATTTGCAAAAATATCCGCAACATTTCGAGAACTACTGTTCCCTTTATCAGGCGAAAGTTTCAAAGAAGTGTTTCCAAGGTTCGGTATTTATACCCCAACTTTGTTTTTTCCCAAAGCTATCCGGCACTCGGGTTTTCCCCCCTGTCTGAATCTGGATTTTCTAAGAACTGTCCCGCACTCGGTAATCCCCTTTGTCTGAAACTGGTTTTCCCCATCTTCTAGCAAAAATGCGGTAAGGTTCAGGCATCGATTTTGTGATGTTCCTTACTACGCGTTTGGAAAGTCTCCCAGGACTCCAGAAAAAGTCTACAGTAGTGAGAAGTTACATTTTTATGAAGAACCTTTGTACTTTTCCAATCAGAAACATGACCTCTCTCCCAGGAATGTTTTGTCAGAAGATCAGTCATCTCACCTTTTTCCACAGCATGATGATGTTCTTTTTTACGAGTACAAACAGTTCTTCCCGTCTCGCCAGTGTATACTTTTTCGCAGTCTTTGCAGGGTATCTGGTAAATTGTTCCAGTCAATTCATCCATTGGAACTCGATCTTTCACTCTCACCAACAGGTCACGCAAAGTCGATGCAGGTTTATAGTAAGTCCTGATGTCAGATTTCCTAAGAATACGCGCAATCTCCTCAGAAGTCCTCTCCACATATGGCAAAACAACCATCCCTCTAGTCTGTCTCTCCTCAACAGGTTCTCTATGTCCATTATTAGATCTTCGAGCGATAAACTTGCTCGGGTAGCCATTATCTACAAGCGCTCTCCTTACCTTCCATACCTCAGCATTTTTCAACACAACACTACTGCTGTGTATGAGGGCCCGACGTGTCAGAGACCTCACAACAGAAGCTTTGTGGCATGCTAGATGATGCGAGCAGAAATCCAAGTACCGGTCCGTATGAGTTGGCTTTCGATATACAGAGGTCGACAAGCTTCCATTGTCTCCTCTGGTGACTTGCAAATGTATGAAGATGATTTGCTTCGATATCGCGTTATTGTACAAGCAGAATATACTCTGTGGACAGTTAAGATCTGGAGAAGGTATGTTGATGATACTTTTGTCGTTCTTTCGAAGACAGAGGTGGACAGCTTCCACCGTTTCCTTAATGACTTAAACCCCCATATTCAATTTACCTTAGAGGTAGAACATGAGGGATGTTTGCCATTTTTGGACGTGAGGGTCACCAGGAAACTTGTCAACCTCTGTGTATCGAAAGCCAATTCATGCGGACCGGTACTTGGATTTCCGCTCGTATCATCCAACTTACCACAAAGCTTCTGTTGTGAGGTCTCTAACACGTTGGGCCCTCACACGCAGCAGCAGTGTTGAGTTGAAAGATGCTGAGGTACGGACGATACGGAGAGCTCTTGTAGATAATGGCTACCCGAGCAAGTTTATCGCTCGAAGATCTAATAATGGACATAGAGAACTTGTTGAGGAGAGACAGACTAGAGGGACGGTTGTTTTGCCATATGTGGAGAGGACTTCTGCGGAAAGCTGACATCAAGACTTTCTATAAACCTGCACCGAATTTAAGTGACCCATTAGTAAAAGTGAAAGATCGAGTTCCAATGGATGAATCGACTGGAACAGTTTACCAGATACCCTGCAAAGACTACGAAAAAATATACACTGTCGAGATACGAAGAACTGTTTGTACTCGCAAAAAAGAACATCATCGTGCTGTGGAGAAAGGTGAGATGACTAATCTTCTGGCAGAACATGCCTGGGAGAAAGGTCATGTTCCTGATTGG
Organism: Dysdera silvatica; assembly: GCA_006491805.2. NCBI lineage: Eukaryota > Metazoa > Arthropoda > Arachnida > Araneae > Dysderidae > Dysdera > Dysdera silvatica. Next base: position 99,472,557 of record QLNU02015360.1, read on the forward strand.
AAAAGTACAAAAGTTCTTCATAAAAATGTAACTTCTCGCTATTGTAGACTTTTTCTGGAGTCTTGGGAGACTTTTCGAATGCGAAGTAAGGCGATGAACATCGCAAAATCGATGCCTGAACCTTACCGCATTTTTGCTAGGAGATGGGGGAAAACCAGTTTCAGACAGGGGGAATTACCGAGTGCGGGACAGTTCTTAGAAAATCCAGATTCAGGCAGTGTGTGTGTGGAGGGGGGGGGACCCGAGTGCGGGATAGCTTTGGGGAAAACCAAAGTTGGGGTATAAATACCGAACACCTACACTTCCTTGACACTTTCGCTTGATGAAGGGAACAGTAGTTCTCGAAACGTTGCGAATATTTTTGCAGACGGTAAATATCTTTTACCTTCTTCATTTGTATTTCGTATATTCCGACCAGTGTCAAATTTTACTAGTTATGGTAAGCCCTGGTCAATCTTTGTACGTTGTTGTCATACAAAATATTCTCTAATTTTTTATGATAAATATATTAAATATTAGAATTAAATTTTTTTTTCAATTTTGCTTAATGCTTGAAAAAATACTTATGCAACCTAAGACTGTACAATGTATGATTTGGGACAAAACGGATAGCTTAAAGTGACCTTGATAATGTTTATTTGCAAAATTAACATCCACACATTTTATTAGCACTAGTTTGCTACATTACATCGAGCAAATTAATAATAGTTTAGAAGCGTGACTAAATATTCATGGAGTAGCTTTTGTGCAATATATTCGTACATTAAAATTTTGACTAATTGGTATAATCTTTGAAAAAAGAAATGATACCAGTTTCAGAGTTATACATTCAAAGACTGATTTGTGAGAAACAATAAATTAACATGACCTCTAAACCATTATGTTCATAAACATTTAACTTCACAAGGATTTGAACAATTTAGGGCCACAAAGCTTAAAGTTGTTGAAACTAAGCATCTAAATGGATTAAAGGCAAAGAAGCTCAACATACCTTCCAGATCTTGCCCAATCATAGCATTGAAATTTTAAAGCTCTATCATATATTCCATTGCATAGCTGCGAGAGTGATATTTTGAATTTCCATGTTGGATTAGTGGTTCCTTTTTGAACTTGTGTCTTATGCACAACACTGAAACTGCAATGAAAGACAAAATGATAATATTAAATACTTTAAAATTTATTTGTAAAAGAAATACAAATAAACACATCTTCTAATTTCACACAATAATAAACATTTCACTTCTGTTCTTCATTCTGTATGTTGGCCCACTCTTTATTTCTCCATTAATAAATATACACTGGTAAACAAAACCTAAGGACGGATGTCATTTCCAATGACTGCAGCCATAAAATTATAGGTAGTAATATGTGGAAATTTGCACAACTGCTTGATGTTGTGAGAAGTATGGAACATATGCAAATTTGTGTTTTCTAGATGTGTGGGTCACATGATAGCGCTAATAAGGGATTTGGCGCATGCAGGCAGTTATTGTTGGAAGTGAAAAGTGAATGGGAAGGAATCAATTGGCAATTCTGAAATTGTAGTTCTTATAGACATCATTTAGATGCCCTGAAAGCAATAGCATATTCCAGGATTCATCAAGTTTAAATTGTAAAAAACTGTTTCCAGGTGCACAAGGCATCATTAGCACATTCAAATTGGCTAACAGGAAGTCTTGACCTCGACCCCATTGAGGGTATGTGGGATATACTAGAGAAGAATCTATGGAGTATTTGGACTCTTCCATTAAAAGCATTATGTTCTATACACAGTTAAAGTGATATTGTGCCAGGATCTACAGTTTTCCAAGAAATCCAAATGTCTAACTAAAAATCTGTACAAAGAATCACCCATGCATTGAATATACCTAATAGAATCAAACCTGGATTATTTGCATGATAGCCAAATGCATTACCACTATGGTACCAGAGGGCAATACGAAAATCAAAGTTTACATGTATAACAGCAACAGAATAAGGAATTTAAATAAAATAATAACATGAACTTACCTGTTATCACTATTTTGTTTAAGTATCATTAAAAATGGATCAACACTTCTAAAGATACTTTTTTTGCTCAAATTTCGACCAATGAACACAAATGTAGAAAAATTCTGCAAGAATACTACTAAAAATCAAGAACATTCTAAAAGCATAAAATAAGGAAAAATATATGTATGTGAATTAAAATCATATGAAGCAGTCTGGTTAATTGGTATAATTAGGACTGGAATACTGGCCAAATTATACAAAGCTTTATGAACAAAGTTGAAAACATATAAATTATAATTTATAGATAGGCAATTCAACAGTGACTCACAAATCCAAACATTTTGGCCATGTTTTAATTCTCTCTCTCTCTCTCTCTCGAAGTTATGCTCACATTCAGCTATAATGTAGACTGAGGGACATAAGACATGTATTTACACAGTATAGGAAAAAGAAGTTATCACTGAAAAGAAGTTATCATCAGAAGTTATCATTATATTTATGCAATATCTTAAAAATATGATGCGACTGACGTTAGGCAAAATGGACAGTGGTTTTAGGGGCTCAATAATTTGGTGTTTTCTGCATAACTAATTAAAGTACTTTTTTTCCCATACTACTAAAGAGTCAAAGGAG
>QLNU02015360.1:99475281-99491609 GCA_006491805.2 Dysdera silvatica
GTAAATCTGAAGTGTGTTTGTTTTTTTCCCTATAAAAATAAAAAAAAATTTTAAAAAAAGTACAATCTTAACGATCTTTCGTACAATTCACCATATCCATACACTGTACGGACAAATCGCACAAGTTGGCAGATATGTATTCATCCTTGACTATAACGATAAATTGCATATCATGATACACAGAGAGGCCAAAAAATTAGGAACACATTGCTACGAAAGCACTAATATCATGTTGAATCTCCTCTGGCTTTGATGATAGCAGATATTATTCTCGGCATGGACTCTGTAAGTTGTTGAAAGCATTGAGGAGGAATATTAGCTCATGCTAGCAAAATGGCAGCTCTTAATTTCCTCAGATTGGATGGATGGTGGCGTTCTGGGGCTGTGAACAGATCATTCCACCTCATCCTACAAATGCTCAATTGGGTTGAGATCTGGCAATTGAGAGTGGGCATGCAAACAATTAAAACTCAAAATCATGTTCCACAAACTAATCTAAGATGATTCTAATCCAATGGTTCGATGCATTGTCCTGCTAGAAATAGCCATCACTATCAAGAGATATTATGACAATAAACGGGTGAGGCTGGTCAGCAACGACGTTGAGGTACGCGAATCTACCGACGGATGTTTCAAATAAAACTAAGTGTATACTAGGAAAATACTTCCCAAACCATGATTCCGCCACTACCCATTTGCACAGTTGTCATATGGCATGCCGAAACCATGGTTTTGTGCTGCTTGTGTAACACATGGACCCTGTCATCAAATCATGAAGAGGAAATTTGGACTTACCACACAAACTTCTTCAACTCACCAAGTGTTCGATGTTGGCATTCTTCAGTCTACAAAAGTTTTTTTTTTTTTCCTTCAGTTTTTCAGAGAAAGCAAAGGAACTCTTGTTGATCACCGGTATTAAAACACAAATTTGTTTTAAGATCCATCTTGTAGAGCATACGGATATGTTTTGCGATGCTCCTGCATTGTACTGCGCTGAAATTCGTTGTGTTGTAGCTCTTCTATTGCTGCCCACAATGCATGTCAGTCGCCTGGTACCTCTTCCATTCACAAGCGATTTTTGCCCACTATTTCACTTTTCATTCAGAATTTTTTGATCTACCTGCCATTCGTTGAAGATTCAAGACACTGTTGTACGAGAAAAGCCCAGAAGATTAGCGATTTCGGAGATACTGGAACCGGCCCTTCTGGCACCCTCGACCATGTCATGTTCAAACTCACTCAACTCTCTTCTTTTCCCACTCATAGGTGAACTATAACTTTCATTGCTGCTTCTGACCAGGGGAAAAACTTTTTATCACCAACTCCAGTTACTGTTTCGCTTTCTTTTTGGTTTTACGGCTCAAAGACTACAGTGGTCATGCTGCGCCGGGACCTACTGTTTTCCGAGGAATCCGAACCTCTTAAGGCCTAGGGAACCAAACCCCGGACTACAGTGAGCAGTGCGATCTTTATGAGATCTCTGAGTAAGCGTTCTTTGCACTGTTGGGAGTCGAACCCGGATTAACGGCGTACTAGGCGAACGCGTTACCACACTGCGCCACCGCAGTGCTCCAGTTACTATTTCAACGCATATGCTGCATGGACAAGTTGAAGTTTGAGTGAGGAGTGTTCCTAATTTTTTGGCCACTCAATTTATATTTTCCCAGTCCCTTGAGTACCATTAAGACAATTTTCACAGCATAAAAATACAAGTTATATAAAATGATACCTTCATAAAACAAATCAAACTGAAGTAAAATAGATAAAACATGCAACTCACACAATATAGTTCCATAATTCCCTCCACTGTTTGGGCCACTAAAGTAAAATAAAATGCTGGTATGCAATCTTTAGTACACAAAATATTGTGAATGCCATAACACAAAATATTTACAAAGACAAACAATCAGTCTATGTTTCACAACGCAGGAACAGTTAAAGCAGTATTTATCAAACTTTGGTCACTCATAATCAAAGAGCTAGGAATGTATGAAGTAGTCCTCGGCCTTTCCCAACTGTGTTAACTTTTCATATGAATCGATGTGAGATGGAGTTATGAGCCAAACTTAAATATAATTCTCCAGTTTTCTCTTAGAGTTCATTCAATGCCAAGGGATAACCACAAAGAAGAGTAATAGTATGTTATAATAACCTAATATATAATAATTAAGGCCCGGATTTTCATGCATAAACTTTAGGTCAAATAATATGAAAGTGCATAGAAATATAGACACTACTCATAAGCAATGTTTCGAAATGTACAAAATGACAAAACAGTGAAAAACATGAAACAGTGCAAATGCTCTTGAAATCATTACATAATATGCACTGAAATGCATAAAAAATATCACTTTGTTACGTCCTCGAATATGAGTATGCACAAAATTAACACAAAATACACACCACAATGTATGAACTGCATACTGAGATATGTTTGAAAATATGACATCATAGGCACTGGCTTGTGTCCAAGGACGGGCAGTGTGAAGTTTGGGGGGGGGGGGAGCCGAAGGCCTTAAAAATGGAAATTTTCTACCATACCTTTTTAATTTTACTTTTAAAGAATGAATTGTGGGGGGGGGGGCAATAGTCCTCCTTTCCAATACCTGCCGGCGCCCATGGCTTGGGGTGGAAAATATTACACTTGGTCTTGACTTGGAAAGTATTATGCATATTGAGAAATATCCCCACAACATTACTTTTTCCAACTTTAATGTTATCTAATTATATTATTTAAAGTGGAAACATATTCAGTAGCATTTTATTTTTTTTTCCATTCTCAAAAAAAAAAAAATAAAAAAATAAAAAATAAAAAATGTCGGATCAATATGATTGACTTCTTAAATACAAGTGAATTAAAAAATGCACACTTTTGAAAAATTTGCAGAAATATGCAAGTGCTTACAAATATGGGCCCTAATAATAATCAACAATAACCTGAAAAGGGTAATAATATATTATGACCTTAACTAGTACGATTTAACACTGGTCAGAATATACGAAATACAAACGAAGAAGTTAAGACATTTTTGCAGATGGTAAATGTCTTTTACCTTCTTCATTTGTATTTCGTATATTCCGGCCAGTGTCAAATTTTACTAGTTATGGTAAGCCCTGGTCAATCTTTGTACGTTGTTGTCATATTACGACCTTATGTACGGAGAAAAGGATAGTCGTTTTTCTACTCGATGACCTAGCGGTTAACACGTTAAATGCCATGCTGGTTTTACATGCCATTCCGTTTATGCCACAGTTAGCCATAAGCGGGCCTTTCGGCCTCGCCGACAGGCGAGCCAAAGTATAAACAGATGTCAGGTAACATAGCCCGGCTTGAGGAAAACAAAAACCGATGTCACCTAAATTAAATGTTCAGCCTCACAAGTACCGACATGCCCGCGGCGTTAACAAGAACGAAAAGTCTGCCGCCGGTCCGCACGGACTGGCGAGGCTTGAACGGAAAGTCTAGCATCAGTCCCTAGGGACCGGCATGGCATTTAGCGTGATAATACACTCCAGGTTCAATGGAGAAACCTCAGTTTGACTCTAGGCTGGGGACGATATCTCCTTTTCTCCTGTACCTGAAAAGCTCTAGCTTGAGCTGAAATATGAGTGTCAAAATTATTAATTATAATAAATTCCCCATGAAACATTATAAAAACTCGCCCTGGTAGATTTGTGTTTTGACAATTTTTTGGCAATTGTGTTAGTCCTGATAATCCTAATAATATCTTACAACCTTATATACTGAGAAAGGGAGCGTCATTCCTATCTTCGGTGGCTTAGCGAAAGCATTTAGGCTCAATGAAAGAACCAGAGTCCAACTCTAGGCTGAAGACGATGTCTTTTTCTCCTATACCTAAAAAGCTCAAATTTGAGCTCAAATACAAGCGTTGAAATTATTAATTATGAAAACCATAAACTCTGTCTTTCCTGGAGCTATAATCTAAATCTCAGTACTTTTGACTCATTTGCATTGAGGATTTTTTTTTTTCTTCTTCTACGAAATAATTACCCGTGATTAACCACACTCCTGAAATGAATTAAATATACACTTCTCCACAGCAGCTGAATAGAAAAATTGCTAATTTTAGAAAAAAGGTGTAGTAATATCCTAACTGGGAGGATTTCTGTGAATTCCACGCAAGTTGCCACCATTCTAGAAAACATTTGAAGGTTCAATTTTAATTCTTTCTAACATGTTTTATACATTATGGAGATTTAGTAACTGTTTATAAGAATTAAAAAATTGTATTATTTGTAAATTGATTTGAAAAGTGTGTCAATTTGAGTGTGTGGCCTATGTGCAGTGGGGTCTACTCCGTCGTTTTTGGCATGGCTACTTTGGGTAGAGCAGGGCATCTCTAAACATTCCTAGTTTTTTGTTTAATTTATTTATTTACATGTATGCTACACATATTTTCCATCTTTTTTTAATTTATATATTATATAATGCACAACCATTATATGTATATATATGCAGACGTAGGTGGGTTACAAGTAAAGGCAACACAATGCACAACCAGCTCGAGACCCAACAAACAACATGCATGAATAAAACAAAAAACGAACGACTACATACCCCACACAAACATCCCCTTCCCACTCACAGTTTTCTAACTAATTTCCCCTTCGATGTTCTTTTGAATTCCCCAATATTATTGATTTCTTTCATCTGTTCGTTTAGTTTGTTCTATAATTTTGGTCCCATGTAATCAATATAATTTCTTGTTTTCTCTAATCAAATTTTTGGTATACAAAGATCCCTCCATCCCCTTAATCTTGCCCCTCCCCTGACTTTGTGTATTATATCTATTGTCTCATATTTTTCACTCTTTAATCTTTCATAAATTATAATTAATACACAATCATTCAACTTGTTCACTGTCAAAATACCTGTATTCTCTAATATTCTCTTCCAATCCCTACTTTGATTCCCCATATACACTGATAAATTTTTCTTATAATTAGGTTTGTTATACTCATGTTCCACCATAAAGTGTTATAATATATTAAGTGGGAAAGAATAAAAGCATAATATAATTCTATTAAAACAGATATTAGCAATGATCCTGCTACCTTGTTTATTATTCCTAATCCTTTACTAATTTTCTTTAATATTTTATTTATATCATTCCAATTGTAAGTATTTATTATTACTCCCAAAAATTCTATTTTTTCAACAACACTAACACATTCACCATTTATTGACATCCTACTTTGTGATCTGTTTTTGTTTTTTTCCTACAACACATCATTTTTGTTTCATTGACATTTAATTTTAATTCATTACTTTTAAACCATTCTTCCCTTTTATTAACATCCCTCCTTGCCTTTTCTAAATAGAAAAGGTAAGGAGGGACATTAATAAAAGAAAAGAATTTAAATCACAATCCCATAATACCATAGTTTAATCATCTGTGAAAATTATTCTCCCTCCCTCAAATATTACATTAAAAATGTCATTGATATATAGACAGAATAACAGAGGACCCAAAACAGAACCCTGTGGTACACCACATTTATTCATTTTAAATTCTAATTTATTCCAATTTTAAACACTACTTGCATTTTTTCACTTAATCCTTTAAGGATTGTGGATGATCGAAAAAAGGGAAATATTTCAGGCTTCATGTTGGGTGCAAAAATAATGGACTCATCGGGATCTCCTCTGCTTAACCCTGCTGATTTTGAGTTATTTGAATACAATGGCCCTCAGGCAGAACACCATGTAGCATTTCGAAACCGCAAACTGACAATGACAAGTCTGGGTCAAATTTCAAAATAAATGGCAGGTATATAAAAGCCAAGTCGTTCTTATCTCCTTTCATGAGTCAGTCAGCAAACTAGTATAGCATACAATATATCTGTATCCCCCGCCATACCTCCTGTTGCTCTAGAACACCAGCTTACAATAAAGAAATTGTTTCCTATTACCGGCGGTATTTGTAGATGCTAAAAACAACTTCCCCACCCCCATCTAACTAAGCACTGAAAATCCTTAACCGCAAGATAAAATCTCAGGGGCACTGGCCACTAAAATGCCTTAAAGGGTTAAGTAATCCCTTATGATAGTGTCAATTTTTCACCTCATTCCATATATTTTAATTTTATTTAATAATACTTTCCTATTTATTATAATTTCACTGTTTTAATAATGCAGTTCGGTAGATTCCTCTCCTAAAACCAAATTGATATTTAATATTTTATTTATAAATTTATTTATCTCTTTTAAATAAGCTTTTAAATACCTTGAAAACCAGCAATAAAGATATTGGTCTATAATTTTCTTTTTTTCTCTTTTATCCTTTTTAAATATTGGTAATATTTTTGCCACTTTTAGTTATTTCGGTATCACTTCCTTCTATATTCTCATCAAAAATTAACAATGGTAAAGCCACCAGAATTTCCACACAATCCTAACTACCAGAGGCATAATATCATTACTTCCTGTCCCCTTTCCTACATTTAATCCCTTCAATTCTTTTAATAATTTATTTATACTTATTTATTCTACATACATAGATTGTGTTAATCCATTACTCATGTATTTCATATAATCTTCCCCTCTATTTCTATGAATTTCTTTATCTGCAAAGAAGCCAAAAACAAAAGTTTTGGTTTTTACCTCCTCCCAACCCTGTACAGGGGCCATTCAAATGAAATATTTTACATGTGAAGTCTACATTAGAAGACCTTTCCAATGGTATATAACACTTGCTGTTTCACGATTATCACTTCGGAAACTTCAATTGTTAGACATATGTAAGTACTACTTTAAAAAATTTGTTCCCATGGAATTTTTACATGTTGGGAATGGACATTTTTTCAAACCATGATGTTAAAGTATGTGTTTTATTATTTTTTCTTCTAAAATTTCCTGTAGATACTGTGGATCATTCAATAGAACATCACACACCACAATTTGAGAAATACTGAGTAAAGGTAATGCTGTTTCGAAACCTGCAGTTTCCAGATGAATATGAACCTCTTTGCCTAGGGAACCAAACTCTGGATTATGGATGGCAGAAAAAATTCTATGCATTCTACGGTACCATTGTAATTGATCCTGAGTTAATGACATAATAGACAAGCGTGTTATCCCTACATCACTGCAGTGTTAACCGAAACAATTACTTTGAAGAAATTGTGTTTCTCAAAAAAAAAAGGTTTTATATGAACTTTTATTTAAATACTCAAAACTGTTTAGAAATAAGAAATTAAAATTAAAAATAATCTATCTCTCCTGCAACAATTTGTCATACTGGAGAAATCATGGAATAAGAAATACAAATTTTCAAAATATTCTTACCTTTTCCACAAAATCAATTTCATTAGAGATGTTTACATATTTTCTATACTAGTTACTCAGGGTTCTTACTCAACATTGGCGAAACGAATTCCCTGACTTTTTTAGGTTTTTCCCTGACTTTTTTGACAAAATTCTATGACATATCAATCACAAGCGACTTTCAACTGAACTTTGGCTGCAGAGAAAATGGCTTTATGTTAATCAAAACAGAAGCTAAAAAGGTTTTCCCTGACTTTTCCAAGTTTGACCAAAAATCTTGATTTCCTCTGACCTTCAGGAACAATTTCAAATTCCCTGAAAAGTCCAGATTTTCCATGTGTGTGAGAACCCTGTAAGCATTACTATATATTCATTAAAAATTATAAAATCACTTACATTAATTTTTTCTCTAATTTTGTTCCTTGATAAGCAATAATTTCACCTAATGTACATGTTTCAGAGCCAAGAAAATCCTGCATAAATAAATACAAATGCATAATAAAAAGCATGCAAGGCACACCTGAAAAGTAAACGAAACAATACAGAGTTTCACCAGGAGATTCCATAACAAACAGTTATTTCGACACTGGCGTAAGGTTTAAAAAACGCGACGTTTTGGGAGCCAACTGCTTCATTTGTAAACTGAAGGCACAAATTTTCTAAATTCACTTGACAAAAGGAGCAGTGAACTCTTAAAATGTCATGCTTTTATACCTTATGCCAGTGTCGAAATTACCGTTGCTATGCTAAGTATAGATATAAAACACACATACATGCACATCTAATAATTATCACTAATTTCAAAAATAAATATCTTACTTTAAAATAAGTATTTTGTTATTTAGTATAACTATTTATATAGCTGATGAAAACATTTACACTTTACATTTCAACAAGTTATACCATGTCCTAGTTCAGAAGCATTAGGACATAGACACAATGATTGGTATGAGTTTAGCCTCAGCAAATGGGTAATTCTTTTCTCGTTGCATTCCCATATGTCAAAAGAGACCCTAACTTGAATCAAAAACACAGAATGTCAGAATTTCCCAATTATTTGATCATACAATATTTAATCATTCAGACAATGTTCAGCAGCTCCTCAGACATCACTATAAATGGACCAATCACAGTAGACAACATGAACACACCCCCTCGCCCCAGAAGCTCACATGCCGAATCTGACGAATTTAATTCAGTCGTAAGTAAACACCATAAGAAACCTAATACGTGAAAATTATCATCCATCTCCTCAGATTAACGCTAAAAATAATTAATAAAAAATGATTTTGGTTTGACAGAAGAGAGACTTTATCTCCATTTGGCGCCTTTTAATTTCTTCCATAAATTCCTCAAAAAGTATCCAAACAACATTAAATATATTTACGTATATTCTGTTTCATGTTATCCTCACACAGATAAACAGAATGCAAGCAATACTTTGTGCGTCTCTTATGCACGAATTGAATTGTAACTTGCAATGTGATTATAAAAATTAAAGTAAATTGTTTTCTGCTATAACTTTCAGAAATAAAATAAAAAGAATATAGAACTTCAATTTAACAAATAGAGAAAAAAATAACTTTACAGCTACTTCAAAATCTAATACGTTTAAATTTAACAAAACGCATTCACTGTAGGCTATTATACAGGATGTATTCTAGATTTTAGAATAGTCCTTGTGCTGGCTTTTTACCCTTTTCAATCAACTAGATATCTCACCATGTATTGCCAAAAGGGTTGCAATTGGCGCTATTTTAACTACCTTTTAACATTTAATTTCTCGATTTCTACGAGGGCATAGCTGCTAATTTTCACACATTAAGGTTTCTATAGTGGTGTTATGATCACTACGAATTATGGTTCTATAACATTTTTCATGCTAGATGTCTCGATGGAAATATGTAGACAAAGACGAAGTACCATTTTGGCTACCCACGAAGAGATTTGATGTCGGTGACACGCTGACTGCGGTATCGGCCATACGTAACCCGTGAGGAATACACATCCAAGGTTTTGCCGCGGAATGATCATGACACAAAGAATGCTGAAAAACGGCGTCCGGCCATAAGAAAGGAGAGAGGATTTCGCAGCTGAATACATAACGAGCGACCACTCAAAAAGGGCAATCAGATGCTTCTGGAAATGGTCGGGAAGACAAAGCTTTCTCCAGAATGTTCTTGAGGACAAAGAGTCAGTACCTTGCAAGAGCTGGGAGAGGTGTTCACTCTGGTTGAGCGAGAATTGGAGTTGGAACTTTGCCGTGAGTGCAAGCGGTCGACCTCTGAGTGTCTTGTGAGAAAGAAGCTAGCAGTTTTTTTTTCTCTGATGAGGATGATCCGATCGCAGATGTGGAACCGAAGCCTCCGCTGCCTTCTCATAATCCGTCGACATAAGTTTTAATGCTATAATTATTATTCTAATTATAACTACTATTTGTTGTAAGAGATCTGCATCTGACTACGAAAGTCAATCTTATTCTACAATCATCCTCCCTACGCCGACAGTCTGGTGGTATGTTTCGGACTAGCCTGGACGACACACATTTCCGCAAGCCGTAAGTCCCTTTGATTGTCTTCCGTCATTTGTCATGCAAAACTGGATACTAATATATAATCAGATCGAAATGCCATGTTAAGTTAGGGTAATTTCTCGGAAGGAAGTAAGCTGGGGAGAAGGTTTAGCAGCGAGAGTCAAGGTTAAATTAGGAAATACTAGTAACTATGTGCTAGATCTAGAATAAATGTGTTTTAATTGTAAATCCGTTGTCATCTTATCTTATTGTTTTATATCTGTTTTTGTATTACTTTAACATGCAATGATCTTCATTCTACAGAGAATCATTACAGTGGGTACATTAAGCTGAATTAAATTGAGTTCCTTGTAAGAAACATCTTTCAAAGAAAGCTTTTAAACCGTAAAAAGACACTCTGTCTAAAAACTTCCAACTAATCAGTTCAACACTGAAATTTTTTCCAATTATTCTGTTAATCCATCAGCCAGTTACTATGGCATATTTTTGCCAAGTTGTAGAATGTTGCAAATATATATTTGTAGGACGATGCAAACATAGTTGTAGAATGTTGTAAATATAGTTGTAGAGTAGTGAATGAATAAATACGCAGAATTTTTTTTCAAAACTAAACATCCTGATTCAGATAACGTTCCCACAATTTAATTGCATATATCTAAAAGTAATGTGTGTATGAAATGTCTCCAATTCTCCAAAATGTACATCTTAAAGATGCAGTAACACAAACATTCAGGACTGTGCAAATATTAATTATTTTAAATGAAATACACAGGATATACTACAGTTTTAAAACACATGAGACATTTTTGTGAATCCCAGAATGAATGAAAATACAGTAAACCTGTTAACTAAATAAAATCACATAACATATTTTAAAATGACTAGAAGAGATAACTTGAATAGCAATTTATGACGGAAGTTACATTTTTATCCATTCTAAAAATCAATTCAGAACTACAAGTTTCATGAAATTAAACAGAGGTATCAATACAAACAATGGTAGCTACAGAATAGAAATGAAAAAACATAGACATAAAATTTTCATATATAGTTCAAACCTCAATGTATTTTCAGTGGATTCTGTGAGCAACTGTTATATGGTCATCCAAGAATGGATGCCATAACAAAAATGTAACATTACATCTATAAATGAATTTAGATAAAGACAGAAAACTTTTTGTTTTTCTCGCAAATGACAGATTTATAGGTGGCGGCTGCATTCACACAGGTCAAGGGAAGGAAACATTTGAAAGAACACAGACAACCCTTGGGTCCAATTTGAAGCATATTGAACTTCAACATAAACACTTGAAAGAGTTGACTTGAAACAGGCCAAAAAGTCAGCTGCAGTTATGCTCAAACCTAGCATTATGTGGGAGTAAACCAAAAGACTTTCTGGAAGGCTCTGAAAAACTAAATCCAGGTGGTGATATGGAGTCATTCAACAAAAAGGAGGAGCTTTTGTGAAAGTTTTTTGGAATGAGAAGCAGCACAAGGAGTGTAAAATGCTATGTCCTGTAAGAGGTGCCATAATAGGCTTTGTGAATTATAACGTATATGATTAGATAGCTAGCAGATATGTTTGCTGAAATGACCAACTGGCCACGTTACAACACTTGAGTCTTGCCAACAGATAACTAACCTGACCACATGTTTCACAATCTTCCTTCACCTTTCTGATATACGATGCCATGGGCTAAGTTGCAACCAACAAATGATACATTCTGAATGTTTGATATGTAAATGTCAGATACACCCTCCTTACTGTTCTTTGTCCAGCAGTTTACCATGCACATACAACTAAAGACAATAACGTTTAGAAATCAATTGATTTGAATAACCTACGATTAGTGTTCAATTAGAGATTGTTTTGAGTTTCATGGCACAAGGGCAGCAAGGATCATGCTGTTTTCTGAGGAATCCAAATCTCTTAAGGCCTACAGAACTAACTCCCAGACTACGGTGAATAGTTAGTTGGTAAGCATTCTATTTTTTTTGGCACAGTTGGGAGTCCAACCAGGGATAAACGCAAGCTAGGAAAACATGTTACCACTGCACCACCACATGGCCTCGATGCTAGGTTACGTTTGTTTTATTATACTGGAGTGAAACATCAAAGGAAAATTGATAAAAATGGGCATGACAAAACTTTGTTTTTTCTGATAAAGGCATGAAATTTTTCCAAAATCCCTATCATTTCTCAGGAAATGCAAAAAAATTATCATATAATTTTTAAATTAACATAGTTTTTAAATGCCAGAACAAAAACAATAGAAAAATAGACATTAAATAATCAAATATAAAAAATTTATACATACGGAAGGAAAAAATAAAAGGTGTGATTATCCTTAATTGAAACATAAAATTTGCAGCAATTGTTCATGGTGTTTACGAGAGTATCAAAAAGATTTTGCGGAAGCACATCCCATTGCTCCTTTAGCACATTTGTTAGCTCCTGGAGGGCACTGGAGGGGGCTGAAGTTCTGTCATCTTTACTTATTAAAGCATCCTACACATGTTCAATGGGGGTTAAGATCCAGGGAGTATGCATGCCACTCCTATTTCTATATATCTTCACTTTCCAAAAACTCAGAGAAAAGTTTTGCTTGATGAAGTCATGCATTATCACCCATTAAGAGGAATTCTTCACCGACAGCTCTTCTAATAGGTTTCACATATCGGTCTAAGATCTTGCCTCTATATTTCTCATTAGTTACTGAACCCCCCCTCTAAATGCATGCAAATCTGTGTAGCCATTTAACATTATGCCATCCCAAACCATGATTTTTCCATCTTTAAATCTATGTCTGTCTAGAATGTTACTGGTAATATTTGTCTTTGGCTCTCTCCACATAATTATACATCTAGAATGACTCTGCAAGCAAAATAAAGATTCATCAGTGAAGAGAACTCAGTCCCAGTCTGTGGAACTCTACTTACCATGCCTTCTACACCATTTCTAACATGTGCATCTGGCGGTTGAAGTGAGAACAACACAAATCACCGGCCTTCTTGTATATGAACTCTTCTCTTGCAGCCTGCACAGTGAACCTGGTTACATGCGTTCCTGTAGATGTAGCAAGCTCTCGAGCATTTTGTTATGCTGTCACCTACCTATTTCTCTTCACAGTTAAAGCTATGAAATAGTTCTCTGACATGGTTATTGACCTTGGCTAGTCTTGCCCTGGATGACGAGATACTTCTCCTGTCCTTCTAAACTGTTTCCACAATCTAGAGAGGACATTTTGGAGGTATACTTTATACATTAAATACCTCTGACTGATTATCTGGCTTCCCATCCCTCTGATCACCCACTATCCTTCATAACCATTTAAATGCCTCCTTCTTGACATGTTTAAACAGATAATATTCAAAATTTATTATCACTTACTGATAACCCTTCAACAACCAGAATTATATGTGTTCTAACTATACCCCTTGGATGCACTGTCGGCTAACACATCCCTAATTTGCATGTTCTTGTCCATGCAGGAAGTTGTTAAACTATTATTGGATAGAGCATTTCAAGGCTAGTTATTGCCAAATTTCATTCAACTTCGTCCATTAAAATGTGAGTTTTGACCTTCTTTCTAATCATCCTTTAATTTTTCACTATAGTGTAAACAATGGGTTTTTTTTTGTTTTTTTACATGACCTACTGTAGGTCAAACTAAGTTTATTATATGGCAATTTATCTTATGATAATCTTAACATTCTTGAGTTTCAGAAGTAAATGTCCATATAGTTTTAAATAATTGGTTTTAGTTAATAAATTAGCCATTGTTTTTAATGTTGTATTAAGTATTTGCTTAATTATTTTGTATGAGTATGTGTAAGAAACGCTCAATTAAGACTCATGGCACAATCACTGTTTCAGAGCTCTTTATTGAATATTACCTAAAGAATTATAGTATTCAGGTTCTAATAATGTTTTAAAATTAAATCTAACACTAAATAAGAAAGAAAAATTAAAATTGTAGTGAACTAGCATACATAATTATTGCTATTCAAATACTAATGAACAATGGTGTTACATACATGAGCTTTCAGATCTGTCTTTGTTGAATCAACATCGTATCTGAAACAAAAATACAAAATTTTCTATCAGTAGTAGTTTTAATTGTGGGTTTTCATACATAATACAGTGGAATTCGCTTATTACGATGCCAGATACAGTGATATTTCAGGTATAATGATTCCGAGCGATGTGTTCGGTCGGTCTGTTATGTGTAGTAATTTTGTGTGGATACTACAATGTCAGATATAACGACAATCTGGACATAGTGATCCCATTGCGAAATGAAAAATGTCCCTTTCTTTCATCTATAACGATTTTCTGAGATTTCCTCTTCCTTTTCCGTTTACTACATAATGGTTAATTTACATGTTTCTACTCACTGTCGCATGTTTCTACTCAGTTTGCTTTATGTTGAATTCATAGAATTTCCTACCGGGTTTATGACTGGATGCGAATTTTTTCGTTTTAGCTCAGTCACAATTTTGGCCCCTTGCCGTGTTGATATACTGAGAAAATGTTGACTGAAAAGTGCTGCTCCTTTTCAATCGCCTAAAAAGTGAAAATAACACAATGTTTAGAAAATGGTGTTTCTAATAAAGATTTCTGCCAGGAGTTGGGAATTAGCCAATCGACACTGGGCACCATATGGAAATCAAAGAACCAAACAAAAAGTAATTTTCAAAAGGATGTGATATCTAACAAGAGAATAAAAACAAGCTGACATCAAGATGTGGAACAGGCTCTCCTGGAATGGGTCAAAATTCATCGTTCTAAAAGCATTCCGATAATTGGACCGATACTTCATGAGAAGGCTACTGAATTTGGTAAGCTTTTTAATAAGCCAGATTTTCATTGTTCTTCTCTTTGGATTATCTGTTTTTGCCAGAGGTACAACATATTTTTCGGTAAAATCAGTGAAGAACCAGCAAATGTTCCTGTCAGTGTTTCAAAAAATTGTCTGGAGAACATTTGCCCAAATTTGCATCAAAATTATGTGGCTGATGACATCTTCAATGTTGAGGAGACCAGATTGCTTTTTAATCTTAATCCTGACAAAACACTACATCAAACAACAATATAAATTAACGTTTATTGGCATAGTGATACCAGCGCCGATGTTATGGCGTGATTAGATGGTGAAACGTTCGAAAGAAAATAAATATTTCTGCGTACGATGGGACCTGAACCCACAATCTCCCACCAAACGCAGAAATATTTATTTTCTTTCGAACGTTTCACCATCTAATCACGCCATAACATCGGCGCTGGTATCACTACGCCAATAAACGTTGATTTATATTGTTGTTTGATTTAATCTGCGTAGTGTTCGATTTATATAAAAACATTACGTTTCAAAGGAGACACTTGCCATAGAGGGAAGCTGTCTAAAGAACGACTTATAATTCTCGTGGCCTGTAATATGACCGGCTCTGACCAAAAAAACCTACTCATTGTTGGACAATCTAAAACTCCAAGATGTTTTAAAAATGTAAACACATTGCCAGTTGACTACAAAAACAATAACAAAATATAGATGACCAGAGACCTTTTTTTACGAATGGTTAAAAGATTGGGATAAACAACTAGGAAAGAAGAAATGGTATAGGCTATCTTACTGACTGTGCACAACTGTCCTGCTCATCCTTCTGTACAAAATCTGAACTTTATTAAGTTCATTTTCCTTCATCCGAATATAACCTCCGTCCTTCAGCCACTAGATCAAGGGATCATCAAGGAACTAAAAAGTTAAATTTCAAAAACAAAAAACAACTGGTATTCAAAATTATAAATCAGAAGGAGCAGAAGAAAGACACAAAAGTTTCAGTATTGGATGTGATTCTAATGATTTCCAATGCATGGAATGAAGTCCATGTCCCTACAATTAAAATCTGTTTTCGTCATGCTGGGTTCATTTCCGAAACAGAAGAAGCAACATTGGAAGCTACTGACAAAAATCTTGAGGGAAAACTTCCCTGAAAAAGCTTTTCTTGTTTCGTTGAAGTTGACGGTGCTCTTTGTACTTCTGAAGAACATACTGATTAAGAAATTGTCCAGTCTGTATTAGATGCAAATGGGGGACAAAGGTGTGGAGCAGTGCCGACAATGAGGAAATCATGTTCAAATTGCCATTAATTTATTGTTTTTTTCCATTGATCAAGTTGTACGATGAAAATCAGTTTGCAGACTAAATAACTTGAGTAGTGAAGAGTGCCAGATACTGCTCAGGTTAACTGATCAAGTGTATAGCTGATTAGGACAATGTATGTTGCAATTTTCATGCACTAGTTGTCTGTGAATGCTGGACGGTTTTAGAACTGGCGCTGTGGGTGGTTTGCGACTTTAGATTCTATGACATATTATCGTTCACCTTGATGAGTACTATGACCCCTTGAAGTTTGTAACCCTGGTGCTGAGACGCCCTGCATATGTATGTATATATATCATCATCATATTCAACCATTATCTATCCACTGCTGGATGAAGGTCTC
>QLNU02015360.1:99491709-99507513 GCA_006491805.2 Dysdera silvatica
AAAGAATTTTGCGAGTATGTCTTCTACATGTTCTCCAGCTTCTTTTAAGATATCTAATGTAATGCCATCATCGCCAGGGGATCTTCCTTTCTTCATACTTTTTATTGCAAATGCTACTTCTTCTTTTAAGATTTTAGGAGCTGTTCCTTCGACTATCTCAGAGTCTTCGTTTAATCCACTGTTTCCCTCATACAGCTTTCTGTAGAATTCTTCAACTCTTCTAAGTATTTCTTCCCTATTTCTTGTTACAGTGCCATCCTCTCCTTTTAATGCAATGATGTGTTTCTTCCCAATAGACAAACTCCCTTTAACAACCCTAAGGCTCTTGTTGCTTTCAATGGCCTTCCTTACTAACTCACAATTGAATTTTCTTATATCTTCTTTCATGTTTTTGCGCAAAGTTTTGCAAAGTTCTACATACTCGATCCTGCAACTGGTATTTTGATTGTCCACCTTCATAAGTCTTCGCCTTTTCATGAGTTGTTTCGTCTTCTCAGATAATTTGCTATTCTGCTTTTTACATATTACACCACCAATTTCCCCAGCAGTTTCAATTATTGTCTTAACAATGTTTTCATTTGCTTCTGAGATGTCAACTTCTTCAATAAGTCCTTCCAGTGCAGAAAAGCGATTTTTTAATTCCAACTTGAATGCCTCGGTATTTTCTTTTAATTTCTTTAAATCCACCCTCTTACATACTTGTTTCCTAATGAGCTTCTGCCTTTCTAGTTTAGTATTTAAGTGCATTTTACATCTCACCATTCGATGATCACTTCCAGTATTAAATCTGTTCAGTACACTGCAATCTTCAATAATTGATTTCTTGTTTGCCAGGATATAGTCAATTTCACTAGTTCCCCCATACACACACACACACATATATATTGTGTTTCTAAATTCATGGGACAAACTTCTTGGCATTGTTGGGGACACCAAATAAGGCATATTTGCCCATATCCCCGTGTCCGCAAAGGGGCCGGTTTGGCTGTAGAACACATTGGCGTATGCAGGGAGTGTTGATAGTGGTTGTAACTCCCCCCATTGCAATGCAATTTTGTATAACATAGAAATATGCGAGTTGTAGCTCTGCAACCCCCTCCCCCCCACTTACGAACTTTCTACATCTTATGGTAGAGCCTAGCTACTGTTTATGTCCATGTCTTTTCTACGTAGCCAATTACATGAATTAAATACAATTTTTGATACATAACTTAAGCGATTGAGCTAATAATACAAAAGGGACAAAGAAATCCGGAATTCCGTTTCCTGATCTGTGTTACTATGTAGTGAAAATAAGCCTAAAACTGCCTTTTTTATCACAATAGAAAAGGGTTAGGAACTACCAGCTATGTACATTTGGTGAAGAAAATTAAAATAAACATTTTTTGTTCAGTGAATTTTTTTCCAAAAATTAGCCATTCGGGCACTACAGTGAATTTAGTGTTTGCATCCACCCCATTTAAGGTTTCCACATTTCACGAATTTTTTAATTTATTTAATGTCAACGAACATCTGGCTTTCTCTGACATGTTTTTAAAATCAGTTAAATTCACCAGAATTGTATGTGTAGAATCTATGTTTATAACTGAAGTGGCGGATTCTATAATTGGTATTAATTAAAACACAAAGATTTTTTGATAAAGTGCTCTTTCTTCAATACAGAGCGCCCTATCCTTTTTTGATCGTAGAATGAACACTGCTTTTTCAATATATTCAAATACACAAGTAAAGTGTATTTGCAACAAAAATAATATGTTCATATGATTTACTGGAAAATTGCTAAAACATTGTGATTATGACTAAAATTTACACTTGTGTTTATTACCTTGGTTAACACACAAAAATGCTTAAAGATTGTCCTTCAGATACAAGGAGTTTTTTTTTTTTAGTGTTCAGTTCACACACATAAGTAGAGCAACAACTAAATGGGTTTCGAAAGCATTTTTGACAATTCTAATTTTAGTAATTCTAAGTTTCATAATCTTTGAAAAATTAATATACATGTACACTAAGTATTCTTTCTGCTCCTATAAAACTTCATATGTTACTTGTTTTGTCTTCATTAAATTTTTCCAATACAACCGTACACGGGTTTTCAGGAGCAAATGAGACAGACCTTAGGAAGTAGTCTGGAGTTAACATGTATTTCCAGAGCAGTTGGCAGTTAGTTATGAAACAGCGTTGAAGTCCAAAAGGATTCCAATGTACTATTAGAATAATATATATATATAAAGATTTTACACGAAATCCACAACGATACAGAAAACACTGTCTTTATCAAGAACAATATACCTGTCATCAACTATATAAACAACAAAATATTTCTGTAATTAATACTTACGACTTCGAAAACGTCTTCACTAGTATTCCCTTGGAAAAGATAAAATATGTCCTTAACGAATATTACAATAATTTCTCTCACTACCTGAACGTTGATGAAAATCATTGGAACAATATTATAAACTTCTGCATCTTCAATAACTACATTTCTGAAGTGAAATTGATGAAATGAAGTTACATTTCAGTGCTAAACACCTTGATACATATCCCGAAGAGCTTATACCGAAAAAGACGTCAGAGGACAGCACCAAAGCAAACTTCCTCGATTTACAAATTACTATTGTTAAAAACCATGTCAATTGCACCTTATTTGATAAACGTAGCTGTTTTAATTTTAAGGTGAACTTCCTCACTAAATGGAACAGCAATATCTCTATAGGTGTTCAACGAAATATTTTGATTACACATTGTGTTCGCATTTCCAAAATATGTAACAATATTAACGATACTACCAACAGTCTTGTACATTTTTTTACTTTACTAAAAAACAACAATTTTCCCATAAATTTCTGCTTATGTTACCTTAAAGTTATCCTTGTTAATTTTAAATGCAGTAAAAATTTTAATATAAAGTTGCGCCATATATTTGGCTAATACTTTTCATTTACATTTTCATAACTTCTTCCTCTTTTATTTTCAGTTTCCTTTTCATTCCAAAAAAAATTCCTTACAGCTACTTTCCTCACCCCTTTTAACTTCTGCTACAGCTAATTCTTTAGCCTCCCTGTTGTTTAGCGTCGAACTGTTACCAATCCTAAATAATTCCGCCAATAATACCCCCTCTCTCTCTTTCAAAATGCCAACGCTTAAGGTGGTGAACTCGAAGGGTCAGGCCCAACATATCCTTGTAAGTACATGTACATTTTATTACATCTTTATACACACTACTGGCTATTAAAATTGCTACACCAGGAAGGCGGCATACCACACATGTGAAATTTGCATGACAGATAGAACATGCTGTGATATGCAAATGATTAGATTTTCAGCGCATTCATACAAAGTAGGCAGCGGTAGCAACACCTACATTTTTATAAAAGCAGAGATTTGACAGCAGTTTTCTCATACTCGAATTGCATTTGAACGTTTGTTTTTGGCCAAGAAGGTTTGTAATGCTTCGTGTAAGGAGGAGAAATGCCTACAAGCACGTATCTGACTTTGATTGAAGAAAGATTGTAGCCTACCGGGATTGCGGTTTATCGTACCGCAGTATTGCTGCTCATATTGGTCGAGATCCCATGACTGTCCGCAGAGTATGGAATCGATGGGTTCAGGACAGTCATGCGGAAAGTTGTGCAGCATCTCAGGGGGGCCCCCCCATCACGAATAGCCGAGAAGACAGACTTCTCATCTGCATGGCCACAAGGGATTGTACAGCCACATCACGAACCTTGAGTTTGGAAATGAAATCGTTTGCAAGATAACAAATTTCTGCTTGAACTGTTCGACGACATTTGCAGCAGCATGGACTGTCAGCACGGTGACCATGGCTTCGGCTACTCTTGATGCTGCGTCACAGACAGGAATGCCTCCAATGGTGTGATCAACGACGAACCTGGACGCAGGAATTGCGTCACGTTATCTTTTCAGACGAATCCCGGTTCTGTATACAACATCATGATGGCCGCATCCGTATTTGGCGGCATCGTGGAGAACGCACATTGCCAGCTTGCATTCGACATCTTCATACTGGCCCATCACTTGAAGTGATGGCATGGGGTGCCATTGGATATATGTCTCGATCACCTCTTGTTCGCATTCCCGACACTTTGAACAGCAACTGTTACATTTCTGATGTGTTGAGGCTCGTGGCTCTGCTCTGGCTTCAAGGCCTATCTAACGCTATGTTTTAGCAGGGTAATGCATGACTGAATGTTGCCCGTAATGTCCTGACCTTCCTTGATACAGAAAATGTTTCGATTCTGGCAAGCTCGTTCTCCTGATCTCTCACCAATTGAAAACGTGTGGTCAATGGTTGCTGAGCGACTGGCACACCACCACTCACCATTCACTACTGTCGATGAACTGTAGCATAGTGTTGAAGCTGCATGGGCTGCTGTACCCATACATGCCATACAATCTCTGTTTGACTCCATGCCCATGCGGATAAATGCTGTTATTGCTGCCAAAGGTGGTTGCTCTGGGTACTGATTTCTCAGGATCTAACCATCCTAATTTCCTGTAAATTTAATCACTTGCTCTTTCCACTATAATATATATGTCAAATAAATATCATTCTGTTATTTGTATTCCTTCCTGGTGTAGCAATTTTAATAGCCAGTAGTGTATTTGAATATTTCTTGTTAACAGTAATGATCTTTCTTTCTTTTTGGTTTTACGGCTCAAAGACTACAGTGGTCATGCTGCGCCGGGACCTACTGTTTTCCGAGGAATCCGAACCTCTTAAGGCCTAGGGAACCAAACCCCGGACTACAGTGAGCAGTGCGATCTTTATGAGATCTCTGAGTAAGCGTTCTTTTTGCACTGCTGGGAGTCGAACCCGGATTAGCCGCGCAATAGGAGAACGCGTTACCACACTGCGCCACCACAGGACAACAGTAATGATCTGTAGGGCGATGTCGGGAGCAGAATGCCTTTGTGCCGTTTGACATTGGTTTTTAGGGGTTTCGTCGAACGGTTCCTTATCATTTCAGAAACACTGTCTTGCAGATCTTATATATTGTGTCTGGCATACATGTATAACTGTTCCCTTGAAAAAGATTGTACATGCATGCCTAGATTCAATATATTGTCATATAATTTCAATTTTTCACTTTCGTCACTAGCGCATTATTTTAAATCGTAAAAATACAGTGTGCTGTACAATAAAGCTACTTGTCATAAACTTGTTTATGCATGTATATATTTTTATTACATATGCATGTATATTTTATAATATAATATGATGTGCATACATTTACACCTATATTGTATATGCGCTTATATATAATGGTATTAGTTCTTAAAATCCTGTATATACATATTCTAGTGTATAGGCCTATATTATTTTATATAATATACAGGTGTGGTTGTGTGGGTATTGGAATTCCATATATCTTCACTTACTTATTAATAATTTTCATTTATTTACTTTCACTTTTCACCAATTTACTTACTGAATTTTCTACATTTTCATTTATATTTTCATTATATACTATTTTCCCATTTATATATTTTTATCATACAAATTGCTGCTGCTTTATGCACGTTCTTCGTTTATAATTTTATTGTTTTACTATTATTTTTTTATTTTTTTTTTATACTCCCCTTCACATATAATGTATTATAAGTAATAATATCATAGGCTTTTTCCATATTTCTTTAGTACATATTCTTGTGTATTCCAATACTTACATTTATGATATATATATATATACATATAATAAAGTAGCCACTCAGTGCATAGTGCAATTTATTTCAGAAAGATTTAGCTAGTAACTGAGCGATGTTTTTATTTCATTACTCAAATGAAAATATTCAGCAAGCCACCAAAAAAACTTACACTTCAAACTTTAGGAGCTGTTGCTCTTCAAAATGATACTGTAGCACAAACTTTTGGGCAAAATCTGGATTTAAGCAATCTTTCATAACTTCTGTTCTTCCAAACTTAAAATAATAAAGAAAAAAAATGATATGAGTGACATTAACAAAACCACTGTAATCCTTAGACACTTAGTTCATATATTCGCTTTATGTTAATTTTGTTTTACAAATTTAATGATCGGTCATCAAAATATCACACCCCTGCTTCAGAAGTGACGCAAGTCAAAATCTGTCGATTTGCATTTTGAGTGATTTTAAATTTCATAACACTGAATGAACTATTATGGAACAACCTGGACTCTTACATTTCTGGTGGAAACTATTGTGAGGTTAGATGTGGCATTTCTTCTGAAGATAGATATGATGTTACCTTTGGCTATAAGAAAGCAACAATATTGGCAGACTGGCCGTAAGGAAAAACCTTACTAGTTTATCGATCAGATAAACCATATTATAGCCAATGGATGGCACTTTAAGTCTGCTGTAAAGCAGGCATTATTTGTTTAGGAATATTATAGAAATCATTACAGACAAAGTGCTGGGCTGAAAAGTATACTCCACACTGTGAAGCCACAAATACCTGACAATGTAAGGTAGAACAGTAAGGTAGATTGCTTGAAATTGTTCGCAAAGGATCATCCATATCACTTGTAGATCATGGAAATGACATGGATGATAAAGTAGCTGTTCAGGTCATAATCAGATGATTAATGAAGATGTAAAAACAAAAAAACTTGCTGAAGCTGTTAAAACCAAAAGTATGAGTGTTCTATCGTAGATGCTAATGAAATTTGGTTGACCCTAAGGGATGATGACAATCTCATAGAAATTAATTAAAGAAAGGTAAAAAGTAGGTTTAATCAGGAAATAACAGTGTATGCAGGGCCTGATCACTGCGGAGGTGTTCAAAGCCTGGGCTTTGGCCCCACAATTTTAGGGATCTCCAAAAAACAAAGAAAGAAAACTACTTCATTTCTATATGTAAATCTTTTTATTTTTACCAAATCTTTCTCTTAAGAAAAATAATAAATAAAATGAAATTGCAGTGCAGTAGCAGTTTGCAAACAATAATGTTTTCTCAACTTTTGATTGACATTATCTCAAGAAAAACTCGTTGGGTTGTCAATTTTGTCTATTGAAAAGAATATGACTTCAACACTTGATTTCAAAGATGTGATTGTAGATGTTACTTTTAAAAAAAAGTGCAAAAAAAAATCTACGTAACTCAACAGTAAGTAAACAATTTCTTGTAGTAATGTATGTTTTTATTTACACATTGGTAACCTTTACTTTCAATTTGTATTTTTTTCATGTCAAAATTTTGTCATGTTTAATAAATTTTTGTCATATTTAAATTGAGAATGAAATCAAAATCCAATTTTTAATTCTCTAAAATTAAACTAATTAAATCAATTATTATTTATTAGAGCTAGACCGATCAATCGGTGACGCCGATTGTTAAAAAAATTAGCCATCGGCATTGGTGGCCGATGTAAACTTAGGCAAAAAATCGGCCATCAGCCTAGAAAAACATCGAAATGCCAATGCAACGCCGATGTTTTATGTAGAAAAAAAAACAGAAAATTGTCAGACCCTAAGTTTTACTACTTTATATTTAAAAGCATACACGTAATCTGGTGGGGAAAAGGAAGGCAGTTGCCCCCCCCAGTTTTTTTAGAAAAGAGGAAAAATCATACTTTTACGCACATAATTTTGGATTTTTCGTCCCTCCCCCCCATCCAATTTAAGCTACATTTAACCTTCAAGTTATGCCTATGTTTCAAAGTAAGTAGACTGACACAGCCGACTCCAAGTAAAGACGACCCATGCCACTGCCTAAGGCGGCAAATTTTACGATGTCAAAATTCAAAGAAAGGTAAATAACCATTTGAGAGTCAAGCAGCGCTCCTAATTAAACATGTACGCTGCGAGACTCTTCATATTTCATATAGTGATTAATTAGTACAATCAATTCATAAGCGACATTAAGAATTGCATAGTTATTCATGTATGTGTCATTTATTCTTCTTGTAAGTATGACATTTATTTTGCCTGTAAATTGGTTTAAAGTTAATGTTTATTTTTCTTTGTTAGTTTTATTTTCCCACGGTTTTGCCTTTCATCGCATGTCTGGAAGAGACGCTTCCACACTCTGTACCCCCACCTTTCTCAACTGCCTTTTTCTTTATTATTCAGCGTTAACTAAAATATTAAATGTACAAACACATACCAAACGTCCTTTCCTACTGAAAGACGTAGGAAATTCAATTCAACAGGTTAAATGAGTTAATTTGCCTTTTATTTCACTAAATGGTAGATCTTTTTACAATCAAAATAAAGCATAATAAACATTGCAAAAAAAAATGCAGAACGAATTCTTATTTGTGTTTTTAAATATATTCTCATAGTTGTCAATCCTTCCGATTTACCCGGAAGGTTTCCGATTTTTTACCAATCTTCCGGTCAGAAAGTGATTTCTTACCATTTTCGGTTGGTTGGTTGTTTTATGATGCAACGACAGCAATAGTCAATCTGTGATAATCAAGGTGAGATCATATATACGATATAAAATAATAAAACCAAAAAGGTAAAAATATTTTGGATATAATGTAATAAATTTAATAAATGAAACTATAAAAACCATCAGATAAGATGAGAGAAGCAAATACTAGATAAAAGGTTAAAAATGAGCTCATAATTAAAAGAATCCACTAAAATGTCACAAAGGGTAAAATTATTTTGGTTAAAAGTTAATGTACGTTGCTGGTTAAAATCATGGCAAATACATAAAATATGTAAAACATTTAATGCTTCACCACATGTGGCACACATCGGGGCGTCTTCTCCCTTTAAAAGATGATGAGAGAAGCCTGTGTGCCCGATGCGAAGTCTAGCCATGGTGACCTCTTTACGACAGTCACTTCTATAGCTAGACTGCCACACCTCAATACGAGGTTTAATGAGGTGAAGCTTATTAAAAACTTGCTTGTCCCAATCCAACTGCCATTTTTTGTACAGATGGGATGAGACATGAGTTTTAACATCTTGAAAAGGAATAGTCGTACACCCAGGTTCTGCAGTTGTTGCTCTTGCAGCAATATCAGCCTGTTCATTACCAGAAATTCAGACACGTCCTGGAATCCAACAGAATTTCGCAATATACTGTGCGTTTTTTATATCCACGAGATGTTTGTAAACTCTGTGGATTCCAGTGTGATGCGAGACGTTGAATGAAGTCAGGCTTTGCAGAACGCTGAGTGAATCTGTACAGATAACAGTTGGAAATAAGGAATTATCCAAAATGCACTGCAGAGCTAACCCAATGGCATAGATTTCTACTGTAAATAATGTAAGTTTGAACTTACAAAGCAACTAGTTAATTTTAAAAAAAAGCCATTTGAAGTCAATAAAATCCAATTTAAATAAAAAAATCTCATTTAAATGAAAAAAGTAACTTTAATTTAAAAAAAATCCAATTTAAATAAAAACACTCCAATTTTTTAACAAAATAATGATTTTTTCCCTGGTAAAAAGGTAGTATACATTATACAATGCCACTGAAAGTTGACCTGGGTTAATGGCACAACAGACGAGCACATTACATCTATGCCTCCGTACGATCAGGGCTAGAAATTAAGAACCAATCAACCAAAGGCGCCAATAGCACCTAACAATTTTTTCTTAGTCGCCAAAATGATTTTCTTAGGTGCAATTTGAAAATTATTCATTTTGTTCGCATAGCATTATGCTATGCATGCTCATACACATAGCATAATGACTTGTAATGATGACAATGAACAGAACAGGCATTTCACAAACTGTGAGGAAATATTTATTGAAGATTTACTTTTTAAAATCTGGTCTCACCTTATATGTTATGTCCACACTATACGTCGACACCCAACCCCACCAAAAAATTAAATTAATATTCCCAGAAAATATGGAGGGCGTTTACAAGGAATTTTATGCTAAAACGAACAAATGTCACAATTCGTTGGCCCAGCTCCTGGGCCCGGGAAGAAAAATCTCATGAGGAGTATTATGTGGAGGAGGAGGAGTATGATTAACTTATGTACATCACAGGGTTCATACACATTATGTAAAAAATCAGGCCTTTCAGGTAGTAGTTTTCCTCGTTTTGCTCCCCATCCCACCCTTTAATCCAGAATAATCTTGGCTCCAGCATTAGCATAAACAGTGACACAGTAAGAGAAAAATTCTGCAGGTTCTTTGGCTATATATATAAAGGTGGAGGTCAGACAATTTTCCACTGATTTTACATAGAAGTAATATGCGATTTTCTGTAAAAAAAAAAAAAAAAAAATTGTGAGAGAGGGTGTTAAAACCGGAAATTTGAGATTTATTAATATTTAGGAGAAAATAAAAGTATGCAAATATATTCTGTGAATAAAAGTTCAATGAATATTTATAGAAGCGTGTTCTTGTTTTAATAATTATAGTTTCATTGTAATTCAACAAAAAATAACATATGTTTGCATCTATAGTAAGCAGTGATTGCATAGCGTCAAAAGCAAGGCTAGAAATTAGGAATGGAAAGTTCAGGGTCAATGGCACCAAACAATCTTTCTTTAGTTGCCAAAATAATTTTCTCACGTGCAATTTCAAGATTATTTATTTTATTCCAGTAGCATTATGCTGTGTGTTCATAGATATAACACAATGATCTACAATGATGATAAACAAAACAGGTATTTTGCAAATCATAAAGAAACATTTATTTAAAAAAAAAAATTTTTTTAATCTGGTTGCCACATACATCCATATGCTACATCTCTCCACCATAAATTAATTGCAGGCCGTGGATCACATTCAGCCATTCTTGGTCCATACACACACACACAACTTAAACAATAAGTAATCCATAGTAGGAAGCAATAGATAAAGTCTTGTTTGTCTTTTAATTAAATTAAAATAACTAAAACATTAACTTTAATATAATAAACTTATATATAATTTAAATAACTTTCACATTCGGCTGTACTCAAAGAATCATTATAAAATGAAAATACTATAAATTACAAAATGATAAAGATGATAGATATTCTGCCATTAAATGATGCCAAGACCCACATGACAATTCATACATATATCGACAGTGATATACATAAGAAATATAATTTTTATTTGTAGGAGAGGGGGGGGCATGGTGAAAAATTAGAGATGGCCCATTTTTGAAGCCACACTATGCCCAGGGTTAAATATTAGAAGCACAATGTTGGGCATCAATGGCACCTAACAATTTTTCTTCAGTTGCTAAATCGTTCTACTTGGGTGCAATTTAAAAAAAAAATTCTGTTGAGATAAACTCTAATTGAACATTTTTATAAAGGCGCCTTTTAATGAAGCTAACGGTATTTCATATTCTGCACCGCGTCGACCCACTAACCACCCACAAAGTTAAATTAAAATTCATGAAAAATGTAGGAGCATTTACGAGCAATTTTATGTTAAAACAAACAAATGCAATTTTGTCGACCCAGCTCCTGAAATGCGACAAAAAATCACCGAATATCGTGGGAAGGGGATGGGTGTTATGATTACCGTACGTACATTATGTTAAGATAGAAATAGCGAGATGTTTTTGCGAATTATTTTATTTGACAACGAAATTTTTATTCCCAATGTTTTATTTTGTGGGGAGGAGAGCCGGGGTCTTTTTTCTAAATTCTACAGAATTTCAAGTTGAGGTAAAAACAGAATCTACGCTTTCGAGGGGCAGGGGGCGAATCAACAGAATTCTAGAAACTTTACTATCGATTTTGTTTCGCGTAGCCTTCGTGATTAAAAATTGATAGCAAACTTAAAAATCAGAAATGAACGTGAAGCCAAAGAATATCGCTAAATATAAACTATTCCTAAAGAATTTCCTTACAGGTAGAAAAGGCTATGTTGAGACGCTAATGCCTTTTAAAATTTTATGCTCTGGGCACTTGCTCACACATAAATCTGGGATTCTCTCTTGCCCCCCTCCCCCCCTACAAAAAAAATATAATGGAAAATGTAGGGGGAGGGTGCTTATTAGGAATTTTCTGCTAGAAGAAATAAGAATTCTGTCGATCCATCTTCAAATGCGACTGTGACAGAAAATCTTGGAAAAATAGGAGGTGTCTGAAATTACCTTATGTTCATTATTATAAAAAAAAATGTTTTTATGAAAAATTTTACTTTATATGATAACAAAAAATTTCCAGATTATTGGGGGTAAATGCTTTTCTGGTGGCGAATCAATGGAATGTGATAGTGTAATTAAAAAAAACTGCTGTCTTTTGAGGGGTACTGGCTTCCTTAAATTTAGTGCTTTGGACATATGCCTAACATGCCTATTTATAAATTTGGAGTGCACCTCATATGATCACAATTTAAAATCTTACGTACATGTGGACACTTCGCAGAAGGAACTTTACTACTGATTTCGTTTTGTGTAGTCTTCGTGATCGAAAATTGATAGCAAAGTTTAAAATCGGAACTGAGCGTAAAACTAAGGAATATCGCTAAACATAAACTATTCCTAAAGCAACTTCCTTACAAGCAAAAAAGGCTAAGTTAAGACGCTTGTGGAATGCTAGAGGAGGGAATCGGAGTATCATAGTGAACCAGAGCTCACTAGATTGTGGATCCAGGTTTTCCCCTCACGAGAGCAACATGATTCTGATCTTGCAATGGTGAAATTTGTAGAGGGGAAAATAAAGGATTGAGCAATCGAAATTTGCATTATATAAACAATAAAAATAAAGTTAGGTGCCAAAAATAACGACAAGGTCTAAAATCTTGGTCGTCAAAACAAAATTTATAGGTGCAAAATACGACTGACGATCGCTAATTTCGAGCTCTGCATAGGATTGTTGACCCACATTTTTCCAAGGAATCAAATCTCTTAAGGCCTAGGGTACAAACATCT
The DNA here is from genome assembly GCA_006491805.2 of Dysdera silvatica. NCBI lineage: Eukaryota > Metazoa > Arthropoda > Arachnida > Araneae > Dysderidae > Dysdera > Dysdera silvatica. Next base: position 99,504,512 of record QLNU02015360.1, read on the forward strand.
AGACTACAGTGAGCAGTTAGTTAGAAAAACAGCATTTTCTTTCGGTGGGAGAAGGGAGATTGCTGGAAGTCAAATCCAGATTAACAGCATGTTAGGTGGACATATTACCACTGCCCCATAGCAAGGCCGTTTGGATCATTGGACTATTAAGTTATGCACCATAATACAAAGCAACAATAAACAAGTACCCTAATAAGAAATTGCAAAAACTACTGTATATAAATGATTTTTTCAAACTTTATGGTTAAACAATAGAATAACAATTTTTTTTTTTATGCCTGCTAATGTGTTATGTTTATGTCTCTGAAAATTTGGCAAAAATGTCAAGGTACTCAATCCCTGAGCATATTTTCATTGCAAAATCATTTTACGAAAACGGAAGACTCTAATCCGTGTGACTCGTTTTTGTGGGGAAATCTGAAAGATAAGATGTATTCCAATAATCCCAAAATGATTTCTGAGTTAAAGATTGCAATTCAAACACAAATTGAAGCAATTGATACGCCAACAATTGAGCATGTAATTCAAAATTTTGGTATGCTGGCTTGTGTCATGCAATTGCAAGTAATACTTGAACACATTAAACATGTGATTTATTAAATTTAGCATGTGAATCTATTATCTGTAATTGGAATACAAAATTTTTAATAATTTTTTTTAACTTCTTTTTACTTTTGGGATGCTTTTTTCTGCCACCCTGTACATAGTAACTAGGACTTAAAAAAGGGAAAAGATTCTAATTTGAATAAAAAAAAAAATGGTGATGGAATGGTGTGCCAAAATTTAATACTTATATAATCTCCCTTTTTTAATTAGAAACATTCCATTTTGATACAAAGTTAATTCCTTTTGGAGATGGAGGAAAAAAATGCCAGGAACATAGGCACCAAAGACATTTAAGTTTTCATAAATTCAGTAAAAAACTCACCTCTTGAAATTTGTCAGAACCTGGCTCTTGAGTATACATAACACACATAGTATCAGACTTTGAAAAAACATCTTTATCTTGTAAATTTCTAAAAAAAAAATTAATGCACCTGAACAATTATACTATTAAAATTATATACTTTGACAAATACAACAGAATTGCAAATAATCAGATCCCAATTTGTCGCCTACAAGGTCATTTCACCTTACAGTGTCATCAAGATGATTACTAATTTACCATTTGTAATGTTTCATTTCTAAAATTAAAATTTTTACCAGTTAACGTGTAAAAAGTAATCAATGGTTTACTAAAAATGCTATTTGTAGAACCTTTTTACAGGGTGATTCACTGTGGACTTATCCCAAAAAAAGTGCTATATTTTTGAAAAGGGAAAACATTTCCCAACTGAAATTTAAACACAGAATGCAGGACATTCTAACATTTGCATCCATATCTTCACACAGTTTGTGAACTTACTAGATGATACTGAACTGCAGAATGGCCTTTTCTAACAGGATGGTGTGACTTGTCAGACTTCCAATAAAATTATGGTTGAGATTTGTAGTTTCTTCGGTGATCAAAAAACTTATTGTATGCTTATTGTAATGTGTTTTATTTTTCAATGATACTATCTACTTTTATTTTTATCCCCTAAGGGAAATTTGGGAGAGACATTTTGATAAAATTGGAATATTCCAATGAATCCATGTTCTGCAACAGCTGCGGATTGGATAAAAAAATTACTTAATGTTCAACTTCAATTACTGTATTTTTGGACATTAACATTAGATTTCTTTTGGACATCAACATTTTATTTATATATGAAACTTTAACAATTGTGAAATTAAGAAGAACATTAATGTTTATTTTTGATGAAAGTTATGATTTTTTTTTTATAATTGTTATGTTAATCATATTAATTCAATAATATGTATTTTTACAGAATAACGCTTGTTATTATTTTGAAATGTAGTATAACGTTGATACTTCTGTAACTACTACTTTCATGTTATGTTAACGTACATAATAATTTTAAACTTATTCAATTTCACATAATTTTATCAATCTTAATTAATTTCTATCCTTCATTTTGGCATTATTAGGCAATTTTTCAACCCTGATTCTGAAATCTTTCTCTTCAGCTTTCAAAACTAAAACAACCCTCCAAGCAATGTGGATGTTGCATCTGCAACCTTTTAATTCACACATTTCCCCATTAAACCCTCTTCAAACTCATTCTCTGCCTCACATGCCACACATCTTCAATAGAAAAAGGCCATCAAAATAACAACCACTTTCAGTCCAGCATCAAAATTGTCCATAAGGAAAACTGACAACTGTCATGTGCAAGGAATTATAGCCAAATTTACGAACAACTAAAAAGAACTAACCAGATGCCAAGGGGGTGAAAGCATGAGTCATCTGCCAAGGTTAGTTGAAATCTGACCCATCATCTGTTATCAATTGGGCCTATTGATATAAGCTCTTGGCAGAACTTGGTGTTTTTCATCTACTTGTGGCAATCTAAACTTCAGGTGAAAGTTTGTGAAAATTATCAGATTGCAGCAAACCAGCGAAGATGTAACCAACAAACTTTACTTCTGGTAGGCTATGCCCCTTGGTAAATATCTTTTCCTTTTCACTACTTTCCTTTCCTGTGCCTTATTTTAAAATCTTCCTAAGTTTTTATTTAACAAATTAACCTCACATATAATTGCATACATGTTTAAAGTGATCATTTTCTGTAGAGGCCAGACCCCTTTAAGTTTTCTACGTTTGATTAACGAAATAAAGTAAAGAAGCTAATTCTAATAAACTAAATTATCGACAAAAAATAAAAGAGAACTGCATAAAACTGAATTGACAAAATGTCTTACCTTTTGAACCCTCTGTTAGGTGAAGTTTACTTAGCGAAGTTTATATTCATGTTTTATAATGGATGTAATTTTTATATGTAAGGGCAATTCCAGCATTACGGATGTAACGTATTGCACACTTTAAATCTCTATATCTAGACTCAGGATAATTCAAAGAAGCTAGTTTATTTATTTATTTATTTTTTTTTTTAGAAATA
>QLNU02015360.1:99512650-99534361 GCA_006491805.2 Dysdera silvatica
GAGCATTTACAAAGAAATTCATGCTATGAAATTCTGGCTCCTTGAGCAGGATGGAAAATTGTGGAGTATATGGAGTGGGAAGGGAGATTATGATTATGGTGTGATTATGATTACGGTGTGTATATTAAGATAAGATGAAATAACGATGTTTTTATGAATTAATTTATTTTATATGGCAACGAAATTTCTATTTTGTGGGAAGTGGGGAAGGATAGCTGTTTCATAAAAATTTTCAGAATTACAAAGTGAGACATAAAAAAAAATAAAGAGAGAGATACGTTTTCAAGGGGAGTGAAGATCCATGGAATTCTACAGACCAAGATTGCATTCATTTAAAATAAAAAAAAAGGATTCTTCGCCTTCTTTTAAATTTATGTCACATTTGAAAGCACACATAAATCTGGGATTTCCAGCCCACCCTAAGAAAGCGCTACCTTGGAATGAACGTTTAGGATGTTGGAATAATGTTTTCGAGGGATTTTTGTGTCCACATACTTTTCATGAATCAGTAAAAGCCTAGTGGGGGTTGCCCCCACTATAAAAAAAGCATCAGATAAATTAAGCCCGCCAAGCTGTTGAATCGGATAACCCTGCATTAGTGGAAATGAAAAAATAAGATGATTTTCAAAAATACTCTCGTATTAATTCATGTTTGCTGTTTGTGAAAAAGATAGTTTTCACAGCTTCCAAAAACATTTTTTACGAAAGCTTCTGGAAATATAGGAGGTTTTTTTTAGGGGGGGGGGGGTTTCGCTACATTTTACAATTATCCCTGTCCTGAAAGGCACTAACTTCCTTCTCTGGTAATTATTCTCAGATGACATCATGGATTGACATTTTGCGAGTCGCAAATTTTTCTACATGTTTTGAAACAAACTCACTGATATTGTGGCATGAAATTCAATTGAGTCGGAATATGACCGTTGGGGTTTCGTTCTTTTGTGTAAATACATCTTGTCTCTCCTTTTGTCGACGTTAACGACCGCTGCATGTACAAAGGAGAGGGTTTTTTTTACTACTTCAGATTTTCAAATTGTGGGAAATTGTGGCTCTGTGCTTTACTGGTGTTTTGGTGGCCAGGAGGAGGCATGGGAGACACCTTCCCCACTAGGCTTTCACTGATTCAGAAAAAATACTAATTTGCAAAAAAAAAATATCCAGACGTATGAAAGAAACATCGCCCAGAGTTTGCTTTGGCAACGTTCAAAGATACAAGCCAGGTTTTGCGTACGCTACGATGCATGTGCAAGCGTGGTGCTTAGAACTCTCGGATTCTATTTTAAGAGTACAGCATGAGTTTTGGCAAAGAAAAGAGCTTGGCGACGAAAAGAGCTTGGCGACTGGCATAATTGTAAAATTTCACCTTTTTTTAAATATGTTTCTAAAAATTCCGGTAAAGCTACAGATGCATCTCCTGTTTTGTCACTAAAACTACTGCTATACTCTTAAAATGGAGGAAAAATTTTGTGGAGTGTGGAAAATGTGCGCATGCGTGGAGTAGTTGTATTGTAGTGTCATAGCATCCGTTGGTGCCAGTGGTGGTTTGTGAGTTATAGCAAGAGGATGAGCGAACATTTATTTATTTATTTTTTGTAATGGATTGGAATTGAAAGTTTTTTTGGGACAGAGCGGGGAAGCATAGGAGGAAGAGGTTAGAGGCGGAATGGGAGGAAGCTGTTTGAGGAGGCATGGGAGGAAGCAGATAGAGGAGGCATGGGAGGTAGAGGTTAGAGGAGGTATAGGAGGAAGAGGTTAGAGGTGGTCTAGGAGGAAAAGTTTAGGGGAGGTATGGGGAGAAGAGGTTAGAGGAGTTAAGGTGGAAGAGGTATGGAGGGAAAAAGGGGAGATATGGGGGAGACAAGGAGAATGTGGAGTATCACAATGTCGGCAATGAAAAGCTGTTGGACTCATACTTCGCAAATCGGCGATGAAAAGCTGTTGGACTCGTACTTCACAGTAGGTGAGGCGGGGGTAGGAAGAAGGGAGAGGAGGTATGAGGGGAGTGTGGAGCATTGCAATGTCGGTGCTGAAAAGCTGTTTGACGTACTCCACAGAGTATATGTGGAGGCGGCGTCACAAAGACGAAGTGGAGGAAATGACTCCAAAGGCAATAAAAAATCAGACGCTTAAAGACAGAAGTTTTGTTCATTAAAAAAATTTGAAAAGGTTATAATAGGTAGTAAACTCAGTATAACAGGGAATTACTCCTTAAAACATGGCGGCCGGGAAGCGAGCATGTGATGACGTAATCCGGGAAGGAGGTTGCTACGCCTTGGCGACAAATTGCATAGGGGATACACATATAGTTTGGCCCAAATTTCCTGCTAATCCATCATGGCAGCACCTATAAAGGAGGTTGCCACAAGCAGGAAGGAAGGAAATTGGCGCCATTGGTGACCAAAGAGGGACATTAATATGCAGTCAGACCCATACCTCCTGTAGCTAGAGATAAAATAAAGACTTTGCATCGAAACAGGGTCAGTATTAGCCGGTGACACTACAGATGAATCCCCTGTTTTGTCGCCAACTCGTCTCCAAAACTGATGCTATACTCTTAAAACAGAGGGAAAGTTTTAGGAAGCGTTAAAAATGAGCACATGTACATGGTAGTTGTATTGTAGTGTCATAGCGCCTGTTCATGCCAATGGTGGTTTGTGAGTTGTAGCGATATGATGAGCGACCATTTAAATGTATTTATTTTTGTAACAGATTGGAATTGATGGTATGTTTGGGATGGAGAGCGGATATAGGAGGAAGACGTTTGAGGAGGTATGGGGAGAAGAGGTTAGAGGTATGGAGGGGAAAAAGGGGAGAAGAGGTTAGAGGTATGGAGGGGAAAAAGGGGAGAGGAGGTAGGGAGAGATAAGAGGAATGTGGAGTATCGCAATGTCGACGATGAAAAGCTGTTTGACTCATACTACGCAGAGTATATGTGGAGACGGTGTCACAAAGAGGAAGTGGAGGAAATGATTCCAAAAGCCATAAAAGCTCAGAAGCTTAAAGACAGCAGTTTTTTTGGTTAAAAAAATCTGAAAAGAGTATAATAGGTAGTAAACTCATTATAACAGGTAATTACTCCTTAAAAAAACATGGCGGCCGGGAAGCGAGCGCACGATGACGTAATCCGGAAAGGAGGTTGCCGCGACAGGGTTGCCACGTCTTGACGACAAATCGCACAGGGGATATACGTGTAGTATAGCCTAAGCGGGAGCTTAAACCTTCTTAATAAAACGAAAATTACAAATAAATACCATGTTCCCAGCGTTAGGGTGGGACCTTTGCCACCACCTCTCTCTCTCTCTCTCTTTAAATAATAAATTATTATTATTCCTTTACAAGTTCCCGTTTTCAAGATCACCTAATTGTCAGTTTTGAATTTTAATGAAGTGCGGTGGTATTCTAAAAAAAAATAGCAACACATTACCTGCATGATATTGATATTTCCACTAAACTGCTCAATTTATCATCATTCGGAACTTGGCCCAAAGCGGGATTGTGGTATGACCAATCTGTCATATTATAAAAATCACGAAGGAAGTCCTTTCTAAATGTTCATAATAATTGAAAAGATTAATGTATAGCACAATATATAATAAGAAATTTCAAAAATGTACCAAAGTTGTAAAGCTGTTGGACATTTTTCTACATTTAAAATACAGAACCGTGTGGTAAATATAAAAGTTTACATAAATCCATCGTCAAGCACTCAGAATTGCCAAGACTTCTGAAAATACACATCGTTCTTTCTCTGTATCAGAGATGAGTCGTTCATCAACGGACGGGTCTTTTGAACTATTCCAAAACAACCCACTGTACAGATTTTATTTATTTATTTATTTTCGCTGTTCGCGATCTTAGTTTGCCGTTGGCAGTTAGCTACCTTTGTTCATCGTTCTCAGTACGCGCTCACCGTTCTTTATTCGTAGTTCGTCATCACCGTTCATAGGTTGTGGTCTTCGTTCGCAGTTCGCGATCTTAGTTCGCAGGTCGTGGTCTTCGTTCGTAGTTCGCGATTATCGTTCACAGACCGTGGTCACCAACGAGCAGTTAAGGATGTATCGGAGAAGGGGTGCGGGGAACCCATCCTTTTTCTAGGTTGCTATTGGAGTTACGACTGCTGTAGTCTGTATTCAGAGAGTCCACACCTGTCTGGGATTACAGCGCCGCCTCCGGCGGCCACCCTTCCCAATGAAACCCTTGCACAATCCTCCTCAGAGAGTCCACATGATGGCACTCTTGACGTCGGAATTTCAGGAGCCGTATCGGGTATCTCTGAGTGCCCCCCCTCCTTTTTCTAGACTGCTATTTGAGCTACGACTACAATATTCCGTATTCAGAGAATGTACGTTAGGACACTTGAGATGTCACATGTCAGGGCCGTATCGGAGGGTTCTGGAGCCCCCATCATTTTTCTAGGCTGCTATTTAAGCTACGACTACAATATTCCATATTAAGAGAGCGACTTGAAATGTTACATTTCAAGAGACACTTGATTTCACTGAGATACTTGAAATGTTACATTTCAGGGCCGTATCAAGAGAGAAGGTAAGAGCATACTTGGAACGATTGTAATCATTTTATATGATTATGGTTGCTCAAAATGAAGTTACGTTTACACAAGCTTCAAATTTTAAATTACAATTACATGCCCTCCGGTCCCTCTCCGATACGGCTCTGACATGCAACATTTCGAGTGCCCTCGCGAGTGTCTCAAAAAATCAACACAAAACTTTTGTGTGTGTGTGTGTGTGTGTGTGTGTGTTTCTTAAGAGTATTTATTTAACATGCACCATAAAATATCTAATAATGTGTACATAATAGAAAATTAATATGTCCATAATGTATATTATGTTATAATTACATTTTATTAATTTTTACATTATATTATATTGATTTCCTTGTTTAAGACATATATGTTACGTTGTTAATAAAATTTACGTCATATATATATGTATATACACATACAAAAATATGTACAAGGTATGTACAAAAACAACAACAATCAATTGGAGTAAGAATGATCAATGGGAAGCGCAAGAAAAAATTAAATTTGCATGATGTCCAAACTCTTAGCGAAAGCTAAAAAGTCGCCAAAATAACGTTCTGAGACCAGTTCTTTTAATTCTGATGGCCATAGTTCACCGTGAGCTTATTCGTGAGCTTCACCGTTCTTTGTTGAATAGGCCAATTCTAGCTGCTTCCAGAGTTGGGCAGCGTAGTATGACATGATCCACGGTTTGTTCAACAGTTCCATCACAGGAGCATGCTGACGATTCTCGAATGCCAAAACGTCGAAAGTACTGACCGAATCTTCCATGTCCTGTTAGGAGTTGCGTTAGCTGATATGTGATTTTTAAGTGATTTGCGTTTAACCTATCTTTGACGGAAGGGAAAAATCTTTTTGTGAGGCTTCCGTTCTCAGTTTGTTGCCAATGATCCTCCCATTTGCTGGATAATGAATCTTTGATCATATTTTTTATTTCTATGACAGGGACTTTTTCATATATTAATGGTAAATCTTCTGATTGGGTTGCCAGCTTGGCCAATGCATCCACGTTTTCGTTACTTTCAGTTCCATTGTGACTTTTTATCTATTTCAGTTTTATTTTTCAGTTTTGTAGATGTAATTTATTATTTAGGGAAATGGCAATTGTAATTTTAATTGAATCGATTTTTATCCGACTGTCTGTGAAAATAATGGCTGTTTTTGTGGAATCACTAAATACGGAGTCTTCCAGTTTTTCTAAGGCTTTTTCAATTGCTATTGCTTCCGCTTGGTTATTGGAACAAAGAGGGTGAAGCCTGAAACTTCGTTTAGTGACTTCGTGACTATTTTTGTAAATTATGTAAGCACATCCAACGCAGTTATTAATTTTACTTCCATCTGTAAATACTTGGAATTCATGATTGACATCATTCGTATCAAATATGTTAATCATTTTACCAGGATTCAACCAGTTGTTAAAGAGAATTGGTAAGTCGTGACTCTGTTTTTTTCTAGCGTCTTTCATATACCGATAAGTTTCAGATGTTCCTTTAATTTTTAAACAGATCGAAGTAATTCCGCCAACAAGCGTGCAGCGTCGTAGGACACAGTACGGAAACCTCTAATTATCCGAATGGCAATACTTCTCTGAACTGACTTGAGTTTCCTTTGGTTGTGTAATTTGTCTAAAGCTGTAATCCATGCAGGTGCCGCATTGGTCATCAAGGGAACAATAGCACCTTCATAGATAATTTTTAATGCTGGTGATCCTATTCCCCAGGAGACCTTAGCCATTTTTGATAATGAATTAATTATTTTCAGAGCTTTATTGCAAATATCATTGACGTGGAGGTTCCAATTCTGCTTACTGTCAAAATGTACACCGAGATATATTAGATCTTTAACTATTTCAAGTTTTTTGCCATCCATGAAAACCGAGACAGAGTGGTTTACCCTTTTACGTATAAAATGAATGGCTTTTGATTTATTTTCATTGAGAACAACTTTGTTGTTGGTTGACCATTCAAAAATTTAGTTTAAGCAAACGTTTCCAGTCATTTCTAATTCTAATCCAGTCTTCCCTGTAATTAGAAGTAGGAAATCGTCAGCAAATGCAATCACTTCTACACCAGTAGGATAATTCAGCTTCAATACAGAATCAAAGAAAATGTTCCAAAATCCTGGTCCGCAACATGATCCCTGCGGACATCCCTTAGTAACCCTTTTGCTAACAGAGATTGTTGTCGTGTCAAGAGTTGCGATTCTATCGCTAAAATAACTTTTGGCCAGCTGGAAAAGATTTTTCGGGCATTGGAAAGTACGCAGTTGCTTAAATGTTGCGTGCCACCATGCTGCGCCGAAAGCTCCCTTGACGTCCAAAGAAACCATTAATACATCATTTTTATTCCATAAGTTTGTTTGAATAAACTCTTTTGTCCTATAAACAGAATCAGTGGTACTTTTTTGAGCTGTGAATCCATATTGGTTCTCACTTAAGCGCTTCTCTCTGTTTAAAAAATACATAATCCTGTTAATCATTAGCTTTTCTAGTAGTTTACCGCTGAGAGGAAGCAAACTTATGGGGCGATATTTTGAGGCATCGTCGGAAGTTTCCTTGCCAGGTTTTTCAAAGTACCTAATGATGGATTGTTCCCAAATGTTCGGGAATTTACCTCTATTTGGGCATTGGTTAAAATTTGTTTCATGAAATTTAGGGAAGAATTCGATAGTTTTACCAAAGATATTGCTGCCGGGGGATTTTTTGGGGTTCATGCCTTTCGTTATCGAAGTAATTTCGCACAAGGTAAAATTTAAATAATTTTCCATGTCTACTTCGTTTTTCATCATTTGTCTACAGTATTTATGGTAATTTGTATCTGCCTCGTCCCCATCATTAGGTACGAAATGGTCCATAATGACGTCAACGGTATCTTTTAGGTTATTTGTATAATCGCCGTTCGAATTCTTAATTGTGTGTAAGTTTGTTTGAGGATTAATTTTGTTGGAGACTATTTTGTATAATATGTTCCATGTTTGTGCTGCTATTGTGGAGGAGCAAAATTCTCTCCAAGATTGTAATTTTAAGATATTAATTCGGTTCGAGTATTGTTTTTTCCAATCAAAGTAATCCTTTTTTCTCGCATCTCGCAAATTAGTGTTATTGTAAGTTCTTTGAAATTTTCTTCTTTTTGCATTTACAATTTTACGTAAGTTAGCTAATTCTTTCGTCCACCAACTAACGGTTTTCTGGTTTCCTGTGTTATATCTATTATTATTTTTAACAATTGGCATTGATTTTCTACAAGCGTTTTTCCAAGATTGGACGTTGCTAGGATGGTTTCAATATCCTCTACACTTTCAGTATAGCCTTTATACCTTTCAAGTATAGGAGCGAGTTTGGTATCGAGAATGTCCAGGTCAACAGGGACATTTATCTGAAATTCATTAAAAAATAAATTAGAGAGTTCGCAAAAGAGATTTTTACCAAAGTTCTCCCGGTTTGCATTTTTTGTTATATATCTATAGCTTTTCGGTCCCATGTTATTTGAGGTATTTTGATGTCGAGACGTTGAGATTGTGAAGTTGAGAATTCTATGGTCAGAATAGTTTTCTTCATCTTCCACAACACAATTATTCATGAATGGCAGGAGGGAATATGATGTTACTGTCAAACGTAATGGTATTTGTACATTGTAATATGTCAATGTAGCTTTCCCCGTTTTAAGATTGAAAAGTTGGCTCATTTTTATTGTTATTTATCACCCATAGTTATTTTAGAAGATAGAAATGTCTCTAGGTTTCTTCCTCTGGAATTAGTTAGGGTGTCAAACAAATATGTGGAGCGAACATTGCTATCTAATGTGAGAAGGCAAAAGTTGGTTGACCCGAGCTGCGGTATGGAATCCAGTTTTATATGGTTGCCTTCGATATTTGTGTAGCAATCTAGATAAATGCTTGCTACCAGCGTTTGGAAACTATTAGTATGAATTTTTAAGAAAACCATGTCCTCATTGGAATGCTGAGATAAGAGAATAGTACCAATATGTTTATTAATGATCAGAATGGCAGCGCTGACACGATTTTGCCCTGCTTGAATGATTTTATAACTCTTTGGCCACTCTGTTGTTTATGCAATATGGTTTCTGTAAGAAAGCTATATCAATTTGTTTAGAGTTGATAAGATCGCAATGATTGTGAATAGCCCTAATAGACCTCTGTAGATTGATTTGGAAACACTTAAACGAAAGCACGGAGCTAACAGGCACCGAAGTGTATGTTTTCGATTTTCCTCTCTAGTTTAAGTTTATAAGTAGGGCACTCACGACTCATAATTGCGTGACCTGTATTGAACTTATTTCCGTCTTTGCCATATCTATTATGATTAATACAATTGCTGCATTTAAGTTGCTTTGGACTTTTGTAGTCTTTCAGACAGTGTGGACCAGAGCAAAGAGGACAAATGGTTTCGGCTTCACAATTTTTAGTATGACGATTGCATTTGTCGCATTTGTAACACCTGAAAATCGCTATATAATCTGCGCAATTACAAAAACTGCATTTTAATTTTAATTTCCCCCAGCTTTCTAGTAGCTTTTTTGTCAAAACTGGGGTGACTTCAATAATTAAATTTCTTCTATTGCTACTCCTCCCCGTGAATATGAATTCCATCATTCTCTTGAATAATTTCTGAATTTTGAATTTTAATTACCTCCATTGCATTGCTAACATTAATATCCTCTGGAATATTATAAACAATTATTCGCGGCAGCAATTTTTTGCTTTCGCTTATGCTTAGTACTTGGCTACACTTTTCATTAACCTCTTGGCATAATTTTGTTACAACATTCTTTTCTTTACAAATTGTTAGTAAATTGTCCTTGCCTATAACTTGCATCTTTTCAATTCCAATCTTTAGTTCACTTGAATTCGACCTTTTTCATCTTTTAATTCTTCTCCTGATTGGCTATTACGTGGTTTGAAGTTGGCCTTGAATTTCATATTCTGTCTGTTTGTGTGGTGGAGTAAGAAATAAACTTTAAGTTTTACATAAACTTTTTTCCTTCAACACAATTCGTTAGAGTTTATATGTTTGTTTAAGAAAGGGATTTGAAAAAACTGACTAACAAATATCGATACTACTACATATATTAAATACATTGGGTTTCGCCAGAAGTGCGTCCGATTTTTAAATATACCTTCTTACGTAAGAAATTGGCAAAAATCGAACGAATTTTTTTCCAGAACAAGCTGTTTCCCAGAAGAGAACAAATCGTGAGTACAAATTCGAAAGTTAGTATTCATTGCTTTGTTTAATATATTTTCCTACCTATTATGAAGTTGTTATAAGTTTCAGAGAGTTATAAAATTTACCAAGGTAAGTACGCCATCTTATAGGAAAAATCGTCAACTCAAAAGAAATTTTTGGCCAATCCAATGCTATATACATATCATGAATTAAATCCAAAAAAAGTTTAAAAAATATTGCCTTATACATTGTAGGCGCTTAAAGAGATTTTAATTGAGTCAAGTTTCGAAAAGCGGACTGTATTATATTTTACTTAAATTGTAAGTACCTTGAATTTGTTGAACTTTTTTTAATCCGTAAATTGATTGAAAAAATACAAACCAGATTGGATATCGAATATCGAACCAACACACTAAATTCGAAGTAGCATTTGTAAATAAAAATGGGGTTTAATTTGCACGAATAAAAGTCACAATAACGAAGTATTCATAGAAAAATTATGATTTTTGATTCAATGCAGTACACAGACTTCGAATAATCGTTCAGGTTAATTAATTAAAGTAACAAGATTTAGAGATTTACGCCATCAACAGCTGCGCCATGGTTCTTCACAAAACGGAATCAAAACTAAAGTATTTTTCGAAATATAGAAAAAAAATAAAACAAAACAAAACGTAAATTAGGAAATATCTAAGTTCGTGGCACCATCCATGAGTTTAATAATACACAAAAATCAGTTCGAAACTAAACATTCATGTATTTATTATGACTAACCTTCGACCACATAATTTACTGGACACAGTGCTGCATTGTTAAGAGATCCTGACCGAGCTGGGAAACATCGTGCTAAAGTAAAAAGCATCATAGGTCACAAGCATGGGTGTGGGCCTTCACTCTGCAAAATGGATGCTTTACTGTAGTTAGTGAACGCAACTTTGGATTTCTCTTTTCCATTATGGTAAATTACTGCGTGACATATAATTCTAAAGAAAAAGTGAAGAAAGATGGAAGTCACTGATTTCACAGATAAGAATAACAAAATACGTTTTGAACAAAATATTTTTTTTCTATTTTCATTATTAAACATCCAATCTTGGTATGGGGAATAACCAATATTATAGATCAATTTGGAATTCTATGACATGTTTTCTATGTAGTTATGAAATAACCATTTAATTTGCTGAAAGAAATAACCGTTTCTAACACTATAATAATCACTTCACATCTACTGGAAAAAAAAAGTTAATCTTATAAAAATTAATTGAGTGGACTACCCAGAATTCAATCTTATCAGGAGTTTGCTGCTCAAAGATATTCAAGGGCTTACTTAAAATCAGTGTAGGAACTGCAGAAATTGTGTTGTAAAACTGTTTCTCATGAACAGTGTTATATTAAAAACAAAACTTATAAAAACCAATTTCATTTGAGCTGGAACGTAGCTTTATGGAAGTCGCATTCTGCCACAGGACAGCTTTGATTTTAAAAATAAAATCTAGTTTATTTAATTTAACTCTGATTTCTCTTTATTTTATCTAAGATTGGTTTTAAAACTAATATATATATAATAGATATACTTGTAACTAACTATATACTATAATTCATATATATATAATTCATATATATACTATAACTAACTATACTATAATCATATATATATGCCTATAACTAACTATATACTATAACCCATATATATACTATAACTAACTATATATTATACCCCAAGCATCTTATTTTAGCACTTGTGACTCCAAAACACTAGGCTTATGGGTGGATATGCTATAGTTTGGCCTCGGATCAATTTCACACCAGATTTTACTGGGTCGATTACATTTTATATTTCAATATGATGACTTAATTGAATCTGAAGAAGGAAAACAACTTCATAAGTCCGATTCTTGAGGGAAAACAAAAAGTTTGCTTTAGAAGTAACTAACGGCGACAGATACGTTTAATCTCACAACCGTATTTTGCTGACATTTCCTCCAAAAATAATAAAACTGAGCTACCGTAGATCTGTTCCGGCCTTTTTCACAGCCCAACATTGCCAATTATTTAAGTGTGGAAATGTTCCCACACCTGCACTCGAAAAGCATGTATTCGGGCCTTAAATGCAGGAGAGAAAGTTTCGCTAAATAAAGGGCACGGTCAAATAATGCGAATGATGTATGGGAACATTTTTCCACACTTAGATAATTTGCAATGTCGGCCTGAGAGAAAGGCCGCCACAGATTATTCTATTAATTTTTATCATCCGAAGCATGGAAAAATGCAGACTGACGTCTAAAATTAACAAATAAGTTGCAGTTTTCTTACAAAAGCTTGAACTTAATGAAAAAAAAAATTGTAGAAAAGGGTATTGCTATTGGAGATGATGGTACAAAATGCGTATTTAGAGTTTATTACATTATATGTTCGCGCCCCAAGGTTAGTCCAAGATATTTCCAAGACGGAATTGACAGCTTAACCTAACACCCTAATGGTATATTTATAAACATTGTTTATAAATATACCGACTTGCCAATAAGGTTTATATAAACAACCTTATTGGCGAGTCGAAAACAACTCAGCGGGCTTGAAAGCGAAAGTGATAACCAATAGGGCGGGGACACTATTAATTGAATAATCACTATACTTGTAAAATAAAAGCGGAAAGAAAGGCATAGTTATAAGAAGAAAAATGTATTCTATGTCATTACTTAATTCATAAATTTCCGTTTTTAATTTCAACGTTATCATCAAACAAGAATTAAAATCAAAGGGTGGGGAAGGGACTTTCATACTTTTGATTATCTATTGTATTTGAGGAACAGGAGTACTCAGTATTTGAAATGATGATACACAATTTCAGCATTGTTAAAATCTTACATTATAAGAACAATTACAATGAAAAAATGAAAATAAAATAAAAGTGTGAAGTACTTAAAGAACGAATTCGCCAAGCAGTTGCCATTTCTAATAGAAAACATTGCATCTGAAGTATATTACATTAGGAAATAAAGAATGGCCTTATTTCAAATTATCTTGTAAATACAATAGAACCACGCTTATCTGAAATAAAAGGGACAGATTCGATTTAGGAGAAGTAAAATTTCGGATAATCCGGAAATTCAATTTTCAGTATAAGGGTAAAAAATCACATTCAATGGCATATAATAAGTTCCTTCAATAACGTCCTTTAAATTAAAGTAACTTTTCTTTTAACAGCTGTCATTTGAGGTCCCGCAAATTTTCTATAGAAAATAATATAATTATTCTATCTCAATAACGTCCTTCTAATTAGTGAATATTTTTGTTCAACTGCCGCATTATTGTGGTTTCGGCAAATGCTTCATATTGTTAATGTGTTTCTGATCAACAACCTCATTTTTTTTTTTTACCAACATTTAGCTTTGTTCTCTTTTTTCTCGCCAAGATGTTTTAGTAAGGAATTAAGAAGTTTGGATCATATTTATGATGATACAATAAAAGGAAGTCTGGTTAATTTAGGTGAAGATACTTTGGATTATATGAAACAGAGGGACAACTACCCCCTCCCCCCACCTCCAAGTTTTGAAGAAGCCAGTAATATTCTAAAAGTCCTCCGCAGGTATATTATCTCATCTGACAGAGAAATCAGTCCGTTTCAATTTCTTGAAAAATAGACAAAAATATTCTATAAACTTCACCAAAATCAAAACTATCGACTCTTTTTATTTTTTAAACAGAAAAAAAAATATCTGTAAGTCATCACTTCCATTACTATAATATTTGTATTATTATTGCACTGTATGCAATTTTATTAAATTATGTCAGGTGTAATTTAAATAATAATAACGTTTTTTAAACACTCCAATGTATTTATTAAATGTATTGACATTTCTGAACCTGCGATGGTGAAAGGAAATCATAACATTAAAATAAGTCCTTCATTTTAATATTTTATTATTATTAACGAATTTTTCTGATTAACGACCTCCTTTTTCGGTCTCCAGAAATTCGTTAATGGGAAAGATTATTGTATTCCTAAACTACTATATCGATAATAAAAAACGTCACAAAGTATCCGTTATTAAGGTACTGACTGCTTTGGAAATAATCTGATATCGCTATATATGTATATCCAGTATATACAAGTCGCTTTTATATTCAATATATACCGTTTGTATTGATTTCGTAAGGCCATGAAACATATGGACAAGAAAACAACTATGAAAGTTTTTGTCAAAAAAAATTGAATGTGTGTCTGTTTAAAATATATATAATAATAATAATTACAAAAACAGTGTTGCAGATCATTTCGGTTAGGCAAACTTTGGATAAACAAGGTTTTACTGTAAAAATATATTGACCTAATGCTAAAAATGTATTTTCCAATTCCGCTGTTTATGCATTAGGGTCAAAACTAGCCTACATGTTAAAGGTTAACATAGGGGCAGTCCGAGGTCGATTTTGAACCCAAGCGGCCTGGTACCCTCCGGCGAAAACAGGAGATTTTCACAGATGCACAGTGAGCCATATAGCCTACGCGATAAAAGTGGCCAAAAGTCTCTGAAAGAATTTCTCTAAAGATGTCTCTAAAAATTTCTTTAAACTTGTCTCTTTTTAAAGAGATTTTTTACTATTGGGTCCATTAAAAAAATTTTAACTTGACTTCAGTTTGGCTCCCCCATCCAAACGGGGCCCCGGGTCGCCCTGCCCTTGAGCAGCCCCTGGAATAGAAGTTAAATATTTTAATGTTACATGCAGCAATATTTTATATATTGTCATTTCATAAAAAGAAGGATAGCCTTAAACACTATTTTATAAATTATGTTAAACAAGTCAAAGGTCGATAAAGTTAATGGAATACATGTAGTTATAGAAATACGGATAGTATAAAATGAACCTGTTATTGTCCTAAACTAATAATGAATATATTTTAATGGCGTAGAATAAAATGATCGCTACATAGATACGCCAATCAAATTATATACTTTATTATGAAACCAAGTTATTTCCAGTTTTTAGAATAATATTTAAGAGAATTATTCTAATTTTTTCAATTAAATGTGTTATTAAGTTTTATAATTCAAGTCTTTTTCTTCCCCTTTTTATTATTTGCCGTGTCGTGGGTTAAATTGAAAAGTGTTAATTCATGACTTACATTTATTTTGTAACTAGTTATATTGTACAAATTAAATAAATTTTATATACTCAAATAATATTTTAAATATTATTATAAATTATATTTTTCCTACGCCCACCAGTGGAGATATTTACAATCTATTTAGTATCGAGTAGTGTTTACTGCCAGTTGAAGGCGATATGTTGTCTGTCATTTCTTCATAGAGGCACCATACAGCAGGAGCGGACTGGACTGCCGGCCAGCTAGCCAGCCCTCTGGCCGGTAGGCCCTCATGGGCAATAGGACTCGCGCCTCCGAATAGGCAAGGACTCGCGCCCTCTGATAATCCAAGGTATGCGCCCTTTGAGAGGACCCAGTCCGCCCCTGCCATACAGGCGACTGATATCACCCCACGATACATATTCAGACGACCAAGCTTATTTGGGTAACCTTGGGACCTTTCGTTGGGAACCCAAAGCAAGCAAGTTCGAAGGCGATGGCTATAACCACTGGACCTCCAGGGTGCTATAAAAATATTTTGGCGTCATAAATTTTCAGTTACTAATTGCATTATCTGTACATATACATGTACACACGAAAATAATCGTAGGAATTCCGATAGATTATTTGGAATTCTATGATCATTTTGCACCTTCGTGAAAACATGAAATGAAACACAATTAAGGAAAACAAAATGTCGAAAAACAATTTATATTTTCTGTAACAATATCAATGTATAAAAATAAAAGAACATCTTTTCTTTTTCTTTCTGTAACAAAATGAATTAAATTATGATTCTGTACAAATATTCATTCACTAATACTTTACCAACAATCGTATATTTTGATATTGATATACACTACTGTAACAAAATATTAGAGGATAGTGAACTATATTCCAACGAAAAAGATCCATGTTTTTGTATCTGATCATTGTAAAATTAACTTTCTATTTATATTGTGCGATATCATATGCTGGAAATAGATTATCAAGTTGATCTTGAAATTATTTACCTTTTAAAAACTAAGCTGGAGAATTAAGAAAAATTAATATTGCACTATTCTCTAATACTTTGTCAAATCAGTGAGTGTAAATAAGTTTAATACGTATACTTTATGACTAAAAACAATATAAATTGGTAATGGACGTTGGTCAAATTTTCAGAAAAACGTTGGCGAGCAATGAAAAAATTTTGACACGTCAAACATCAGAAATTTATTATTGCACCTTACAATTTCAAGTGCATTTCATTAATCTTCATCACGTGTCTGATAAAGAATTCTAAATAACATATTGCGCTTTCAGAAAAGTCATAAAAATTTAAAGCAATTGGATGTTCTACCTTCGAAATCATTGTTTTAAAAGATCTTGATTGTAACCAATTGACTTTTAGAACTGTGGAATATATATGGATGCTGTTATATATTTAATTTGCATTAATTATAGGTTTTCTCCTAAAATACACGGCTTATATTATCCTGTTAGAAAAAGCAACTCACAGTTTTATCATTGTTAGAAGTAAATATTTCCATGTGCAAAGTAGATAAGATTTAAGAAGAGTACAGTTAATAGAATTCCCCTTTTTTTTACAAAAAACGTAAGCTTTTATAAAGATATGAGACAGTGGGAATTGAGTCAAAGAGAGTAATAATAACTCATAATAAAATAAACGTTTTTAAAACAACCTCGAATGTGAAAAGAAAGGGAGCTATATAATTTCAAAACGTCGGCTGCATCTGTACGTGTTTAATTATTTGTATTATTATGATGAACTAAATTATCACCTTGATATTTTTAATCTTCCTTCGTTTTAAAATTTTTATAATAATGAGTTCGTAAAAGACCGTATGTTGATATTCGCACCACAGGTGATAGATTAGGTTGGTGTTTATTTTTTGAATGTAAAGGAAATTAAAGAACCATAAACATACATATAATGAATTGTATACAATTTATATGGCCTGCAAAAGGGTTGCTGGTATCTAACTGGAAGGAGACCCACACGCTGAACGTATGTGACGATGTGTGGAACCGGCCAGGCCAGTAACCTAGTGTCCTACCCCGCCTTCAAGTGGTGCAGGCTGAGCTTTCTATTTATGTGGCAAATTAATATTTGCTACACGGATAGAAAGGCGGAAGGGGAGGGCTAATTCACCAACCCGTCTAGCCAGCGTGGTGAAATTATGGCTAATTCCTCCATTATGTTGACACACCAGAAACCATGGCCCCTAGTCTCCAGGTGCTGGAGTGCTCCTGATCAAGGCAGCGGTCAGTGTGGCATGAAAGCAGGGGGTGCTAAGAATCACTGGAATGGCCCAGGCTGCCGTTTGTTATTGACCTTGGCTACGTTTAATGGACGATCCCTTGCTTCTGAAGCAAAACTTCAGGAATTGGAAGAGGAACTAGACAAGATCAAATGGGACATTGTAGGACTCAGTGAAGTTAGAAGAAAAGGTGAAGAGTTGGTGGAACTGAAAAGCGGACATTTGTTTTATTATAGAGGAACGGAAACTGGAAGAACAAGTGGTGTTGGCTTCTTAATCAACAAAAGAATTAAAGACTGTCTTCTGGAAGTTGAAAGTACATCAGATCGAGCAGCGAGGCTCGTTGTTCAACTAACCCAGCGATACCAACTTCAAATAGTACAGGTATATGCACCAACATCAAGCCATACCGACGAAGAGGTTGAAGAATTTTATGAAGAAATCAAAGAGTTACACACCAAAGGGAAACAACATATCAAGCTCATCATGGGGGATTTCAATGCAAGAATTGGACAACAGGAACAAGGAGAGACATCGGTTGGTAAATACGGATATGGGGAAAGGAATGAACGTGGCGATCAACTCATCGAATTTGCAGAAGCTGAAAATCTTAGCATCATGAATTCATTTTTTAAGAAGAAACCGCAAAGAAAATGGACATGGAAACACCCAAATGGGGGAACTAGTGAAATTGACTATATCCTGGCAAACAAGAAATCAATTTATTTTATATAAATCGAACACTACGCAGATTAAATCAAACAACAATGTCAATCAATCAACGTTTATTGGCGTAGTGATACCAACGCCGATGGTATGGCGTGATTAGATGGTGAAACGTTCGAAAGAAAATAAATATTTCTGCCTTCGGTGGGACCTGAACCCACGACCTTCCACTTGCCGGGCGGAGGCTCTACCCACTGAGCTACAAACTCTGGCAACAATATATATACGTTCGTAAAGAGATTATATATTGTCCTTCGTAGCTCAGTGGGTAGAGCCTCCGCCCGGCAAGTGGAAGGTCGTGGGTTCAGGTCCCACCGAAGGCAGAAATATTTATTTTCTTTCGAACGTTTCACCATCTAATCACGCCATACCATCGGCGTTGGTATCACTACGCCAATAAACGTTGATTGTTTGACATTGTTTAAGAAATCAATTATTGAAGATTGCAGTGTACTGAACAGATTTAATACTGGAAGTGATCATCGAATGGTGAGATGTAAAGTGCACTTAAATACTAAATTAGAACGACAGAAGCTCATTAGGAAACAAGTAAGTAAGAGGGTGGATCTAATGAAACTGAAAGTAAATACCGAGGCATTCAAGTTGGAATTAAAAAATCGCTTTTCTGCACTGGAAGGACTTATTGATGAAAGTGATATCTCAGAAGCAAATGAAAACATTGTTAAGACAATAGTTGAAACTGCTGGGGAAATTGGTGGTGTAACCTGTAAAAAGCACAATAGCAAATTATCTGAGAAGACGAAACAGCTCATGAAAAGGCGAAGAGATATGAAGGTGGACAATCGAAATACCAGTTCCAGGATTGAGTACATAGAACTTTGTAAAACTCTGCGCAAAAGCATGAAAGAAGACATAAGAAAATTCAACTGTGAGCTAGTAAGGAAAGCCATTGAAAATAACAAGAGCCTTAGGGTTGTTAAAGGAAGTTTATCTGTTGGGAAGAAACACATCATTGCATTAAAAGGAGAGGATGGCACCGTAACAAGAAATAGGGAAGAAATACTTAGAAGAGTTGAAGAATTCTACAAAAATCTATACGAAAGTAACAGTGAATTAAACGAAGACATTGAAATAGTCGAAGGAACAGCTCCTAAAATCTTAAAAGAAGAAGTTTCATTTGCAATAAAAAATATGAAGAAAGGAAGAGCCCCTGGTGATGATGGTATTACATTAGATATCCTAAAAGAAGCTGGAGAATATGTAGAAGACATACTTGCAAAATTCTTTACCAAATGTCTTAACAGCGGTAACATACCAAACCAATGGGATTCTGCAACAGTAATTCTTTTGCATAAAAAAGGTGATAAAGAGGATTTGAAAAATTACCGACCAATTAGCTTGTTACCTGCTATTTATAAAATCTTCACAAAAGTGCTAACACATCGCCTGCAGAAAAAATTAGATGCAGCTCAACCAAGAGAACAAGCTGGATTTCGAAGTGGATTCAGTACAGTGGACCATATTCAAGTATTAAGAGAATTAATTGAAAGAACACATGAATATGAACTTCCATTGTGTGTGGCATTTATTGACTATGAGAAGGCCTTTGACTCTATTAAAACATCAGCAGTCATCAACTCTTTAAGATCAACAGACATTGAGGATGTGTACATTGACATGGTGAAACGTGTGTATAAAAATGCAAGTGCAAAATTTCGGTTACATAAAGATACCAAAACTATCAAAATTGGTAAAGGTGTGAGGCAGGGAGATACCATTTCTCCAAAACTTTTTACTTCAGCTTTACAGATGATTTTTCAGCAGATAAATTGGAATAACAAGGGAATAAAAATAAATGGTGAATATTTAAATCATTTGCGGTTTGCTGATGACATTGTTATTTTTTCAACGAACCCATTAGAACTCCAAGACATGGTACAGGAGCTCTCAACTAGAAGTAAAGAAGTTGGACTCAAGATGAACCTACAAAAAACTAAGATCATGTTCAATAATTTCGTAGAGGAAACAAAAATACAAGTTGACAACATTGAGCTAGAAATTGCTGATTCATATATTTACCTTGGCCAGCTGATTTCAATGGATGGCAACATTATGAAAGAACTCAACAGACGTATTAAACTTGGCTGGAGTGCATTTGGAAGAAACAGTTTTATCCTGAAGGGGAAATTGCCTTTGTGTCTAAAAAGAAAGGTCTTCAACCAGTGTGTATTGCCAGTCCTCTCTTATGGATCAGAGACATGGAGTCTAACAGTTGGAGCAATACGAAAGTTACAGACAACGCAAAGGAGCATGGAGAGGTGCATGCTTGGAATAACTAGGAGAGATCGAAAAAGAAACACTTGGGTGAGAGAGCAAACTAGAGTAGAGGACATCATTGTTAAAGTAAAAGGGCTGAAATGGCGATGGGCTGGGCATATTGCAAGAAGAACTGATCAACGATGGACAACAGAAATTCTGAACTGGATTCCAAGAGACCACCGAAGACCTAGAAAACGTCCTCAAACTAGATGGGTGGATGAAATAAGAAAACAGGTTGGGGTGACGTGGAAGCGAATTGCTCAGGATAGACTTGTGTGGAAAGCATTTGGAGAGACCTTCATCCAGCAGTGGATAGATAATGGTTGAATATGATGATGATGATGATGATATATATTTAATTTTTTTTCAATTTTCACGTAGGGTTGCTCACTAAATATGTTATATTGTATTTGATCTTTAATCAAATAAACGACAACAGTGATTTGAAATATTACATACGCGAATTTAGTTAGAAATTAATTACTGTCTTTCACGAATGTTAATCAAAACTAATTGTTAATAATATGTAAACTTATATAAATGAAAAATAAAATAATTTTTTTTTTACACGAGAAAACACATTCCTAAAGCCAAACATTTCATAGTCTGAGACACTTACGTGCATCAGTGTTTTTACTAACACGTAACATAAAAAGTGCATCATATCTGTAAAAACTTATTATTTATAAGATGCTGCATTTGATACATATTTGTAATGCAAAAATTTTTACCTGTGTTTATACATGTTTATCTATTATGTGTATGTTGTTTTCGCGATTTCAATACATGAATCTTTCATGAATTATTTAATATTTTTCCACCCTTTCTCTTATAATTATCCATCACTTCTAATCATCCCATCTGACCTTTAATTATTACACTTAAATCTTTACACTACACGTATATATTTATACAGGGCCATGCAAACCTTGTCGTTATTGGCGACTGGATTTTTGTAGTTGGGGAGTCGCAAATCTTTTCTTACTAGGTTCTAGGGTTTTCTTCTTAAGGTGGATGTGTGTCGGTCTTATCTGGCAAATAGAATTTCAAATTTTCGAGCTCTACATATGCATACCTGCCAACATTGAAAAAGCTTTTCAGAAGAATTGCAAAAGATTTCGGGAGCATTGTTTGAATGCAACGTGAAGACGATAATTTTAAAGTAAATGTAATTTTGTTGTGTTGCATGATAATATTAACTTAACAACATTTCTCTCATACAACATTTGGTAAATTTACATTATACTGCAACATTTCCAATTTGATTAGTTTAATAACTTTTCACTTCTCTCTCTGCTGAAATCACAAAAGTTTCTGACATGTTCCATTAAAAAGTGTATTTACATCTTTTTCGATATATTCGAATACGGAAAAAAACATATTTGAAGCAAACGTAGTATGTTTATGTGGTTTATAGGAAAATAAATAAAATTATTTGTCATTATGACTACAATCTATACTTGTGTTTATTATACCTTGGCTAACACATCAAAATGCCTGCCTAGAAATTGCGCTTTAGAACCAAAGAATTGTTCTAAAGTGTTCAATTCACACAGATTAAATACAGCAACAGTTAAATGAGATTCAAAATTATTTTTGATTCTAATTTCAGTAATTCTAGGTTTCA
>QLNU02015360.1:99534461-99547824 GCA_006491805.2 Dysdera silvatica
TCATTGGTCTTCCGCGGTATTTTCATTTTCAGGAGAACGTCAATACATTTTGCGTAAACATTTTAATTTTTCCAAAGAATATATAAAACACCTCATGTATACAGGGCTAAAATCTATGCAAAGTAGTATAGTTGCTAGTTATTATCTACCCTTCTCAGGGATAGCACAATTGTCAAATTTTCAACACACAAAGTCTAGGCAGGTTCTTTTGGTTTTTTTTTTGTCATTTTTTCATGTGAAATTTTGCAGATACAGTCGAACCTAGTTTAAGACGAACACACTTAAGACGAATTACACTTAGTCAGAACTGTTTTCTGACATCCCGTCAGATTGTATAGCATACTATCCTTCCAGGATAAGACGAATTACTGACGAGCAGATTTTCTGTTCATCTTGATGCTCGTCTTAACGAGGTTCGGCTATAGTAATTTTGCGACATCAACGCTTGATCTCAAGCTAGAGCTTTTCATGTATAGGAGAAAAAGAGAGACATCGCCTTGGCGCGGAGTCGAACCAGGGTCTCTCCGTTCAATTACATTTTAACATTAAATCCTCTAGTTTGAGCTCAAGCGTGGGTGTCAGGAAATCACTATATCCAAAATAATATAATTAACACTTATTAGATTTATAAACAGAATAATACTATATCATAGAATTTATTAAAAACTTACCAATCGGCCAACTTTATTGTTGTGCAAGTTCACTAACGCTCTTGTGTCTTTGGCATGTTCACGGGAGTCTAAAAACTCTTTTGAGATTTTGTTTCCAAATTTCACGTTGTCGCTACATCCACCCCACTTCCATCCGTTAAATCCTTTGAATATACATGAATATGTATGGTTAAATTTATATATTTAATATATTAAATATAGACATATATATTTATTTCATATACGGTGAGGTTGAATTTATATCTAAACCATTTACGCTGGAATACATCAATAGCGAACGACATTTGTAAAATTGGCACTTAAAACTTTATAGCACATACTAAACTGACAGTATAAATTTTATTCGGAGTCTAGTTAATGCAATCTTGCTTTTGTAAATTATATTAACGTGTGCTTAGTACCTTAATATGTTTGGAAATACTGTGAGAGGGAGAGAGATAAAGAGAGAGAGAAGGGGGAGAGTGAAAAAGGCGTTCGTCATTGGGAGGCAGCCCATAATGCCATTTGAAAACCAGTGCTGAAATGATAAATTTTCATCAGAGTTCATGAACTGCATAATTGAGACTATATCTCTCATTCTCCAAAATTATTGACCTCATGCAATGTTAAAACATCATACGTGTATCAATTAAATTACTCAACAAGTATGTCACGAAACTATAAAATTATTGAATTATTTTTAACATTGATATAATCAATTTATATTATTGGTATACATTTTCATCTAATTCTGTGAATAACTATTTCCCATTTTTTCTTAAACAAAAGAACTTATCAAGTAAAAAGTTCTTTTGTTTTAAGCATTCTTAAAAAGTTGACGGTACTCGCATGATTAGAGATTTTATTAATCGAAGTAAGTTTAATTTGATTTGATTAATTGCAATTAACATTACCTACAATCATATAATTGGCTAATGTGCTTCACATAGAAAAATCTGGACTCCCCTTAAAGCTAAATATATGAACTTGGTTGTTTCTTTATGATTCTTTAATTTTTGTTTGCATATTTTAAGTCTTGAGACCCATTATGGGTTATCAAGAACAGGGCTGACAGCTTAATATGTTCGTCAAACTACTGTGACGTTTACCATTATGCTCATACAACTCAGCCCAGCTGGTCTGAAGGCGGTGGTCACACTCTTTTTAATTTTACTCACTACTTTTAAATTTTAAAAAGGCTTCCTATCACGAATAATTACTTAGATTAAGCAGTTTAGGAAAAGTGATAGTCGATTGGCGAAGTGCTCAGTGTGGAAAAAAAAAGTGGGGGTAAACTTCATATTCTAATTTTGCTATAGTTCTAGGCAGTGGAGTCTGGTAGTCAAGTTGCAGAGTTGCGCAACAACCAGTTTTTCATTACAAGGAAAAAGAAATTGTGTTAATATTTTTATTGTTATTATTTTATTAGAATATGTTCATTTAGCTTGAAATATGTCACAAAAATGATCGCAGTCAATCCAAATACTTCAATAAACGGTCCGATATTTAGAATAGCATATCTGCTAGCCTCCGATGTTGCAGCAGAACAGCAACAGCGAGTTGCTAAGGAGCTAGGTATGGATGGGTACAAACACTAGACACAATCATTGCATTCATCAGACAGAAAGGCGAGTATGTTGCATAAACTCTGCAACCCGTGCGTCTCTCTCTCTCGTTAGCTGCGCGCAGAAATTCTGAGCAAAACCTTAGGCTAGAGGTCTTCAACATTTTTCAGTCCAAGGGCCAATTTTGCTTATTTTTGTTGGCCGGCGGGCCGCACTACTGCACCAGTAATATAAAAACTGAACAAAAGTGGATCCATGGGGAGGAGGGGGCTCAGGGGCGCCTCTATATCTTCATTTGATGCCATTTTTTCTTAAGTCTCTACATTGGTTTTGCTCGTTCCCCGAAAATATTTTTTGGATCCGCCACTGGGACTATATATATATATATACATACATATTATAATGTAAAAATAGATATGAAAGAAAAAACACTTACAATACATTTGACTACTATAGCCAAGTGAGTAGGCATAGCTTTTGAGACCCTCCGTTTTGGCTGCTTGAAAAGTCTATCAATATAGGGTATTATTTTTGATGTTGCAACACTAAGGGTATTTTCAAGGTGGACGTCAATTATTCTAGTCTTAAATTTTGATTTTACCAACTTCATTTTTGAAAAGAGCTTTTTGCAGACGTAAGTTCTCACGAATAGTGATACCGTTTTCAGAGCATGCAGTCCGATGGTTGGGAAGATGTTCTTATCGACATATTTAGAATAGAATTTAATGAATCCTAAGTTGATTTTGTTTTAAATCACCGTTGCACTGCAAATCAATAAAACTTACGCTAATGACCATATACGCTAGAAAACTAAAGTAAAACACGATTGAGGGAAGACCGCGTATTACTTTAGTTCTTTAACGTTTTAAGATATTTATTACGAAGTGTGAACAGAATAAAATAAAATACATAGATTTAAGGCTCAGAGAAAGCGTTATTTTTGCGTGAAACCATTTGTACTTTTAAATGAGCTGGTGGGCTGCAAAAAACATGTTGGCAGTCCATAAATGGCTCGCGGGCCGATGGTTGAACACCCCTGCCTCATGCTATCATTATTTGTGAGTTTCACATTCTTTTTTTCATAACGAACATAATCTGCGATACGATTGCGTTTGAGATTACGTTTTACTAATCCGTTATTCTTTTATTATATCAACAATACTTAATTTACGTTGTCTTTAATTATAAATTAATGTGTATTTTTAAAATTCGATTTAAATAGTGTAAAATACCCATCTGTCCCTATAATCCATACTATTTCTTGCTTTTTCTTGCCTAATTCCGGCACATAAAGCCCCCGATTTCCTCAATCTCGCCCCCCACCTCATTCATTCCCTGTCAGTTCTTTTTTTTTTTTCTATTAATTTTTAAGTAATTTGAAATTTTGGATTGTCGTAATTGTAATTACGCAGACAATGTCTTGTTGCTACTTTACGTTGTTTTTAATAATATTAGATTAGGGAGCACTCAAGTATTACTTAAGCACCTTTGGGGGAGGAGGGTTAGAGATTTAATTATTTTTTTCTAAAAAGGGGGAGAGGGGGTCTGAAACACGCCTACGTAAGATACAAGCAATAATAAAATTAGCACATAGTCACAAAGTGACAACCGCCTTGACAGAAATGCAATACTTGAACGCACGTCATACTGCGTGTAGAAGATATAAAATACACGTAATCACAGTTAAATATTTGATTACTTAAATCAGCCTGATTTGATTATTTTTGATTATTTGATTATATTTGATTATTTTACATCATTTGATTATTTATTCAACCTGTTTTCGCTTGGGGCCCCTTCAAGGCGGTTCGTGGCCTCCCTGCCATTTTTAAATTATAATGAATGCATGATTTTATCTGTCTGAGCACTGTTTGGCAAACCACTTTTTGTTAACCACCTATTTGCTTACAGCATAAGTTTTAATACGCTGTTATAAGCTGATGTACGGTTCTGATAAAGGTGGCATATGGCCACCAAAATTCGGTTGGCTGCAAAAATATTTGCATGTATGCGGTTTGAGCATGTATAAAATCACAAATAAGTGGGTTTAGATAACATTAAAAAGATAGAAGAAAATCTGAATCTGGGTATTTTGGGCATGTATGCAATATTCGCATATGTGAGAGCTACACATACGTGGGTTAGACTGTAGTATGAGATAGCTTTAGATATTTAAGAAGAATGTTTGGATTTTGCAGCGCAAGAAGAGTAAAGATTACGCTGTTCCGGGACATAAAGTTTTCTAAGGTATCTGAACTCGTCTGGAGAATCAAACCCGGAATAAGAATTGTTAAATAAATAAATAAAAGGAAAGTGTGATGTACTAGCGGGATTCAATCCGGATTGGTCGCACATAGACAAATGCGTTACTTCTGCGCCATAGTACGGCTTCAAGAAAAATTAGTTAAAGACCTTATTACAACTACTCACAGCAATATATACAAAATAATGGATTTAATAGTTACCTCCTCTTTTCGTGTCATCACAACCACAACCAAAATTCCCAGTACTGCAATTTTTGGTTAAGGTGATAACAAATGCTGCACTGACAATTGCTCGTATAAATGCCGTTTCACGAGTTGCTAAAACATAGAAATCAGGGATTTAAATATATTCGTCTTCGTGTATCTGCTAATTGGGAGAAAATCATATTTAAAAATAAGTCTTTTGAAGTGATAGTGAATGTGAATATATGGAAGTTAGAATATCGCATATGAAATTAAGTATTAAATTAATTGAAAAGGAACAACAAATTAACACGGTTTTAAAAAGTTTAATCGTTTACAGACTGTTTAAGCAGCTATGGGCTATTTTTGTCGGAACGGCACGTTGTGTATATATCATTAGCCGTTCTGAAGAAAACAGCCTAGGTCTATTGAAACAGTTTGTAGACGATTTAACTTTATTAAACTGTGTTAATTTGTTGTTCCTTTTCAATTAATTTAATAATGCGCAGTGTCGTCGTCAAATTATTTGAAGTTAAGTATGTAAGAGCATAAGCTTATTAAAGCAAAAAATGTGCATATCTAAGACTGAGTTCTACATTATTCTGCAGAGTTTTAAAAATTGTGCAGGCCATGAATTTTATCATCATTGTTTTGTCACTTTGGATACGAATGATGAAGTCTTTATTTATTTTTTGTTCGTGTAATCTCTAATGCAGGCTACATCGTATAAATATAGTTATAATACAAATAACATTGCAGTCTTTGTCTTATAACCACATCTACTAATTACAACCTGCATTAATCTTAGAGATTAAAGTAGTTTTCTGTAGTCTAATTCTTGTGTATCACTTACAAGGAAACTCCCCGGAGCTTACACGCCGAATCTAACGAATTTAATTCAACTTAATGTACCCGCGCATTACAAACCTTAATGTGTGAAAATTAGCAGCTATGCCCTCCCACTAGAAATCGAGAAATTAAATGTTAAAATGTAGTTAAAATAGCGCCAATTGCAACCCTTGTGTCAATATGTGGCGACATAACTTGTTGATCGAAAAAGGTAAAAAGCGAACGCGAGGAATATTCTAAAAGTTTAGAATACGTCCAGTAATAGCCTACAGTGGTTGCGTTATTTGTGTTGGATTTAAACATATTAGATTTTGAAGTAGCTGTAAAGTTATTTTTTTCTCTATTCGTTAAATTGAAGTTCTATATTCTTTTTATTTTATTTCTGAAAGTCATAGCAGAAAACAAATTACTTTAATTTTTATAATCACATTGCAAGTTGCAATTCAATTCGTGCATAAGAGAAACATTTATTTTTATTTTAAAAATTCTGTAACGAAGTATCGCTTGTATTCTATTTATCCGTATGAGGATAACATGGAACAGACTATAAATATATTTAATGTTGTTTGGATACTTTTTGAGGAATTTATGGAAGAAATTAAAAGGCGCCAAATGGAGATAAAGTCTCTCTTCTGTCAAACCAAAATCATTTTTTATTAATTATTTTTAGCGTTAATCTGAGGAGATGGATGATAATTTTCACATATTAGGTTTCTTATGGTGTGACTGAATTAAATTCATTAGATTCGGCGTGTGAGCTCCGTGGGTGGGACGGTCCTTGTTAGTTAAGTATAAGAAGAGTTTCCTAACATTATATTTAGCTAATTACGCATACGTTTTCAGGAGATTGATATTCGGGCATTTTTTACCGCTTTTTTTTAATTCTAAAAGTTTAAAGCCATGGGCGCCCCCAGAATTATATGCAATGGGGTACATCCAGGAAAAATTCCAATTGAATATACTGTTACTTAACTATAGTTTCTTGTGGATTCAGTTCTTTTTCCCCCCCTTTTTTCATAAGTCAAAGGGGTGCAAGTGCACCCCTTGTACCCCCATCGAGGCGCCCATGTTTAAAGCCCAATTGTTGTTATACAGAACGATCAAAATAAAACTCGGAACACCCCTTTACAATGCCAGGGCATTTTAAATCCCTTTCCGCATAGAAAAAAAACCAGAGGGTTGGATTTATTTTCTTCTTTCAGGCATTTATAAAATGAAGGCATTAGATTAAATTTTATATAAACATAGACAAAATTATTATAATAGACGAAAGGAAATAAGCTTCCGCCCTTTAATCTTGATCCATGCTAACTAAAAAAAATAATTCAATTTATTAAGCCTTGATATAGGACAATGATTGAAATTCTTTTCTACTATGTTACTGAAGTTTATGGCCACAAGACCAGAAAGTAATAATTTATTAAAGAGAAAAAGTTTAAAAAAATAAGGAAACACCAAAACATTATAAGCAATAAGAGAAATTAAAAATTTATAAAGAGGCATTTAAAGCGTTTATGGAAACGGATAATGTGTGAAAATTAACCTTTGTTAAATATGTAATTTGATGACCAAAAATATCAGATGATAAAAAATCAGACGATTAAAGTAGGTGGTTATCATCTATTTTAATGCTCTGTTGTAGAATTGTTTTGCGACAAATAGGTCATTTAAATTTATGATACATTTTATTAATTTTCATTTATACATTTTTATATTTTAATTTTTTAAACATGTAACTCATTAAGTAAGCAAAAAAGTTCTCATTCAAGAATGATTTAGTTTAAGTTGGTTTTGAAATAATAAAGTGAAGAAACGTACCAGGCTGTTTTGTGGATTTTGTAAATATGTTGAAAGCTGATTTTGGACAATCCCACCTGTCCCATAAAAATTGATGTCGGCACTCATCTGCCGCTCTTTTTACAGCAGCCACTGCTATGCTTTCGGAAAATATGTGACTGCCCTGAAATTTATGACAAGCTTAACATCTACTGGTCTTAAAAGACGGAAAAATTAATAAAACATAAGACAATAAAAATATATGTCAATAAACATAATAATAATGTGTTTCAATAAACATAATAATAATTTGTGTCAATAAACTAAATAATAATTTGTGTCAATAAACATAATAATTTTTGTTAATAAAAATAATTGCCAATAATAATAATAATTATTATTATTATTATTAGAAATGCTTGGAATTAGCTCCAACGTTGTGAAATTTGTTAGCCATACCATAAATAAATGGAAAACAATTTTGTATGCAAACAATGAACTCCTGGGGGAAGTAAAGATCCAAAAATGTATATTCCAGGGCGACTTTTTATTGCCCTACTATTCACACTTGCATTGATCCCATTAACAACAATCCTGAACAATACAAGAATGGGATATGAAATATCAAAACAAAATGGAAAAATTTCCCATTTACTGTATATGGATGACTTAAAACTATATGGAAAGTCCATCATTATTAAACACAGTGAGAATATTTAGAGAAGATATCAAGATGAAATTTGGCCTTGATAAATATGCTATGATCACAATAAAAAAAAAGGAAAGATAGAAAGCAAAGAGAATATAATTCTAGGCACCCAATAAGTAATCAAACAACTTTCCAGCGAAGAGCATTATAAGTACTTGGATATTTTAGAACTGGATGAATTCCTTCACAATAATATGAAAGCTATCACATACTCAGAATACATGAAACGCATACAAAAAATCTTGAAATCAAAATTGAATGGCGGAAACACCATTAGAGACACAAACAGCTGGGCTATACCAGTAATAAGATACACGGCAGGGATTATTGATTGGACATTAATGGAGCTGGATAATTTACACCGAAAAACACGTAGACAGATGATTCTAAACCACACTTTACATCCATGGAGTGACGTAGATAGACTATACCTACCGAGGAGAGAAGGAGGAAGAGGCCTCTTACAAATTAAACAAACTGTTGAAGAGGGGAAAAAGACACCTCAGTGAAAATTTAAATAAAAATAACGAGAAGATTCTAATGGAAGTGGCTTCAAGAAAGCTAATAAAGGTTTCAGACTCAAAAAAGTGCTTCAAACTAAATGAACTTCAAAAACGTCGCACAAATTGGCAAAACAAACCCCCCTCCATGGACAATGTTTGAAAGAAATTGAGGAAAAAAGTCGATCGTCAGCATAACTAGAGATGGCTCCAATTGGAAACTTTTAAAAAAAAACCCAAAGGCCTGATCTTTGCTGCACAAGAGTAAGCACTGCAAGCGGTGATAACATAAAATATCCAAAAGCAAAACCAGAACAGTAAATGCAGACTGCGCAAAGTAAAAGATGAGACAGTCGACCACCTAATCAGTGGCTGTAGTAAAATAGTCCAATCGGACTGAAAAAACATACATGACAGAGTGGCCTTCGTGATTCATTGGAATATCTGCAGAACTTATGAGATCACGGTAACCAAGAACTACTGGGAACATGAAGCAAAAAAGTGACAGAAAACGACTAAATAAAAATCCTGTGGGACTTTCGGCTTTAAACAGACAGACATTTAAAACACAATATACCAGACATAACATTGGTGAAGGAAAAATAGGTATTTATCATCGACATTGCGGTGCCAGGTGACAGCAGAATTAAAGAGAAGGAATTCGAAAAAATCTCCAAATATCGTGACCTTGCAATAGAAATTAATAGACTCTGGAAAAAACAAGTAACAGTCATCCCGATTGTGATAGGTGCACTGGGGGCCATCACACCTAATTTAAAAAACTTCCTAGAAAAACTGGACATTACTGACATAACGACAACAGACCTACAAAAAACTGCCTTACTGGGCACCGCCTATATATTAAGAAGATATATGGACAGTTCTCAGGTTTCTGGGTGAGACTTGAACTGATCCAAGAACTCCAGATCAAGAGGATAGTGATTATCTCCTTGATGCTGTGTAATATAACAATGTATAACGGACATAATAATTTTTTAATCGCGAGACACGCACAATAAATAGAATGAAATCATTTTTATACAAGATTATTTAATAAAGTACATTACACAGGAAATTTAAACTTTAACATTGCAACTATTACGTTCAATGGCGATAGAAATTTTCATGTCCTCTGTCAAACAATTTAAAGACTTGGCAATATAATGCTAAATAATGTAGATGATCTTACAAATCATCCTTGATATACTTTTTCGTTGTTTCGGTAAACAAGATTAAAAAATCGCTATATTGGATTTATTTTTTCCAAAATTATTCGTCCCACTGATGGAAATAACACAAATTTTGATAAGGTGGATGGCGAAAGATGAAAACAGATTCTATAAAATCAAAGACAGATAATTAATTAAGTTTATATTCTATCACAGACAAAAATGTTAGACTGTTTTAGTACAACTATATTTATTTATTTATATAACTTCCGATAAATTTAACTTCTTTTTTTAAATATCTGTTTGCTTGTGTTTTAAGGCGTAAGGACAGCAAAGGCCACGTTGCGCTGGAATCTTCAGTTTTCTGAGCAATCCGAACCTCTGCAGCCAAGAGAATTCCAGATTGTTGCGGTTAGAAAAAAAAGCATTTTAAGGCACCATTGGATTAAAAGTACGGTAGACGAGCGCGTTACCTCTACGCAATCATATAGGACTATCTTTTGAACAAAGGAAGAATGGAGATTTTACTGTACAAACAAAAGCCTCAAGCAATTTATATAGGTTGACACAGAAAATTTTAAAACGCTAAATGGGGAAATAAAATAAAATGTCTTATTACAGTAAATAAAATTTGGTGTTTAATAATGTGTTAAAGCTGTTTTAAAGTTGCGTGTTGAACTGTGAGATCTATTTTATTTAAGATTAGTAAAATCATTGTACCTATTTAATTTCAAGATGAGTTTGGAGGTCACAAGATTATATGAGTGATAATTAAAACCATGAAATCATTTAAGCGTACCCATGATTATGTTACACAAAATTCCTAAGATTGGAATATAGCCAGTTATTAATGATATTTTATTTATACCGTCTAACTTCGATTTAATGATATCCTCAATTTAATATTTTTCTTTTTTTTTTTGGTCCGGATTGAAGTAAATTAAGTCCAGTGTTACATTTTCCTCGATTGAACACTCACTTTCCTCGATTCAATGGTAACTCTTCGTCATTATCCTGTAGCTGCAAATAGAATTTTAGTTAGAAAATCAACTTCAGTTGAGTTCACTTAATTTAAGCGAATACTGGTTCATAGTGTGTAAAAAATGTTTACTCCATTTTGATGTCAACGATGATCTTTTCGATACATTTGAAAAGATTGAAAAAGCAATGTGAAATGACAACTCCCAAGAAAAACGAAAACAAACGTCAATCAAAGATTTCTTATCGAAGTAGTAGTAATTACGTACGTATTCGTGTCTTATGTTTATTAAAATCAATACGTATTCTTCAGAACGCTGGTGAGCATTTTTATGATTTATTATTTTTTTAAATATGTATATTTAATTAAATTTATTATATATTTATTATTTTTTCCTTGTCATTAATTTCTTATTTCAGATCCGATCAATAGTGCACATATGTTTTTTGATCGGGGAAGAGACGAAAATGTAAAATATATTGTTATTTCCTTAATGCAATAGTTGTTACTTTTAGCTTAATATGAAAATTTTCAGCCCAAGGAATACATCACCCACCCCTTACGTAGGTGCGTTATTGGTTCGGATAAATGCGTTCCTCCGATTTAGAGAATTCCTCGATTTAACGATTATTTTCATTGGTCCTATGAAAATCGTTAAATCGATGTTAGACTGTATTCCTTATTATTATATTCAGATCCAACAGAGTGGCTAAACTTTTCGACCCACGTCCTACAGCCACCGTAGTAGCCATGCATTATTTTCGCTGTGTGTGTTCTTAAGATTAACGCATGCACCAATTGCTTTCAAACAATTTCTGAGTTCTATTCAACCCTCGCCAGTTTGGACATCTAAACCTGAAACCCTACTAATGGTGGAGTAGAGAGGGGATGCTAAATTTGAGCTCTCAATTACTGGACCTTTGGTAACCTGTACCCCCATTGAAGATTGTTCCAAAACGCTCACGGTCAGTATTGTGGGACGTTACCTGATTCACCGAGACACTTCAGAATTTCTGGTAGATTTATGCCAAGGGGTTTAAGAATACAATAGGTTTGTACTTAGTTCAGCCCGTATCGTTGACAAGAGGGGTAACAACAGGGAAACTGATGCGATAGGAGAGGAAATGGAGATATGTCCTTACAAAATACCTGTAAAGACCAGGGGATGGAAAAGCCCCATCTTTACCATCCCCGAGCACCAAATAGTCTCGATCTATTGACTATTCCTTATGCACAGTTGACGCAGATGCGCCATTTAGTATAGTAGAACGGATAAACCACACTCTAACTGTATGTTTCTATGACTTTTAACAAAAGATGCGGAGTCGAAATCTCAGATAATCTCGTGTAATGCCCGCGATATTTTTCTGAAATTTCGATTATACGCCTTCGGATTAGTACGTTTCGATGAAAGCTGCCCCTGTAAAAAAAGCTGTTCCTTGCTGGTGTTTGAACATTTTGGGGTTGGTCATTCTGCTCAGTCAAGCACGTAAGCATACAAAGATCAATCTGCTGCAGTGTTTAAATTGCTATTTGTACCTCACTCTTCGCAAAAGAAAGCGGTTTCCATGGGAACAAGTCTCTGTCGTAAGGGTGTACTTTAACCGAAATGTTCTGTACCTCATCGTATAAACGTACACGCGTTTGCAGCTGCGAATGGTCAATATTTTCAGAATGCTAAGAAATGGTACTATGTCAAAGCGCCTTTTTTTTTTTTAGTCACAAGTGCTTGGTAACCTGGGG
Organism: Dysdera silvatica; assembly: GCA_006491805.2. Classification (NCBI taxonomy): domain Eukaryota; kingdom Metazoa; phylum Arthropoda; class Arachnida; order Araneae; family Dysderidae; genus Dysdera; species Dysdera silvatica. The sequence continues at coordinate 99,546,849 of QLNU02015360.1, forward strand.
CTGAGTTTCTTGTTTGTTTGAAAGTTGATAGAATATAATATGTACTTAAGTATACCTTTTTTTCATAAGGACGTGTTCAGTTGCAAAGCTTTTACTCAAACGTATGCCATAGACATTGGTTTAATATATATCCGTGTATATAGTACAGTAGTTTAATATACACAGCTGAATACACTTGCAACTTCAAATTGCTACACACGTTAAAATGCCAAATTATATAGTTGATGACCATCTGAAATTTTAGGTCAATGAAAAACTAGAAAAAAATGAATGTAAGAAAACGTTTGATTAATTTTTCAATAAATAAATTTAGACACAAATCAAATGAATATTCAGATTGCACGACTCATAATAAGTTATAAATAAAAAAAATCATTAAGTTGAAATGATATCTATCGAATACATTAAATTAACTTTAATAAATATTGAGCAACTACTGTGTAAATCTCCACACTTTCTCACCCTACATTTTTTTTTTAATTTTAGACGGCCCTAACAATAATATTTGGGATAAAGCAAAAAGACACATACCGCAGGGCCTAATTATTCGCTTTTTAGATGCTCTGAAATTCTTCGATTTATTTTGAAAATCCCGTTTTATATTTTTAACAAGTAATTAATTCAAGATCGTTAAAGACTTCTGGTTGATTTCTTGCATTTAGCGATATAATTATTTTGATTAAATTGATCTTGTATGGTACTAACAATTTCAAAGCATTTATTGTAAAAGCAAATTTTATTTTTTATATTTGGCATCGGTTGCAATATTACCAAAGAATTAAATTTACACAAGACTGAGAAGTGTGATGACTGAATACACATGTTTACTTTTTAAACCAAAACAATTATAAAAAAAAAAAAATAGCCATCTAAAGATTTCGAAATATCGCCTTCATTTGTGTTTCATACTCAAAACTAAAGTTTTTGCATTTCACATGATAATGGATTAATTTGGTAAAACTGAATATTTAATTAA
>QLNU02015360.1:99547924-99561716 GCA_006491805.2 Dysdera silvatica
TACACAATTTTCTCGCCATGGCCCTAGAATAAAAACTCCTGACTACTAAACGTTTTAACCGTTGTTATACAGTATTATTGTAGGAATTTTACATGTTATAAATTTGCCACTGAATTACAGTAATCAAGTAGTAGGAATTCTCATTTCTCTGATTTTTTAATCAGTTTCGATCGAATATCGATATTTACATCGAATTTTTGCTATTTACATTTATTCAAAATTACCACGCTTTCTGAATGAGTGATAACAATAATTTGAAAATATATAGATATGGTCTTTTACCTTGTTTATATTTGGCCCAGTCATCATGAGATTGCTGAACGACCTAAAAAAAAAAAAGAAAAAAGAAAAAAAAGAAGGAACATTAAAAAAAGTTAACGTTTGATACAGTGAAACATCTCACTATAGCCACTTTTAGCTTCAGTGACGTTTTAACGGGTGGGCCAACAGGGCCCGATCTCCCCAAATGTGTTACTAGGCCTAGTTTGTGGCTATACCTAAAAAGGAAACCAAATGCCACAAAATACTTAGATTTCAAGTTATGTCATATATCCTACTTTCTTCGCGATTCAATCGAACAATGAATACTATATAACTGCTAAAAATATCTGTATTTATTTTAGTGCTTTTTATAAAATTGTTCAAAAAAACTATTGAGCAGAGACATGTTAGCTGATATCCTCCTGCAGCCAGATTGGATATGGATTTGTTTGTATTTTATGACACAAGGACAGATACGATTGTGCCGTGCCAGTATCTACAGATTTGAGAGGGATCTGGCCTCTGTCGCTTGGAGAATTAAAAACCCCGATATATGGTTAAGATGAAAACATCAAGCACTCGTTTCTATTTACATTTAAACCTGAATTTCCTGCATGTTAAACAAGTGCGTCCCCCCACCACGCTATCATAATGCTTGCTTCTCTTGATCACGTAAAGAGCATTAAAACAAAAATCAATCGTGCTACAAAAAAAAGTGTATCACAAATATCGCAAATATTAAAATCGTGTGCGTATTTTTTCATTACCATAGATGCAACAAAACATTCAAAGAATTTTTTATACTTTATGTTCAGTATGTGGTTTTGATTTTGTTCAAAGATGTGATAGAGATCACGGTAAGATGAACAAGCAGGGAAATTGCCTATACTCAGAAAAATCCCAGGTTATAAAATATATTAGATTTTAACGCATTTAATAACTAATGCATTCCCAGCTGCTAATTTTCTCTCTGTGAAAAAATATACATATTTATTTCTTACTTGTTGGTGTTTTATGGCGTAAGGACAGGTATGACCATGCTGCGCCTAGACTTATAGTTTTCTAAACAATCCGAACCTCCTTCGCTCAGGCAATTAAATCTATGTCTGTGGATTCGTAGGAAAAAGAGGTAAAAAAAAGTGTTGATTACCTGTTAAAACCAGATCCGAATTATTCATATTGCTCTCTAGCACGCTACTACTACTCCTCACCGTAGGACCTTACACATAAACATACCTATCAGCATTCACGCCTCCATCACATAAAGTGTGTGTGTATACTTTTATATACTTATGTAATAACGGTAATTAACCTGTGAATAACGAATACAATACAGCTATAATAAAATAACGTTTGAAGGCTTGTATGTTTTCCAAGATACGAATATCAGCTATCATGAAGATTATACACAGCGCATTATAAAATAATTTATATTTGATTCGATTACAAATTCCTAGCTGTGTGGCCATTGGCGCCGACGGCATAAAAATATTGGAGGGGACAATATGCCAGTAGAAGGCATTTTGTTTGAAATTGAAGGGGGATATGGAACCCTAACACCAACATTGGGGGGACGGGTCCCCCTGTCCCCCCCGCTAACGGCGCCCGTGTGCATGGCGAATTCACATAAGATGGTTTTCTTCAATTCGACTGTGCAGAAATGTACCATGGATGAAACTCGCTTAAGTCGATCAATGCATATCATTCACAAAATACATAAAATAATATATAGTATGTGTGAATGCATAATATATATTTTCACATGCTTTATAAAATAATAGAGAGCCAGGTTGTCCTTTTCTTTCTCAATGTATTTGTTTAGAAAACTCGAAGGAGGTAGAGGCTAGCTTTCAAAATAAAATCTCGGAGTAATATCAGAGGATTGGATGTAGCGAATTCTTCACTGAAGTCATAATCTTACAGAGGATATTTTCTTGATTTCTTTTTCGGTAAAATTGTTTCGTTTTGGAGTTTTATATTACCAATCATAGCAAAACATGCGAGATCCTACAATAACGTGATATTTTCGACAAGTGCACGTGAATTTTCTTGCTATAGGATTACTATTTGGAACTTCATTTTAGATTTTCATTTGAATAATTATTACAATCAGGATTTTGTGAGGATATTCCGGCGCTCGTGCTATTGCTTAGTATTACTTCATCCAGAACTATGCATGACATCTTCAAAAGTAATAATAATTGTCCATCTCCCTCTTGTTTGAAGAACAAAATTTTCACTTAATGGTTCGAAAACGAAATTTTCATCGTAGAACCATTAACCTGTTAACCGGGGAATAAAATTTTGTGAAACTCGTTTCACACTGGGGACTTTTTTTCACAGTGATAAGTAATGTCATCACACCATCACGCTAGGATTAAATATATAAGAACTACATAAAACGTAATGCGTTCAACATAATACGGTTAATTTTAATGACGAAAAATGTCGTCATTCGCATTTTGGTAGTCTTCCGGGCATGACGAAAAATGTCGTCATACCCAGTTAACAGGTTAAGTGAAAGGTTTGTTTTTAAAACGAGAAAAACTACTGATCCGTTCTTTTCTGAAGTTATTTCCCACTACTCAGGGGAGAAAAACTGTTAAGGATCAGAGAAAGCCCTACATGACTGTCTACCAGGTAGAGTAATTTTTTCCAAAAAAATATTGTGGTACTCATTAGATAAATCTCCTCCCTCTTTTTTTTCTCTCTCTTGAACTATTCTTCTGAAATATACCAGTTCTATTATCTATACTGAGCGTTAATTTGAATATACTTTTTCAAAATCAATGTTCTTATTAGTAAATACTTCTAACAATAGAGATAAAAAAAATAATTTGTTCTTATACGGCACGCTCAAAGATATCCAACTTAGTCGAATTCCGAAAAAACGAAATCCATAATTGTATTCCACCACTGTTACACACATAAATTCGATCTATTTGTGTATCACAGTTTTCTCAAACGAGGCCTAACAAAGCCACATATATAGCATTAACATATATTATTCCTTGGTTCATGGAAATGTTGTTGAATCAGTTAATGAATCGAACAACGCTCTACGCCTCAAATATTGAAGAAAATAACAAACCTCAACAGAAATGTAATTAAAATTATAGAAACAATCCATACTTCCTATGTAACATTTCTTCAATTTTGGAAGAGAATCCCGTAAGAAGCTTCGACTTTATTCTTTCAATTCTAACCCAAATCTCGAAACGTAAAACCTAAAATATTTCTTCTCCCATATTTCATATATCGCTTACATCACGTACCACACAAAATATGTAAAATTGGGTTTAATAAATTATTATTATTATTACAGTTCGTCTATGCAAATTATACAAATTGGTATCGCATATACTTCCTTAAAAGTATTCAAATTCATTGGTATGGCATACATTAGTTAAATTTCTGCGGAAAGTGAAAATATTATAAATAAGCAAGTACCTTTCTTATAATCCGAATATTATGTTCCTTCTTATGGAAAGTTAATTGTTTTAATATAATAATTTCGTTAACGGCGTTTAATAATTTAGACGACATATAATTCACCCACATACCTCGCCTAATAAAATATATAAGCATAATAATATATTAATGCGCAGTATGCAGTGCATACTCTAAAAAAGTGAACGACATTGAAATAAAAAATATACAGTCAACATGACTAAGGTAATAATACTTTGATAATATAGTTCGGAGATATTACTAGTAAAAATAAAATACATAGCAAGTTCAAATGATTACTTCACATAATTTTTAAATTCGTTAATGTTTTTTCCTCAAAAAATATATACACATGGTTTTTGCGAATCTTATCAAAAAATTTAACTAAAAGAAATTTTAAATTCATGAAAAAAAAAGAGATCTGTTATAGCTATATATACATATATTAAACTTACGTGTTATTAGTAATCGGTGGAGCATATGTAGTGGAAACAGCCATAGTGAGAGCAACCACAGGAATGAATGTCAGAGAAAGAATATTGGTCGAAACTGTGTTAAAAATGTGTTCGTTGACGAATTTACCTATGCATCCGGGAAATTTGTCATCTTCGGCGGATGTTAAAAAGGACGGCACCTTACTTTGTGCCAGAATTCAAGACGCCGTCTCGTTTATCCTAACCGGTATGTCCGGGATGAAAGAATTAACCAAATGAAGTAAATAGATTGTGAGTTTATTTTACACAAAAAGGTCTTCGAGGTTCTGTGAGTATATCAACACCATGAGATTTTCCCACGGGGTGGACGTAAAATCAAAACTAGCGTTTGGGGCTCAGTCTTATATTCATACGGATATTAAGATTTGGAAGAATTAAACATGAACGGGTAGTGTCGCCTATTTGTGAAATTACCAATTCCTCAAATATTCATTGCAGGGCTCTTAATATTATTTTTTTTTCATGTGCATAAATCATAATTTTGAGGGATTAGATGACTCACATACTTTATTATCTCGCCATTAACTTGCACATCTATTCAACAGAAAATTCCTACAGCGCGGAATTACAAATATTTGAATACAGACTTGTGCTCCGTTATAATATATTCTTTGGTCGACGAGGCTAAAATTTTCGCTTTGAACTTAGCAAGCGCATCATCCACCTTAACACAGTTTTAAACCGACATCCACAGCGAGAACGATTACTGACATTTGATTTTGCCCTGCAAACATTACTTTACTTTTTAACTTGATTTCTGCGAGACCTCTCGTCTTGCGAAGATCAAGCAGAAACGTAAAGTAAATACTTATACAGCACAAATTCGCTTGAAAACAAATCTCAATAACGATTTTAAAGTGCCTATACATGTTAGATCTAAACCACAAGAGAGAGAGAGAAATTCCCAATGTTTTCTTGATTTCGATACTAAAACCAGCATTATTATACACAGTATATGAAAAGAAAAGGTTATATTGCTTAAATGCACATTTTTTATTAAATATATTATAATACGATATATATCTGACATTACATGTATTTATTATATCCTATATGAAATATTATTTTCTAGGCGTATTTCTATGCCTCAGTTAAACTTCAAATACAACCTGTAAAAATAACTAGTATTAGCTAATTAAGTATATAATTGGGAAGACATACCAGGATGAAGTCGTCATCACTCGGCCTGCCGATGCTGCAGAAATCAGATTTTCAATTTTCATGCTTAAGCAAGGAAAAATAATCAAGGACAAGGCGATTTTAAAATGACCATTAATTGATTTTCCCAAACTATTTATGGAACAGCCTTATAAACATACACGCATATTGAATTCTGAATAATCTTTTTAGACTTAGTTTCCAAATGGAATTGGCCTTTTAAAATACTCAAAACCCGAGTGCCGAAGAAGTGGTCAGCGTTGTCATTTTAGCTTGGGAAGCATACCATATATACAGCGTAAGATTATAAAGACCAATTCTCTCTTATGTAATAAAGCCTCCTGTAAAAAATAAATTTCACTTTTATTTTTTAATTATTTCTTAATTTTCATTTTCGTTTGCATTTTCAAAAGCCCAAGCTTAAAAAAAATTCATAGTGCCAGTCCATGAATAACCAGCGTCTTGCATTGACAAAAGCTTTCAGAATTTTGCCAAGTTTTTTTTATAATGTACACGAAAATTATATATTAATCATACATCTGCCACGATCTTACATTTTAGTAAATTCAGCGAAGTGAGGAAACAGAAGTTCAAAGAAGAGGTCAATGGGTTCTAAATTTGAGAGGATTAGGGACACCAATAAATCCAGATATGTTATACACCACAAAGGTTTGCCCGTATTCGAGATGAAGTTGCCTCAAAAGATTTGAAATCTGATCTCGGTTTATTTTGCATTTCCAAGGGCCTTGATTAGTCCGAAGGCTCAAGTTCCGCCGTGAGTGGCCCGGCGGGGGCCTACGTCATAAGTAAGACCGGACTTTCTATTAGCTTACTGTCCAGTAACTCTCCATACAAAACCAAAGAGGTACCGCCTCCAGAGGGGGCCCAGCCAGCCTTAGGCTGATGCGGGCCCCTTTCAGTTTGCATCCCCCAACACCACAAAGGGGGCGTGTGAAACTTAGCAGGAATGTAGGCCTTTATTTTTTCATTTAGTCCGCAGGTATCGAGGGGCCCCAAGAATAGTTGAATTATTTTATTTTAAGGTTGACCTTTGAAATCATTAGGGCTTTAATTTCCATTTTTTTGCCATTCCATTCATTCAATTAGAGATGGAGGATAAATGCCTCATTTTGAAAATATACCCTTTGTCAAAAATGTTGTTGCACTCACAAAGAGCAAACTGCTTAAAGATGCAACAGTTTGGGATTTTTTTTACAAAGAATGTATTTACATACATCCACGACAGTTAAGAATGATTAAGAAACAAGCTATTCTTTTTACATCAGTTTTGTTCTACATAAATCTCTTTATATTTTTAAGTACAAGCAAAAATTATTGTTATTACATTTTGGAAAATATATTATTTAGCATTATATATAAAATTTTCGAATTTAATTTGAGACTGGTAGAAATTTTAAGTATGAGGACTTTATTAGCTTGAATTTTTCTTAGATTTATAAAAAAAAGAAAAGACACGGTAATGGAAAAGCGAAAAAAATTGAAAAATTTGCAAATATGATTGAAATCTTACAAAGAATTCAAACACTTTTTTATTTTATTATTATTATTTTTTACAAAGATCCACGTTTCAAGTTTATACTGTTAGTTCATATTATACAAAAATAACAAACAATGCCCGGGTACGTATTTTTCAGAAATAAGTCTTTATTTTCAAATAAGTAAGCGTGAAAGTGGTATTAGTACAGTACCTATACCGTACTCTAGAAAATAAATATAATAATAATCTTTATTTTCTTCTAGTGTGTACACTCCGTCACAATTCTGGTTGTAATCAAATGACGGCAGTTAGAATTACATATATTATTAGGTAATATATTTAAAATGGCACATTATTCAATATAATATGAAAGGGACGTAGCAAATAAAAAATTCTGGGAGATTCAAGTAGCTTTAAAAAAGATTATGTAATTCGATGTTAAAAAAAACCTGTGCCTTCATATCCATTAGGAGGGGTTTGATTGCCTTGAGCTCCCGTTTCTATACTATTGTAATAAAATAGCTATTTTAAAATTATATTTTAGTAATAATAACAATACAAGTAAGCAATTTTATATAAATAGAAGAAATTACATAATTTGGCTTTGTATTTTATCGTAGCTGATTAATAAAAATTGCATGGAACCATATGCAGTAAACATTATATTATAGATCCACATATGCATATATATATTATAGACTGCAGATATTATACACTCTATAACAAAAAAATCGACGCACCAAGAAAGAGTTGTCCGATTGTAATGAAATTTCGTATGCAAAGACATTTTGACCGAACATGCAAATGATTAAAATTTGGTGTCCAATGAATGAATAGCGGGAACTCCAGCGCATCGGAACTGCGCATTCAGCAGGTGTATATAAGGAGCGATTCTCAATATGTGGTCAAAATTTCTGTTGCATTTTGACTGCGGATATCTTACGTCGACTGTAACAATGCCTCGCCGAAAGATTCGTGCTCATTACGAGCATATGTCAGAGTTTGAAAGAGGTCGTGCTATCGGATTGAAAGAGGCTGGTTGGACGAATCGAAGAATCGCTGGACATGTGGGTCGAAGCGATGCGGCGATTGGACGGTGCTGGCAAGAGTGGGTCAACAACGGCAGATGTCAGCGTCGGGACGGCAGCGGTCGACCTAGGGCCACAACAGAACGGGAAGACAGAGCGATTGTCAGAGCAGCTGTCACAGCACCGGATTCGTCGTTATCAACTATCCACTGTGTGGTCCGCACACATGTGTCCAACATGACCCTCTGCAGACGACTGAGAGAGCGGAATTTACGCTCGCGCCGACCGTTACGCCGCTTACCTCTCACGCCTTTACACCGTCAAGTCCGATTACAGTGGTGCCGGGCTCGATCAACTTGGAACTGCGCTGACTGGGGACGTATAGTCTTTAGTGACGAGTCCCGTTTCCAACTGTGTCCTGACGACAACCGCAGACGTGTCTGGAGACGTCCAGGGCAGCGTGGGGATCCTGCCCTTACTATCGCACGCCACACATGCCCACAACAGGGCGTTATGGTCTGGGGTGCCATCTCCTTTGATAGCCGGACCCCTTTGGTGGTCATTTCTGGCACACTTACAGCACAGCGGTACGTAGACGACATTCTACGACCGGTTGTGTTACCGTTCCTTTTGCGACACCCTGGACTTACGTTTCAACAAGACAATGCCCGGCCGCACACGGCACGTGTTGCTATGAATTGTCTTCAAGCTTGCCCAACACTTCCTTGGCAAGCTAGGTCTCCTGATCTCTCTCCCATAGAGCACATTTGGGACGCTATGGGAAGGCGATTGCAACCATCCCGGAATGTTGACGATTTAGCCCGACAGTTGGAGACAATTTGGCAAGAAATTCCGCAGGACACCATCCGGGATCTTTATCAGTCTATGCCACGCCGGGTGACAGCTTGCATCCAGGCCAGAGGTGGACCAACGCCTTATTGACTTCCTCCCTTTGTAACGGTCAAACTCTGCAATAAATCGTTCAATTGTTCTGAAATTTTAATCGTTTCTTTCTTCTTATAGCCACCAATTTTTTATCGCACCGAATAATGCCGCTTTTAAGCAGGTAGAGTGAAGTGCAGATTAAAGATATTATATTAATTAACGTAAAGTTGAAGTTGAAAGATAGAATGTATTGAAATAAACACAGTAATAAATTCTACTTTGCTATGCCGAAGAGACTTGCGCACTGCACATCATTATGTATGTTTGTATTTTTCTGTCTTGTTGCATTATATTAATACAGATATTATATTTTGATATTATAGCTCTTATACAGATTATAGACAGACAACTCCCATATAGAGATTATAGATGCATAGATTCAGATATTAGATTATGAATACAGATTCAGATATTAGATTATAAATAATAGATTCAGATATTAGATTATAAAATAATAGATTCAGATATTAGATTATAAATAATAGATTCAGATATTAGATTATGGATAATAGATTTAGATATTAGATATATTATAGATATTACATTTAGATATAAAGCATACAGTAAAGAACTACATAATATTGAACAAGTGCAAGAAAATATGCTATGAAGTGTAACTTGATCAACAGGTAAGTTTTAGCACTTTACAATATTGGCGATTTATTTTTATTTGATTTTCATTTGCACCAATACAATATGCGACGCATGTGCACCAAAGCATTGAGTATCTATATATAAAATACGTGTATGTATTCAAAAAAATTTTACGCGCTAGGGGAGCTTAATTTATTTCAAAGTAAAAAAGTATAATAACCATACTTTTTGAAAAATGTGTTGTCTGTAAGGCGGAGGTATTGCAGTGCTTAGTTCTCATCTGAAAATACTGATAAGTTTATGAGATAGCCCTATTTTATAAAATCAAGGGGCAGCGGAAATTTGTACTCTTTATATTCTCAAATTTACGGTAATTCCTGTTTCATTCGGCTTTGTATACCCCACATCATTTAGAATTTCTAGCTTTTATTCCCTAAACTCAGGGCCCTGCGGTGGCGCAGTGTGGTAACGCGTTCGCCTAGTACGCCGTTAATCCGGGGTGAAGTACTTGAAAAAAAATGCAACAAAAGACTTGGAAAACTGCGTTTTGCTCGTGTTAAGCGGGGCCGAATTTCCAAGAGTGACATTGATTATTTATCAGTTTGTGTTGCATGGCATTTCGTGTTAACCGTGTTCTTGTTAAAAAAAACCTAAAAGCATAGGATTTCTTACACAATTTGACGGGGATTTAGGAAGCAACTCATGTAAAAGGCAGTGTAGGATTTACTAAATGGCTAAGTTGACTGAAACTTACGGCGGCAAATTTTTGACGAGAAGTTTGCAAAGGTTGGGCTGAATTTTTTGGTGGCAAATTGAATTATTAATTTTGAAATGTTATATTCAGAGACGTAACTAGTCATGGGCAAAGGGAGGGCTGCCATTGGCGCCGCCTCGAGAGAGACTGAAAAGGCGCCAAATTCACGAATACTTACGAAAAGACGAATTCAAAGTAACCGCCAGGCGAGTCAAAGTAAGAATTTGACAAAAGTACCAAAATCTATGTTGTGCCTCTAATTACGTTCGGTAAGATCAAGCCGCAAAGTACGTCAGCCTACAGGCAGCAAAATACATTAGAGCTTACGGGCGAAAAAATTGCAAATCCGCCTTTAGTTAAAAGTAGTTCGCGTTAACGAGGTTCGGCAGCATATACAAGGTATACAAATGCCAACGCACTATTAGTGTTAAAATATATTTTTTTGTATAATTAAAATAATTGTAGATAACATAATTTCACGAATTTTCTTAATTTAAAGTTAATTGTAATTGTAGAGATTAAGAATAAGTTCTTTTTCATTAAACGTAAAGAAGGGAATGAAAAGGAAATATAAAAGACTGACGATTCAGGAGTTTGTATTACATAGTTTTTTACAGAGATTCAATCAGTGCTTACAGGAATATGAATTTCGCATTTTTAATTATATGCATTTTTAATGCATTGTTTATAGGAATAATACAGAAATTTTATCACCATTACAAAAAGCAATACCAATCTAGTCCTTTTTTTAGATATCTGTATTAGCCTTGGTACAACACTAATAACAATAGCAAGAAATTTATGTAATTTCATAAGGAAAGACACACTATATCCAAAAGAGAATAAAATACGTTTAGAAAACGAAACGGAATAGGAAATAATAGCAAGTTAGAACAAGATTAACTAAATTAAAACCAATAGAGTGCCTAAAATATAATTTTTGAAATTGATAACATCCATGAAATGTTGACTTTGATTTGAAGTTACAGGAAATCGCACAAATGAATATTTTTATCAAGGAAGGATATTATATATAAGCACTTGTAATTTAAATAACTCTAGAATAGAACTTTTATTTTCGTATTGCGTGTGCTTAAAAGACCTTCATTTTCGAGGCACCCATGAAGTGAAACACTTATTTTACGCTTTTAATTAATATATATTAGTTTCTTACTCGGCTGGACAAGAGGTTTCAACAACAAGAAATTTCGTACGCAAAGCAGTCTTTTATTTTTCAGCTTAATTTATGTGGAAATAATGCTCTGTGTAAGAAAAGGGACGCAGGTAATAAATTAACATTTCTTAAATGCACAAACAAGAACAATTTCAAAGACCTCTGTGTGATATTCTTCAAAGCTTTGTTGCGAAAAACATATATTTTGTATGCAGCCAATGCAATAAATTGCAGTTTGTAAAACACGGTGCGGATCCCAAAAGACCTAGGAGAGGTAGCAGAAAAGGGCGTGCTGACAGGAATTGGTAACCGCCGGTTGAAGCCCCCACCACAGTTCGAATCTACAGTTTACAACTGAAAAAGGGGGGGGGGGTGATTATTAGGTCCCTGATCACTTAACTGGTGGTCCGTTTTAGTGATCTCCACAATGCCACCAAAGTTGTTCATGAGATTCGCCAATTGTACTGCAAATTGTCGCCAAATGGAGAAGACTCGAGCCTTAAGAACTTGTATTTATAATATAGGAAATGATGGATCAAATTTGAAAAAAAAAAAAAAAAAAAGGGTTACGACCGAATGTTTCAATTACTCAGATCACTAATATATTTTTTTTAAACATAATCCAGTTAATTACCATTTAAGATTTTTTATCCTTTAGCACCGTCTGCACTTACTCCAGCTGTCTGACAAAGCGAGATCATTTCTTGTATGCATGTTTGGATGTTACGGCGCAACAATAGCAAGGGTCATACTGCGCCGGGACCTACAGTTTTCCGAGGAATCCGAACCTCTTAAGGCCTAGGGAACCAACCCCGAGACAGTGCCGTATTTCCCAATAGGCTATAGACTAGGGCGGCAAAATTTTGTGTATTGAGTCTAATATGTTTATTTTTTTGGGGTGTTTTATGGCGCAAGAGCATCTGGGCTATACTGCGCCAAGAGTCTGATATAACAAAATAAATGCCATACGATAATATAATCGGAGACGTTTTGCCAAGAAGACGTCATGCTTTCCATTTAAATACCAGTGTTCGATAGGCTTTTATTTTTTTGCTAAAATTAAAATTTATTTCAATAAAATTGAATTTGATTTATTATATACAAAAAGAAATAATACTTCAATATAAGTTAATATTGTTTAATGTTTATGTTTCAATTTATGAGTTTGTTTTTCAACATATTTATTGTCAATATAAACTTTTGTAGCGTATATTGAATGTAACAATTTTTATGTTCCTACCACTGATTGGGGTGGAGGGCGGATGGGAACGGGCGGCAAAATATTAAATCCGCCCGTGCCCGGGACTACGGTGAACAGTTAGTCAGTAATCCTTCTTTTTTTTGGAGCAGTTGGGAGTCAAACCAGGGAAAATCGCACGCTAGACGTACGCGTTACCATTGCACCACCACAGGGCCGATCATTCCTATATACATAACCAGAGAGAGCCACAGGGTTTAAGCTGCAGTCGCATTTTTCGCAAAATGCGAAGAAAAATTTATTGCCCATCGCGAAAATGCGACAGGCATTTTTAACCACAGTTTATTCTCTGAAAACAGGATTCCCCGATTCCAGAATATCCGTTTTGCACTTCAGCGATCTTTTCTTGTTCCTTTTTGTTTCCTCTTCAAAATTCTTAACAGCACCTGTTAAGCATCGTTGATATAAATAATTTCATTGATACGATTTTTCGAGCAACGAAAGCAACTAATATTTTTTAGCATTTTGCTACAAATTATTTTCCCATTTTAGCATTTTGCTACAACTTTTTTTCCCATTTTAGCATTTTTGCGACAGCATGTTTTGAGCCAGCTTAAACACTGGAGAGCCAGGTCGGTGCCATTATGGTGTGAAAAATTCTCTCATGTGTATTTTGAGCTTCTTTTAACCTATTATAAATCGGCATCTACAGATCCTACCCAAGTCTTGTTTGTGACCGTTTGTCATGATGGGCATATAATTAAATGGATTTGGGCTTTCTTAGCAGAACAATGGCTTATATTAGCGTTTCTCAAAATTTTTATTTCTGCACCCCACTATTTTCATGTATATGTGGATATATAACTTATATGATCTTCGCGTCCTCTTCTCGTCCGGCCTAGTATATGAATAAAAATACTCTTTGCTTAGTGTACGTATTTTTGCCCATATATGCATATGTATATTTTGACACTGTATTTATATAAGAAAATGAAGAATGTATCGCGTTTAAATTAGGTGCTTTTTATCAAAATAAATTCGACGTCTAATTCAGTGCAAAATAATATTCTAGCTCTTAAAGACAGCAGTCATCATTTAACTCTAGTTAAAAATAATTTCATTTGCAAAAAATATCCCCCTCTACCTGGGAATCGTGCCCTACAGTGTGAGAATCTCTGGCTTACATGATAAAGCCTAAATTGTACAAGAATAGCTTAAGTCCTTCGTAGGATTTCCCA
>QLNU02015360.1:99576645-99595123 GCA_006491805.2 Dysdera silvatica
TGAAAAACTATTTTCAAGGGTGCTCCAGCTCTAGCCTAACCTACCTACGCTTCTGACCATACCATACTCAACCATTAACTGAGCCCTGAGTAGTTGAGGCCTTTTTGGGCCAAGGGTAGAGTTGTAAAAACCCCGGGAAGTTTGGGCCCATTGGGAACTTTGCATATAGAAACCAAGATAGTTGGAATAAAGGAGGTAGTCCCGTCCGCACTTTTCTTTCTATTGGTTGGTTGTATCGAATTGGTCGATGTGTCGAAAAAGGTGCGGACGGGACTACCTCCTTTATTCTAGCTATCTTGGTTTCTTCCCATCAAAGTTTCCAATGTGTCCAAAATTCCCGGATTTTTACAACTCCATCCAAGGGTGTGTTCGACTCTCAATAGGCGTAGTTGTGCGTATGGCACACTCGTGTCCAAAATTAAGTTACACGCAATGTTATTTAAGTGGGAGAGGTATATATCTTGCTCTGTAACTTTCCATGTGATTTATTTATAAAACATAGTTTTACAGAAAACCAAAGATTTATAAAAAAAAATTTTTTTTTTCAGGTATCCTATTTAGAAGAATCCACAATCAAAAGTGGCACAAGAATTGGAGCTGGTCTAAAAAATCGTAAAAAACAGATTTAGAATGACAATTTTTCCCATATAAACATGCAAAATTATTAGAAAATAATTGTTGATGTTTATGTAAGAAAATTTGTGACCCTAAATCTGTTTTTTTACGAATTTTTGTTTTCCACCTCCAATTTTTGTGCCATTTTTGATCGTAGACTCTCTTTCATAGGATACCTGAAAAAAAATTTTTTTTTTTGTAATTATGTTAAGTGTTTATAGCTCTTTAATTTTCTGTAAAATGATTTTTTATAAATAAAGCACGTCGGAAGTTACAGAGCAAAATATATATCTCTCCCATTGAAATAACGTTGCGTGTGACCTTAATTATAGACACCAGTATAGCCGGTGGCTCGGATATCATGTTAAGTTGTCGATCCCATTCTAGGTGACCCAAAGAGCATGAACGTATAGTTTGAAAAATTATTGGGCGGGGGCTCGGTCCCCAAGGGCCCATATAACTCTACTCCTATGCTACAGAGCATTTCAGAAACGTAAAATATACGAGTACACTACCTTTTAATATGGCGTGTATGCGTGGTATATTATATAATTATTGTAATTTATTATTTTTATAAAACAAAACAAATACCCTTGATATTGTCTTTGATCCTCGGATCAAAGAGAATACAATATTATAATAAACGGTCTGTGGTCAACCCCACACCCCAGGTTTGGTTGCACAGGTGCTTTTTACACTCTTACCAGGAATGGCTTTATGTACACTCATTAATTTCCTTCATTACTTCAGGGATGAGAAATACTGATGCGTTAGTTTGATTCATTACTGTAACACATTAGTTTTGTCATAAAAAAAAGAAGTCATGGAATAAACACAGACGACCACATAAAATAACAAAATTCGTAACATGTCTTAATCCAAACCTGTAACACGGTTCACGCGAAGTTCAATTTTGTTAGTATAGCCCCGACTATTATAAATTTGCCTCAATTTTATTAAATTTCCAGAATTTCCCAGATGATTACTCTAAAGCTGTTAAGTAAGTTATTATTTTGTATGATATCGGGTGATCAAAACGACATCGATAAGCGTGCTTTCCATTAGTGTTTTCAGTAAAATATCTTCGTATTTACAATTCTATGCTAATATCGATAGAAATAAACAGTTAACGGATGAGCAATTTAGGAATTTCAGTATCGCGAAACATATTTTTTCAAATGTTAATAAGCGTTAATATGAAGTGGATTGATTTTAAAAACAACAGAAGAATTATAAATAAAAGCCATATTGGCCGTCGTATTTCGTGCTAAGTATTTTATATTTACGGCAAAAGATGAAGTACTTTGCATTAATTGATAACAAATTATTTATACTGTATAAATCTTTTTAACGTTATTAAAAATGTATGGTCATTTTTCACTAATAATCCATTAGGTTAAACATGAATTGTTAGTAACCAATGTTATTAACGACTATTAAGGTTTGTTACTAACCTTTTTATTTTGTTAATAACGAACATTAATAATTATAGTTAATGTTTGTAAAGATTGTTAACGTTTGTAAATTTTGATTTTCTCTTAGTTACATCCTACTTTTCTTGATTAAAACAATTGGGTTGCCAATGTTTGTATATAAATACCTTATAGTCATATGGTAGCTCAGTAGCTGTTTTTATATTAATTGACATCCGTTATAAACATACTAAAGCAAAATAGTAGTCTTGATCCAGTTTATTTTTATATATAATGACTACATTCTTTTCTAAATCAATATACATGCACATATATATATAAAAGTAATTTTACAATACAATATTTTCCCAAATAGCACATATGCCACAACCTGAGGAGAGGTCCTCGTATCACACGGACGTTTTAATATATAAATAACTGCGTTTTACAGACGCGTTTCAAAGTCCCACAACGTTTAAATGATTTTAACACCACAGACATATACATTAATCACAATATAGCTAATCTTCTTTTCGATTTAATGGACCAGTTACACCGGTTTTTTCTTTTCTCGCCTTGACAACGTCCTTGGAGACTGTTTTTAAATCGTACGCTTGTCCAATTGAAGCCATTAGATTAATGAATGCCGTTGTGAAGTTATATTTGATGCCATATTCACTGGTAGCGTAGTCGAAAGGAAAAGTGTGATGATAGTTGTGAAATCCTTCCCCAATAGCGCCAAGGGCAACAAGAATATTTTCTCTGGGATTAATGGTAAGATCATATGGTCGATAGCCCCACATGTGAGCTGCACTGTTTACTAACCATGTCTGGTTCAAAGTTACAACGTATCGCAAGATTGTAGGTACGAAAAATGCATTGATGAAAGTTTCGTCCCAGAGGTACATTGGAATGATCGTCGGTAGAAGGAAGCAGAAAAGCAAAACCAGCGGAATGTAAAATCTGAAAAGAATTAAACATATTTACTAAAAAATACATGGTGGACATGAAAGTTAGGCTTTTAAAGTTTAAGAACTTACAACCAAGAGTAACTTATAACAAGGGCCCGGATGTTGATGACATTTGCATTTTTTTGCAATTTTTGCCTGTCTGTTTTTAAGGCATTTTAGTCGATTTTTCCTTGTTTTGCATGATTTTTTGCCAAGTTTTCAGTAAAAATAAAATTTTTGCAAGAACTACAAACAAGTTGCAATAACCAAAACTAAGATTTCTAGACAAAAATCAAAGCTTCAACAGTTTTTATTATCAATGAACTACGCATATCAATCCCAGCCTTTTTAACTTTGCCTTTAGCGCCATTCCCCACTTTCATTTCAAACGTATGTTAACTTTTATTTCAACGCTGTAGTCACACTTCCCAACTATTACCTTATATTAGGTATTTTTATTGAATTTGGAGGTACTTGAAAAAGTTAATCATTCAACCTTCTGTCAGCTACTTGAGAAATCTTTTACTTTTTTTGTGGCCAAACGGAGTGAAATGTAACAACGTTTTGCTCTTTTTTAACGGATGCTACGCCAAACATAGTGAAAGCCAGAAAAACAATTAAATGTTTTAATCCAAAGCTAGTGCATGTCACTTGCCTTGATTATGCCTTACATAGGGATGCTGAGGAAATTCAGGCAAATTATCTGGACGTCGATAAAGATAGACTTGTTTCTAACGTTAATTTTTTTTTCTTAAAATCGCTTTATCGCCTTTAAACGCAAGCTCGTAGTTTAACTTTGCTGCCAAATTCTTTGACAATGCATTAGGGAACATGGTTGGATGCTCAATGAATGCATATTTGTTACAGAGAAAATTTTGATGCTGTAAAGGCGACAGTAAATGAGTTTCAGCCGGAGTACGTAGCATCTCTTCAAATTGCGCGATGTCTGTTCTCTCAGGAAAAAATAGAAGGAAATTTGGCATACATAAGATCAAACTTCAGCATTTTACCTTATATTATTAAGGGTTCAGAAGCACAGAATGGCTATCGTTGACCCAATTGTTACATCGACAAAGAAAGCGAAGTAGTAAAATAGGCCAAGGGGAAGACTGGACACCCCATTGTTGCAAAATTAAACTATGTTTTAGAAAAAAAAACCCTCCGAGTTTCAGACTTTAAAAAATTCTGGTATCTTGACTGGAGGGGTAGAAATATCGGGAATTGATAAACAATTTTCCATAAAAATGAATTTGTTTTCTTCAAATATGCTCCAATAACATATGTAAGTTTCATTCTGTGAGTCATTGTAATAACATATGTAAGTGTTGAGAAGAGCTTTTCAATGCATCAAAATTTGCTTTCGGAAAATAAAATAGACTTTTGACAATGTTAAACATACGCATAATTATTCAGTTCAATTTTGATATTCTTGCAAGAGATTAGAAAACATCATTAAAATTAATTTATAAAAGGTATTTACTTTATTTTTTCTGACGCATCATGGTGAAAGAATGAAAATTATAGTCTGAATTGTATAAAGTTGAAGTTATTTAATTTACAACTTGGAAAAATATTATGCAAATTGTTTTGGGGGATTTTTTTAACCTTAAGAGTTTTTCTTTGACTTTTTGGGCCATTTTTGTATCTTTTAAAGGCATTTTTTAGGAATTTTAGGTCATCAAAATCCGGGCCCTACTTATAACCATGTAGTTCTTTACAATGTAGCAAATTGATATCCAAATGACGTGAGTGTGTGTGTTTAATTGTTTAAAAAAAAGAGGTAAAAAAAAGTATTGTAAAAGTTATTACACCAAAGTAGTTAGATTAATTATTTTGGGAGATTCATGGATACGTTTGTTAAGCTTTGATATTTGCAAATCCGTCATAGTGTAGAAATCGATAAATTCGTTGGCTTCGTCTTATATAACATATCGAGCTATCTTAGGAAGCAAAATATTTTACTCCGTAGTCATTTTAAAACGTTCCCATATGTTACTAAACCAAACTATTTTTCTGTAGATGATGGGTTTCTGTGGCAGTGTTGTGGCTTTTTAATTTTTAAAGAAAATTAAAAATATCTTCCATAGGTTCAAATCTAAGAGTGTCAAACCAATATCAATGCATACACCCATAGAAAATGGGATACGGACTAATACATACGTAGTTTTAAATTTTAGGAATACGTATAAACAGGATCGTAGCCAGGCTGGGGCTAGAGGGGCCCAGCCCTCTGAAATCAACCCCTTCCAAATACAGTTGGTTTATTTTTTTTTTCAAAGTAAATTTTTGTAGAATTCTATTTTAAATTTTTTGCTTTGTATACGACAGCGGAGATTATTCTTTGATGTTTAAAATGAATTCAAAGCATATTTTCGGGCCGGATTTTGTGCCATCATCATCATCAAGTGCCTTCTCCAAATCGGAGGTTGGCTACCAAAATGGATCACATTTTCCTGTCTCTGCTGGCATGGATAATGTCTTCCGTGCTTAGCCTAGTCCAAGCCTTTACGTCATCCATCCATCTTCTTTTTTCTGCCTTTAGGTCTCTTCCCCATGATGTTTTCCTCCAATGCCAACTGGGGTAGTTTTTATTTTACTCCCCTCCGAAACATTATCGTTGTGTACATTATGCTTTTTATAAAAGTTGAAACTTTCATATGGTCTTCGTAAGAAAAAAGAAATTATAAATTTTAGTATACCTCTACACAAGTTTTTAATGCAAAATTTTTGTTAAGAAATTTATTCATTAATGTTAAATAGATTAGCCTGATTTCATTACTGAAATGACTTGTTCATACAAACTACTGAACATTAATTATCCGCATATTCTATATGCATTGTTTCGTGTCTTTTAAATTATGTCGAAGTGTACAGTGCAAAGAATTAATTAATTTTATTAAAACAATGATAATAAGATTTCGTCACCCAGTCTTGATTCTGTCCTTTGGAAATCGCTGGAAAATGCATTAGATGTGGGTTATTACGTGACATACGTGTGCGTGAGTAATCGGTGAGTGATGCGCAGCGTCATTTTGTGTTGACTTCACGTTCTTTGTCGTCGTATTTTGTGTCTTGCAGTGAATATGTCTGATCGTTTGAATCTTGCATTTTTTTATGGATTACAAAGTGTAGGTAAGAAAAGTGTGCAACCGTGTAGGTGAGGACTCGTTACTCATATATTTATGCTTTAGAAAGGAGGAAGAGAGGGAGGCATAGGGAGGAGAGAGAGGGGATGGAAGAGTATGGGAAGGAGGGAGTGAAGTAGAGAGAGGAGGAGGGGGAGGGGAGGTACGGGAAGGAGGGAGGGAAGTAGAGGGAGGGAGGTATAGAAGGGAGGAGAAGTATGGGGAAGGAGGGAGGTATAAGAGAAAGGGATGAGAAGTATGGGAAGGAGGGAGCTATAGGAGAAAGGGAGAAGTATGGGAAGGAGGGAGGTATAAGAGGAAGGAATGAGAAGTATGGAAATGAGAGAGGTACAGGAGGGAGAAGGTGGAAGAAGGGAGGAAAATCGCAAAAATCGTCCGTAAAAAAAAAATTGAAAAAACGGGCGTAAAGAAGCCAGAAAAACACCAAAACGCCGTAAACAACAAGGCGTCTAGTTACTGTGGGCCAATTCCAGTTTTGGAAACACTGCGCTAGATTCAGAAGATAACGAATCGTGTATAAGCGCCATTAAAACATTTTATATGCATTACAAATAAATTTGACACCCACGTATTAGTAGCTCAATCTAGAGCTATTTTTGTTTAGGAGAAAAAGAGACGCCGTCCTCATCCTGGATTCGAACCAGGGTCCCTCCGTTTAGCCCGCGGTGTCTTGACCTACTAGACGAATGAGGACAAGAACAAACGCTCTTTTTCTCCGTATGTAAAGGTGTTAAGGTATTATTACCCTTCACAGGGATAACACAATTGCCAAATATTGGTCAACACACAAAGCCACCGGGGCGAGATTTTTGTGAGTTTTTCGTGGAGGATTTTTATTACAAATAAATTTGACACCCACGTATTAGTAGCTCAAACTAGAGATATTTTTGTTTAGAAGAAAAAGAGCTGTGAAGGGTAATAATATCTTACATTTATATGCATATTACAGATAGTTCGTATTATATAAAAGATGCTGATGAAGTGCATTGAAGCATTAATGAATTCTAAGCTTCCCCTGAACCTTTTCGAACACCCCTGTAACGTCCTGAATCCCCTAAGCAAAGCTTCTGGCTACGATCCTACGTGTAGACCATAAATTTTGTCGTTTTTTTTTTTTTTTGTCGTCCACAGACATCCATGATTTCTATCAATAGTTCTAGGATTTTAATTTTGTATAGCTGTCCTTTAAAAAAGGATATTTCACCATTATGAAGTACGCCATTTTGCAGTGAAATAACATGTAAGCAGGTTTTTTTCCTTCTTTCTATATATTACAACTTCACTGTATCTTTTGTGAGGATATTCACATTTCATTGAACTTAGGCAACGTGAACTTTTAATTGATAATATGTGTACATGTATAACGTAACATGCAGACAATTTCATGTACACTACAAATTACAAAATTATAATTAACTCTAAGAAGTTATTAAATATCTATTCTACATTCCGTATTAATTAAAAATCTTACTTTCTTTGGAATCTAACGATTGGATCGGAAAGAACATCACTGAGGCTGATAGATTTTCCTTTCTCTAAAACGTCGGGGTGTTTTCTGCAAAGCAGCCATCCAACATGAGAAAAGAAAAATCCTCGCTTGGCATTATGGGGATCCGCATGCGTCTCGGAATATTTGTGATGCACTCTGTGGTCCCTGCTCCAATCATAAATGTCATTCTAGAAGAACAAAGAAAAAGAAAACATAGTACCTAAAATATCAAAAATAATTTTAACCTTCCTGTAATTAGCTGTCTTAAGCCGAAAATTGTTGCACCATCGCTCGCAACTCAACATTTTGTTAAAGATTAAATGCCTACTTTATGAGATATGTAAATTTTACGTAAGAAACGATAAAATTCCTATATGCATTTGAAACATGGATGGGAATTTTAATATAATCAGTGTTATGGAAAAAAAACTCAATTGCAAAATGACTGTGATGATGTTTGAATTGCCTTCCATCGATTTTTAAGTCGCGTACTCGTTAACTTCTAGTTCAAGCTTGTACTTTAACACGTCTTGAAGATCTTTTCTTTATATAAGAGGGCTTTGCTTTGGTAATATTTGTATATTTTATGTCCTGAGACTGTACTATGGGTTACACAGGCTAGTATAGACGGCTTCACGTGATCTCTAACCCGCAATATACTTGAGCATAACTACACTTACTGAGAGCTGAACTCACAAAGGAACCCCTTTCGCTGTTCCTTTGCTTGGATATTTTATGGCGCAAGAGCATTTGGGCTATACTGCGCCCACTTTCACTGTTCACTGCACTTTGAGATCAGACCTATGGAAGATGATAATGCTTGACTTCCTGATCACAAGTATGTAATCATTTGTCTGCTAAAATGATATGACAATTTTTTATGAATATTTGAAGTCCAAAAATGACACTTTTTTCGCCAGGTTTGATATTTTTTAATCGCACTGTATGTGAGCAAAAACAGGTTTGAAGTCGGTAAGATTATGAAGGATCATCGTATTTAACGGATAAAAATAAAAAATTATGTCTCAGCTAATTTAAACAGTATAAAAAAATTAATATGAAAAATGAACTTTTAGCATAGATATTTGGCGAATTTGGCGACAATTTTGTATTTAATGATGTAATTTAATGGCGTAATTTAATGATTCATTTAGTCATGTACAATTAAAATAAACTTACTTCGAATGCAATTGTGTTGAGAAATGCCAGAAAAAGCCTCAGAGGGAACTTGGCTTTATAAGAACGATGAGCCCATAATCTATGAGCTCCTGCTGTAATCCCCAGTCCAGAGAAAATGTACAGCATGAAAGCTGAAAAGTAACGAAATTTCATATAATTTCCCATGCAGGGAATAATCAGTAAACATAAACTAACACAATGGTTATTTAGAAAGTTGAAGATGAGCGATGCACTGCATAATAAAATACTTAAAAACGAAATACACATAAACGCAGTTTAATGTGAGTTGGAGCGACATTTTACAATTGTTTCCATGGAAAACAAACGTCCACCTTCATCTAGGGTTGTAAAAAACCCGGAAATTTTGGGCAAATTGGAAACTTTGAATATAGAAATGAAAATAGCTAGAATAAAGGAGGTAGTCCCGTCCGCGCCTTTCTTCCTATTGGTCGATTCGACACAATCAACCAATAGGAAGAAAGATGAGGACGGGACTACCTCCTTTATTCTAGTTATTTTGGTTTCTATGTTCAAAATTTCCAATGTGTCCAAAATTCCCGAGTTTTTTACAACTCTACCTTCATCAGAAATTTGTGCAAATTGATTCGTTGCTATTAAATTAGAAAAGAAGAAACCATATCCAAGCGTGGCAGACATGTGACGCCATCTATTGTGAGGGGTGGAAGCAAAATGAAAAAGGTATAAATTTATGATAGATTAAAGTGATGTTTATAGCAAGTGGGAAAATAATTGTTTTCTCACGGCTGGTTGACTATTGTACTGGAATGATGTGATAGGCCTCGAAAAATTAAGGTCTAAGGGTGATTAGACTTATGAGGGGGTGGGGGTCACCATACAACTTTAAATCAATTTTCGTGAAAGTGTTCTTGGCCGAATAATGAGGAAAATTTGTTAACAAACTTAACTTTAATGAAACTAAAACTACAAAGTTATAACAAAAAGAAAAGAATTAACATTGGTTCGCTATTCCGGTGAGCGCTAACGTTAGAATCGAACGCAGCTAAACTACGGCACCGGAACTAGACGTAACCAGAACTAGCAAGCAGCAGCAGTGTTGCCAGATCTGAAGATTAAAAAGTAGCAAATTGTGCTCCAAAAGTAGTGGATTTGAACTATTTGTAGCCCAAACACAAAATGAATTATTTTGCAAGGAAGGGTTTAAGTATTACATAAGCACCTTTGGGGAGAGAGGGCATTGCTGTTGTGCTTATTTTCCTATGTTAGCCAATGTTAATTTTTGCTTAGGAGGGAGAGGGGTATAAAATGGCCAAAATATTGCTTACGTAATACTTGAACTCTCCCCAGCTAGTAGTAGTAGTATCTCCAATAGCAGCCTAGAAAAAGGATGGGGGCTCCGGTTCCCTCCGATACGTCCCTGATATGCAACATTTCAAGTGCCCTCACTTCCGCTCTCTGAATACGGAATATCGTAATCGTATCTCCAATAGCAGCCTAGAAAAAGTATGGGGTTTTGGGTAGTCCCCGATACGCACCTGACGTGTTTGGAAATTTTGTTAACCCTCGGAACTGTGGAAAGTACTGCCAAGTTAACTATTTTCCACAGTATCCCGCAGTGTACAATCTACACTTAAACAAGCACGCACCATTATAATCAAGAGCGGATACAGACTTTCATTTTGGGGGAAGCGGGGTCAAGGACAAAATTTGCCATGGTCTTGGAATAACACCCTTCATTTATCATGAAAGTTGGAATTTTTTACAGTGAAAAACAAATTTGTGGGGTCATGACCCCTGTGCCTCCCTGTATCCGCGCTTTGTTATAATTACGTACTGTAACACAGGAAAATAGAAAAATTGACCTCACTAATGTGTCTCCAAGGTTTGCATTTCGAGCCTATATAGCGCACATATGCTCGAAGGTTTGCACAGACCTTCAATGTTAAACGTGTTTCGGAATTACGTGACGTCCACTCTAGTACATATAAAATCTCCGTGATTGAAAGTACCAAAACAAGAATTGAACCACAGAGATCTCATATGAATTGAACGAGTATCGAACATGTTATGTTTTAATAAAACTATCATTCACTGCGAATAGAAATATTCAAAAAACAAAATTTGTATTGCAGTATTATGTAATACTAATAATATTTTGTGATTTTATATATGAAAATAAAAAAGTAGCGTATTTTTCAGATTTATAGCCTGAAGGTAATTAAAAGTAGCCCAAAAAGTAGCGTGTCGCCCAATTCGAAATTTTTGTAGCGAGGGCACTTAAAACATCGCCCAATCTGGCACCACTGAGGGGCAGAAGCTTTTCATTTCAGCAACACAACAAGAACGGGCTGCGTGACGTAGCTTCTTATTCATTTGAAAACGTCAGGTGCATAATTTGGCCACAGACTTTTTCAATTATTTTTGCATCGGCAAAACAGAAACGATGGCCATGTTTCCATGAGTGTTTTGCAATGGCCGATTTTTCAAAATCTTGTTTGTGAACGTACGATTGGTGCTCTTTGAGTCTGAATTTCAGTGCTCTTCGTGTTTAGCCAATACAGGACAACCCGCACACGCAAACAATGTTATAAATAAAACAATTATTATGATCTGGAATCTGATATTTAAGTTGAAAAACATCAGTTTATTAACCGACGAATATAACCCTGAAATGAAATTTCAGGAGAATGGAGGAGATTCTGGGGGAAAAGATGTGGCACAAAGGGAATGCACATTAATTCTTTGGTAGAAGCAGTTTCTTTGCACAACGTAGAAAAGAAATTGGAAACTCTGGACAGTTTCTTTAATACAAGGTCAACAATCGACGGAAGATATCCACGGTTTATTACGATACCGCGTAAATATATGAGCTCCTTAGAGAGCGCTTGTTCAGAAGAAAACAATTTCAGAGCACGGGAGGTAAGCCAATAAAAGGAAAGCATTTTTTGGGATTGTGGGTGTGCAGATTTAGCAGGTGCTGTTTGTCTACCAGCACATGCTAAGTGCAGGGCCGGATTTTGGGCGTTTTGGGCACAACGATTTTTGGCGCCCCCTCCATTGGCGTAACTCCAGAAAATTTATACTAAACATTGAGGTATATGATTTAGCCTCCCTAGAAAACGGGTCAGCCCCTAGGAAAAAGTTAGCCCTTCGATTTCCAAGCTAGTTATGCCCATGCCCCCTCCCATCGTACTAGCAGAAGGAAATAAATTTCCATCATTCCGCCCTCTCAAGTGAGACGAAGAATTGCGGAAGATAATGAAGGGACGACATTTATGATTAGCCTACCTTATGTGCATTATTATAAGATATAATAACGATATTTTATAAATAAATTTATTTTTTTTGATGAGGACTTTTGTTTTTTTTTTTTTTTTTTGATATTGAGGGAGGGGACAAAGGCGGATGCAGAACAAAATTTCACTTGTAAGTTTAGTTTTAAGTATTTTTTACTTGAAAATAATCATTTTTAATGTAAATTTATTATTCTCATTGACGCACGCCCCTTACCTGGATCCGGCCTTGTGCGATATGCAAGGGATGTTTCACGAAATTATTCAAAATTTCAGATTTAGAAAAAAAAGGGTGTAGGGCGCCTTTTCGTGGCGAGCTGATCGACAGATTTCTACGGTAAATAATTTGCAATTTAAAAAAAAAAAAATTCGCTGTCTCTTGTACTCTTAGAAATTTTGCGCCCTATGTGCTCATTTATAAATCCGGCACTGGCTGAGAGCAAGCATGAAGCAATCAAGTGAAAAATCTGAATTAAAAAGAAAATCCCTTATTTCAAATGGTACTTGCGATTTTATTAAATGTCCCAATTAAATAGGCGCAAAAATATAATTTTTATAATTTTTTCATTTAAGGTAGTTTATTTGCTATAATTTTTATATTTTATTTGCCGCGTTCAGATACAATGATGTGTTTATATTTTATTTGCAGTGTATTACAGTTCATGAAAAGCGCACTTTGAATAGTTATAGGCTGGTTATAAAAATCTTTGAAACCCTAAAAGCATTTATCTGATGAACCAGTCACCTGCTATCAAAAATGACGGGGCTTTTAAATCGGGAGATGCTTTGTATGTCATGGTATTTTAGAAAATTAAATTCATCATCTTTTAGGGAATTTGTAAATTGAGAACAAAACGGGTGTAACTTCAAAATTCATTTGCAAATTGAGAACCAAATATTGCTCTGGAATTTACAGGCGGGTTTGCGGTTTTCTGGGGTTCACTGGAAGTTGTAGTAAAACTGTGTTCATATGAGGTTACCCTCTGAGGTGTAAAGTGTGAATGACGCAAAGATTTGGCGCTGAGCTGTTTGTGATGTTTTGCCAATAGCTGATAACCCCTCTTGTAATTCGAATGCGCAAAGGCACCACATGGCAAGAAAGAGTATACAACTGAAATCAGGGGCGAATTTTGCTTGGTGCAATGATTAAACTCAATAAAATGTAAGCTCTTTTAGCGAACAATGTATTTTTGGATTCCAAATTCAATGAGCATTTATTTTGAAACAATCAAAATTCGAGATGAAAAAAAAAAAGTGAGCCACCGAGATTGCCTTTTTTACTGATTCCGATCCGGATTTTCTATCTTAGAACAAAATTTCCGTCGTTATAATAGATTTTGTCGCTATATGCGATGTCGTTGTGACTAGCTCCGGACTTAGGAGTCCAGGGCCCTTGTCATAGGTGTGAATATGTCAAAACTGAGTTTTACTGTGTTTTGATTTTCTTCCATTTCCTTATTCGTTATACAGAATAGATATAGTTCGTTTGCGAAAAGTTGACCGATGGTATCGTTAGAATTCACGGGAGCTGACGTCACAAACTGGCTAGTTCATTACAGCAGAGGGGAGGGTGTCATTTCAGAACTGATTCTTAGCGAACGTTTGCCTGCGCCAAAAACCAGTTCGGAAATGACGTCCTCCCCTCTGCTGTAATAAACTAGCCCGTTTGTGACTTCAGCTCCCGGGAATTCTAACAGTACCATCGGTCAATTTTTTGCGAACGAACTATAACTTTTCATCAATCTTACTGTCATGAAAACGCACAATGCACAAAAGCACACGTGGACAAATTCTCTTTGCAGTATCTCAAATTTAATGATAAATGTTTTACGACATTTTTAAATTTAAGTGAACAGTATATTTGAGGACAATAATGACACTTGGCGCCATTCCCATCTCAGACAACTGCACTAAAAATCGGCAACCTCATATGAAAGCCAATATTTCGCCAATTTGCCAGTAATCCCAAGGCCTTTCCTTAGTTCAAAAAGACGCGAGTAGAATCAAACGTTACCAAAATTTTTGTACGTCCCCCCCTTAGTATTTCCTTTCTTCCTAACGATAATGGTGGGGCAGTGTTAAATTTCTGGTTTTCAATTTACAACTGCCTCTTCCCAATCAGTGTTATGAGATGTTACTTTGGCTCTCAATTTACTAACAGCCATATTTTACATTCTACACTTCGTTCATGAAAAGAAGTCCGATGGAACAGTTACAAATAACGGGGTGACGTCACGCTAACGGACTATAACTCTCTCAGGGTTCATACTCAGTTGCAAGAAAAAAAAATAATGACTTTTTAAGGACCTATCGCAATAAAAAATTAAAGCTGTTTCCTGAAGGGGGAAACTTATGAGCAGTTTTTAGCAGATGTTTAGTGACAGTTTTAACATGTGCATTAAAAATAATTACTGATGTAAAGTAAAAGTCACATAATAAAAATTACCTTCTTAAAAACAGTAATTGACAGTGAATGCATTGGCGTACGCAGGGATTGTTGATGGGGGTTGTAACCCCCCCCCCCATTGGACTGAAATTTTGTATATTTAACATAGGAATATGCGAGTTGTAGCTCTGTTAAACCCCTCCATTGAGCCTATAATCCCTCTTATGAACTTTCTGCGTACGCCTGTGGTTGAATGATTGTTCGAAGCCTTGGCAAAGAGCACGAATTGGAGTTCCGGGTAACCTGGAGATAGAAGCATTCCACTGAACTGCGCAGTTATTTTGGCTGGAATGGAAGCTGAAGGGATTGCTGAAGCGAACTGATACCGGGTTGCTGGACATATTCCTGAGGGAGTGAGTTAGTCGACCAGTACGCCGTATACAGAAAGCGATGAGTGCATCCGCCAGTATGATTGGGATTGGAGTTTATTGCCAATCTAGGACTGAGCAAGCGACAACGATCCGGTGATGTATTAAACATTTGTGTTTGACTTTATTTACTACCTACTAAATAGAAGTTATATCGTTAATTAGCGATATAACTTCTATTTAATAGGTAGAAGTTATATCGTTAATTAGCAATAGTTATTTAGGGCGGTTATACACTATTAAGGCGCAAGATTGACTGCTAAGTAATCTTGGTGTCAAGAGGGGATTACGTTCAAAAGTTGTGTGCTCCTGTTATTGTGTTTTTGTGTTATATATGTTCTTGGGAGTTTAGTTACCGGAAATAGAACCTTGTGGTTACATTTGAATAAGGGGTAAGAACCAGCAAAACTCCTGATTGTATATAGAGTGGGGAAGCAAAGAATTAGGAACTAGAATTGGATAATATTTGTTTAGTTTTAATTAATTTATTAACTAGTTATTATTTACTTCTGCTGTTCTTAAGTAATCCGTGTAAATGTATTTCTAGAGACGCAGTGAGCTGTTCCGGAGGGCAGGATAAAATCTTAATTGTTGGACTTGAATTGTATTGCTGAACTTGAACTTGATTTGTATTGCTGAACTTGAACTTGATTTGTATTGCTGAATTTGAATTGGATTTTGTATTATTATCTGTATAATAAACGTCTGTGCTGTAACCTGGTCTTCATTCGTAGCCACTCGGACTTCTCACCCACGTATATTTAATTGTGACACTAACTTGCTAGATAAAGAAATTTTAGTTAAGGCTCAATCTAAAATCCTGCTGTAATGTCAGAAATTAGGGATAATAAGACGGTTGGGCTTGTTACAATTCTCACAAAATCAATTTATTATGAGTTGAATGGAAGTTTACAATTGTTTCGATAGGGATAATAAAACAATTTACCTTCCTCAGAACTTTTCTGAAATGACGTTTGGAGAAAGTTCTGAAAATGGGTAGGTTTTTCTTATCCTTATCAAAACAATTGTAAACGTCATACTTATAAACGTCGTTTCAACTCATAATAAAACTGTGTTTGTGAAAATTTCGTTTGTAAATATATTGTTGCTCAGTGCATCGCTCATCCTTCATCAAACGCTTATTTATAAATAGAGAGTAATCACAACAAATTATCGCGTTTAAAAAGTTTTAACACGCTATTAATTTATTTATACAAGTCAAACACTACGCAGATTAAATTAAGAAACAATTTTTATTAACATTCTTTAGGCTTAGTAATAGTAACGCCGATGTTATGTCACAGTTAGATGGTGAAACGTTCGTAAAGAAAAGGAATGTTTTTTGCGTCTGGTGGGGCACGATCCCACGACCTTTTGCTAACTTACCAACTGAGCCACAGACGAAAAAAGCTCAATCCCTTACGAACGTATTTAAAGTGCATTTTCCGAAACCGGATATTTCGCCGAATGAGGCAGTACATGGACTGCTTTTTAAACCTAATTGCGAAGAGATCGGTATTAAATTCATCGAAACGCCCTTGCAGCAGATGTATTTATACAAGTCGAACGCTGACTGGATAGAAGGTCGTGGGATGGTACCCCACCAGACGCAGAAAAACATTTCTTTCTTGTACGAACGTTTCACCATCTAACCATGCCATAACATCGGCGTTATTATTACTAAGCCCATCAGCGTAGAGTTCTCAAAATCATTGGGAGTGGGGCGGGGGCAAGCACATTTTATGTACGTTTATACATTACAGTATATGTAAAATCGCAATTTATTTCAGATTATTGGGGGGGTGGTGGCGATTTTCTCCCATATAATTCTACGCCTATGACTACGCCTAAAGAACGTTGATAAAAATTGTTTCTTAACGCTATTAATTACTATTTTGGGATATAATGAAGTATTTTGTTACATTTTTATTGTTAATATTTCTTACGTTGTAAGCAACTAGTGTAATATATAAGAAGTGGATTTGATAAAATACATTTATTAAAAATAATATATTTATGATAATTTAAGAGTATTAATGGGCCACGGGGAGACTAAAGGGGGCACCCGAGCGGAAAAGGGTTGAGAACCACTAGTTTAAATAATTAAATATTTAACTGCGATTACGTGTATTTTATATTTAATATCTTTCACTCGCAGTGTGTTATGCATCCAAGTACTGCAGTTATGTTACAGTGGCTGTCACTTTGTGACTATGCGTTAGTTTTATTATTTTTTATGTCTTACGTAAACATGGTTCAGACTCCTCCCCCCATTATCAGCAAACACAAGTAAATTTCAAACCCTCCCTCTTCAAAAGATGCTTACGTAATACCTGAACGCAGGGGCGGACTAGGTCCTCTAAGAAGGCGCATACCTTGGATTTTCGGAGGGCGCGAACCCATTGGCCCGTAGGCTACTAAAAAAATTCCCAACTATCGCCCATAAGGGTGCACCGGCCCGGGGGCTGGCAGCCCAGTTCGCCCCTTATAGAACGGCCCCTAATATATCAACAATATATAAACTAAGGAACAGGCAGTAAAGAAAGTGATTGCATAGATTGGTTGCGAATGTAGTAGTTACTACTGAAAAATACGATGCTGACTGATAAGTATTATGGAGAATACAATTCATCGACATATTGCAGTCCACGTCGGGGTCTTTGGACCATTTGGCGCCCACTCTACTGCCCCCCAGCTCATGTCTTCTCAGAGGGGATCAGGGATTCCCCACGAAACTAAATTTGTAATAGAACTTAGCTACGGTCTTTCATACTGCGATTATATCAATACACGATATAAATTTTTTTGACCCCCAGTGCGTCCTGGCTATGGTCTTTTAGCTTATCGCCCAGTGTGAAAAACCTCTCACCGCTTTAAATCAATATAAACGTACGCACACGCTCATGGGTGCATAGATAATGCCAGGAAAGGCTAAGAAAAAAAATTACCCCTCTCTATGTACAAGATAATAAATACTACAAAACTAATTGATGCTGCTTGACAATTTGTAATGAACTAAAAAGTAACTTATTTTAAAATGTGAAAGGCCTATCAAAAACCTACATGATTTTTTTTGTTTCGTTCTGTTCATTATATTTTTTATAAAGCTGCAAAAACATGAATAAATATTGTAGTTGATTAAAAAAATTGGCATTGTGTGTATAAAACAATATTACGTGTATATTTATAGCGTGTAAAATTGCATTTAAAATGAATTGAAAGTTTGTAGCAATTTGTTTTTGAAAACGCAGTAGTTACAACTCAACTATACAATTAAATTTATAATTACACTTTAAAACATTGTAGAAATAAGGTAGAAGGCTTAGAACATTGTGATGAAAAATTTTAATTCCACCACCATAATATCTAGTACTTTTCATAAAAAGCAAACTCCAGATTTCGTTTGTTTTTAAAAAATGAGTCTATAGCCAGTTTTGCCAAATTCATCTCTTTTACTCTCTCATTCTATGAACACTTAGTAAGCACAAACTTGAAAGACTCTCTTGACTCATTGGGCTCCTCATCCATGTTTTCACTCGCCTAAGAATGCTAAATGATCTTTACACAGTGCATGTTGTTGGCGAAATTGTCATATAATTCA
>QLNU02015360.1:99605279-99617417 GCA_006491805.2 Dysdera silvatica
TTGCTGTAGCACCGCACGGTTTCATTTCCAAACACAACTTCCTATGTAAAACTTGTTTGTCATGGTCTGACAGATCAGAAAGTAAAGTTTGTAAATGTTGAAGTGTTGTAATTACTGATAAGTGAATATCTCATACTGTATTATTCCAAACTGGGGTCAAACAATATTGACAATGCTAAAGAAATCTCAGCTGGGTCGATAAAAATGTCGAAGTTATTTAATATTATTGAAATACATATAAACTGACATAAATTAATTACAATCTATGTATAATTCATAATACATATTTCAGTCAGGATCGGCGTTAGGTGAGGGGGGGCATGTTTTACTGCAATGAAATATTACTCATGTAGTCTTCCATCGGGTCAGCAACAGATTTTTCGAGCCCCTACTTGCTACCTTCTCTCTATACAGATATGAATGTAAGACAAGTATCGTCTAGGGGCGAAACTTCTCCTACGTGCATATGTGTGTGCAGGAGAAGTAGCACTTAGGGGGGCAATACCAAGTCGCCAAACAGAGACAGGCCGCCGTCCGTTGGCGTTAAATAATTTTGGAAATTCTTTAAATGGCGCATTTTGCCATATGTGGTAACCTTGAATGCGCTGGATGCGAACACTAAATTCACAGTAGCGGCCAAACGACTAATTTTAGGAAAAAGTGACTAAACAAAAATTGTTTATTTTCATGTCCTCTACCTGCTGCATATACTTGTCAGTTCACAATTCATTTCCCGTGTGCTAAAAAAGACAGTTTTATGATTATTTCTCACTATGTGGTACGCAGATCCGGATCAGAAAAGGGAATTCCGGATGTTTTTGTCTCTGCTGTATTATTAGGTGAATCACTTAAATTCTGTGTGGAAAAAATATTTTAATTGATGTAATTGGTTACGCAGCCGCGAGGTGGACGTATACACTAAATTCACTCTATTGAGAAACCGGTTCCGTTTCGGACATGCGTTCCATTGGCCGATACGTTTCATTTGTCCTCTACAACCCCTAGGAGTTTGAAAACGACCTTTTGGGACACCCTGTATAACGAGTTTGCTAAATATACAACATCTACATATACAGATACACTACATGAGCAAAAGTATAGGGATAGGTGAGTACTTTGCTTCTCCTGCGTAGAAGTACGAAACTAATATAACGTGAATCCATCTTTTACTTCAATTACAACTGTCACTTTCTTAGGAAGGCTATTTACTGAAATGTAAAACGTTTAAACTGGAATGGCCCGTCATTCATTCAAAAGAGCATTAGTCAGTTATTTTGCCGATTTTGGGGATTAGTTTGCAGCCGGCTTTCCAATTCATCCCAAAAGTATTCTTCGGAATTCAGGTCCCGGCTTTATAAAACTCATTCTCATTATATTTATGCAGAAAATAATTTGACGCACACGCACTTCTTGATAATGTGGTAATCCTTTGTTCTTTTCGTTTCTTCGCCGAAATTGCACCTACTTTCTGTGAAATTCTTAAAATTTCCCAAAACTTCAAATATTTATCCGTTTTCTAAGAACAACACCAATCAATTGGTTAGAACGTTGGGATTTCCTTTAGAATCGGATCGAAAAGGCGTCTTAAAATCTGGCTCTTACCTCCAACTACGTAAAAGCCAAACTCTAAGGCTTCTGTATTCATCTTCGCCAGATTTGGTAATTCTGTGCTGTCATTCTCTGAAGTGTAGTTGTAGTTTTAGAAGATGGGATATATTATATATATGGGCACGTTTCGACGCAGCGAAGAAACAATTGCTGGGACATAATTCTTTGATACTTTTAGGGCTTGCTAGCTATGTGACTACTATATTGCGCGAAAGGGAAAAAAGAATATGATTTATAAGTTTTTGTCCATTCGTGTCATTCTAAAAAAAAAAAAAAAAAGGAAGAAAGAAAGAAAAAAAAAGAAAAAAAAGAAAGAAACAAAGGAAGAAAGAAAGAAAGGGATTTCCTTCCTTTGTTTCAATAAGGAAACAAAATTCTGTTTTTTTTCTTTATCAGAATATCAAAGACTCGCAGTAATGACGTACACCTTTTAAAAGTTTACTTGTGCCCGCTCACCTATTTCCTGGGCAAAAAAACATTTAGAGATGATCTTAGTAATACCATTTTCTCTCTGTATATTAGAGCTCACATAATATAATGATATTCATTTATTAGAAGGAATGTGTGAACTATTTAATAAAGTACGTATACACTCCTTTAAAAAAAGTAGTAATAAAAGAAAGAGAAAACCTTTCAAATTTGGTACGCAAGTGCCTTTTAGCTTATATTGAAAATCTGTTACAACGACCTCCAAACAATTGGGAAAATTCGGTCGTTATAAACGATACCTTTTTAAAATCATAGTAGAATAATACATTTCAGGGTTTTATAAATCGTTTTGATAGTAATAGGTATTAAACTTGTTGGTTTTAAAATTAAATAAAAATATACTAAATTGTAATGGATCTAATTACCGTATATATTATATTTATAGCCGAACTATAAATACGCAGTACTTTTTTTAGTTTTTTAAATAAAAAATAGTAGAAAACCAATGTGTGAGTAATAAATAATATGTGAGTAATAAATAATATATATTATACCAATGACCTCTGAAGAGTGCCGCCGGTTCAAAATTTTTATGGGCCCTAGGTTGAAAGAATAGAATGGGTTCCTAAAGAATCTGGCCCTCGTGGCATTCAATTAATAAATCAAGAGGTTT
This sequence comes from Dysdera silvatica, assembly GCA_006491805.2. Classification (NCBI taxonomy): domain Eukaryota; kingdom Metazoa; phylum Arthropoda; class Arachnida; order Araneae; family Dysderidae; genus Dysdera; species Dysdera silvatica. The sequence continues at coordinate 99,607,990 of QLNU02015360.1, forward strand.
TTTTAATTTTTTACGAATTTTTAAATTTTTTAAAAGTTAATTATCTCTAACGTTCATATTTAGCAGTGATAAAAATTTATACATACACACACACACACACACACACACACACACACACACACCTTTGCTATATTTAGTATTAGAGGTCTGACATAAAACGAAATCCAGTTCACTTGACCGAATTATGAGTCCGATTTCTCCTTTTACTTGAACGAAACAGTATGAGTCCAGCGTTGTTTCGAGCCCACGTGGTTCCGATGTATGACCATTAAGTCGCGTCGTTATATCCAATACGAATTTCCTTGCTTTTTGAATCCACGTAGACTACAAAATCGCCTTCGTTATAGAAGGTTTCGCCATTGTACACAATTTCGTTATAACCAATATATTTAGTAAGGAGTAAAATAGGAAACCACATTTCTTGTAAAAATTCCGTCGATATATATATATATATAATTTTTTCCTCTAACCTCTTTGCGATTTTATTTTTCAATTTTAAATGGAAATGCACTGGCTAAAAATAATGCAAATATTTTTGAATAAGATAAATAAGAAACCCATTATAACGACAGTAATTTTGCAGCCTGCACAGATTCAAAGTATGGAAATTCCTGTCGGATATAACGACTCGACTTGATAATTAGAACTATAAGGGAAAGTTATAAACATTTAAGCGTTATTTTAATCTTGTTTATTTACAAATATCCGAGAATGTTTTATTACTGCTAAACCTGAAAATTGAAGATAATGAAATTAAAAAACAGTGATTTAATGATTAAATATCACGAGGGTCATATTCTTTAGGAGTCCATTCTATTTTTGAAGCGTGGGGCCCACAAAACTCTTAAACCGGCACTGTTCGGAAGTTATTAGTATAATATAATAAATATTATTCATTAGATTTGTTTTCTACATTATATACTTTAGTGTTTTCTAGAATTTTTTCAATTTAAAAAAATATAAAGTGCTATGTTTTTAGTGTGGCTATAAATATAATTTAACATAAACGGAAATTAAATTCATTATAATTATGTATATATTTAATTATAAAACCAAAAATTTTAATAATTTTTTACTATCAAAATAATTTATAAAACTCTTAGAGTGTATTATACTATAGGCTACTATGATTTTAAAAAGATATCGTTTATAACAACTGAATTTGCACAGTCCCTTGAAGGTCATTATAACCGATTTCCACTGTATATATATATATATACCATGGAAATTTTATAATGACCAACCGCATATAACGACGGAATTTTTACAAGAAGTTTGGTTTGCTATTCTACTCCATACTAAATATATCGGTTATAACGACGAAACCTGCTATAACGACGGCGATTTTGTAGTCTACGTAGATTCTAAGTAGGGAAATTCGTATCGGATATAACGACGCGACTTGACAGTCATAAAGCAGAACCATGTGGGTTAGTTATTAAAATTTAAAGTTAGTTATCAAAATTTAAGCGTTATTCTAATCTTGTTTATTTACAAATGTCTGAGAAATTTTTATTACTGCTAAACCTGAATATTAAAGATAATAAACTTAAAAAGTGATTTATTAATTGAATACAACGAGGGTCATATTCTTAAGGGGGCCCATTCTATTTTTTCAGCGTAGAGCCCACAAAACACTTTAACCGGCACTGTTCTGAAGTCATTAGTATAATATAATAAATACTATTTATTACATTTGTTTTCTACATTATATACTTTAGTAGTATTTTCTATAATTTTTTCAATTTAAAAAACTAAGAAAGTACTGTGTATTAAGTGTTGCTATAACATAATATAAACGGAAATTAAATTCATTATAATTAAGTATATTTTTGTTTAATTTTGAAACCAAAAAGTTTAATACTTTTTACTATCAAAATAATTTATAAAACTCTAGAGTACATTGCTATAGGCTACTATGATTTTAAAAAGATATCCTTTATAACGACTATCGGTTATAACGACCGAATTTGCACGGTCCCTTGGAGGTCGTTATAACCGATTTTCACTGTATATGTTTCTTTTTGGGCCCAATAGGCCAAACGTGAGAAAGACCGTATCCAAGGGGAGGGTGCTAGGTGTTTGAACCCCCCGCATTAAAATCGAAAAATATAATTAAAAAGTTTAAAAAACAATCCCCTCCGAAGATGCGTTATATTAAAAAATCAAACTATACTGTTTTGCCTGACGGTTTGTTTTCTGAGATATATAGCGATTTTGTGTAATTCCTGGTGTTATTGCTGTCGATGATTTAGCGGTTACTTCATTTTAGTGCACTCTGCGGTTATTGGTAGGTGTGAATTATTTAATTTGATTAAATTCAGACTCCCGGGTTACGCCAATCCTGAACTTAAGGACTGGTGTAAAGCATCTGCGAAGTATTGTGTCGAAAAAAAGTAAACAAAACTACACTTTTTAATAAGGTCAAAATTGACTGGGCTTCTCCCGAACACAATTCAATCATCATTTCAAAGCAATAATACACCGTGAGACAAAGAACTGTAATTATTCATATTTTGATAAGCCTTTATATCCCATATTGTTGTAAACTTTCAGGTGATATCATCTCTATCAACTTTACCTTATACCCTACCGAAGCTTGTTTGGAACAGCATGACCACCATCCGTTGACATTGTAACGCATAGGCGTACGCAGAAATTTCATAAGGGGGTTATAGGCTCAATGGGGGGTTACAGAGCTACAACTCACATATTCCTATGTTAAATATACAAAATTTCATTGCAATGGGGGGTTACAACCTCCATCAACACCACCTGCGTACGCCAATGTTGTTATGGTGATTTCATTTATATCTTTCATGTTTGCATAGATAATACAGGGATCATACATTACGTTCTGTTTACGCCTGCCTTAAAATATATTCCACTTTATTTATTACACACGGTCTTTGTTTGTAGCAATTAGTAGCTGTTAACTTAACCATTTTTTGATTGATTGTTTGGCTTTTTTATGGCGCAAGAGCATCTGGGCTATACTGCGCCAAACATGGTAAAATCAAAGACTGTAGTAAACCATTTTTTTTTTTGTAAAATAGGATAAGAAATGTAACGCGTCCACTTTAAGATAAACAGTTGTCATTTTCACTTTTCAGCTAATTCATTTCTTCGTAGGTTACTATCTACAAACCCTGATATGATATGCTGGCTAAAAATAGAACAGATAAATATATATATACGCCGCTTAATCTTAAATCTCACAAGTTTTTATAAAGTTGATATAAATAGCCAGTGTGATTTTTAATCAAAATATTGATTTAAACATTTGTAATATTGGAATAAAGCAATAAAAATCCTCTTTCAGCACTTTTTAAATTATATTTCGAGTACACTATGCATTGTAGGAGAGAATGGAATTAAACACAGACTTAAAATATTACAATATTTAATAAAATAATACCACACTAATAATGATAATTCAATAGTATGCATGTGCAATGATAAATTTTAAGTTAACACAGACTTAGTTGCAAAACTGAGTAAAATACATTTGATTACAAAATCATATATTTTAATTTGTGTTTTTAAACAAAGGAGAATTTATTAAATAAACTTCAAAGCGTAAATGTATTATTTTTGTATAACGTATAAAATATATGCAATTAATTTTTAAGTATAAAAAAATATTGAATAATCAGGAAGCTAAGTAACAGAAAAATTTCTGTCAAAAAACGTAAAATTAATTTGAATAAAATATAAAAATACCAAACGCTACTTACGTTCCAAACGTTTTCTAAGATTTGAATACGGCGAAGTGGAGAAATTCAATTCGAAATATTTATTCCAACTGACCAAATTCACGACGACCTGTTGTTGGTTCAGTAGCTAGACTTAAATGAACTAAAGAGATATGTAAACTCTTTCCTTTGCGTCCGTTAATGGCATTATATGATGTAGAACGAGATACCTACGTCATAAATTTTAGCTGCCGATGATGCATACAATAACACGTGTATTCGGCAAACACTAATAACGTATGTTCCAAACGTTCCCGAATATCTTTCGATTAACAGAATTAATTTTAAGTCTTGCCCCTTTGGCAATCGTCTTGGGCTTTTTAGTAATGTAAACAATATTTAAAAATGTAATTGCAGTTTACTAAAAATAGAAGCTGTATTTCCTATTATCTAATGTCTTTCATACGGTTCGAGCGTAAAAATCCTGCATCACCCACGCGGCTGTCAGATGCGGAGAACACGGCGTGTGTATGACGTCACGACCGGTTGCTGTCGGGATTGGAGGGCACAAAGCAGCGCCATTATCTGGTGGCGTGATGACGGTTTGTTTCGATTTCACGTGGCGTGATACCCTTGGATGTTAAACCTGCCGTTTCTCCTCCGAAGAACGAAAGTCACATGTGGCGTGTTTTGGAGGGGACCAAAGGATAGCTAGCTGATGAAATAGCACCCGTTTTTCGGGAAGTTTTGAACTGACCCTTTGAGCTCGTGAGGACATGGGTAATAGGACAGTATTGTTACGTCAGCGGTTGCAACTGTGTTACTAACATGTAGGCCACAAGAGTAGGTATGCCAATGAAGAGAAAGTCAAGGTTTGGTTGGCACGTAGGGTATAGGTCACGAAGGTTGTAGTGAAATTATACTACTGAATGTAGTAGTGGTGGGGACGGGAGAGGCAACGTAATCTATTCTTGCAAGAAAAAGCGCTTTTTTCACCTTTTCCGAATTAAGAATATAAAAAAAGGGATACTCTCTTTTATGCATTTTATTAATGTAGGTATGCATAATTTTATAGTATAGGCCAGGATCGGGGACAAGATTTCCTGGACTCTAGGCAGTTTAACATATACCCCTCAACCAATCCTTTCCCTAACCATTTTTCAAGATCTAAAAGCTAAAGGATTGTCAAACCAATTTCTTTAATATCCTCCTTGTACATACGCAAATATAGCGCTGTAAGATTTCAATTGATTTTTTTTTTTAATATCATATGTATAATATTAAAAATAAAAAGTAAAATTGAAAGTAGTTAATTTAATACCACTTAAAAACAATTAAAATACACTACCAACAAAAATAATTAAATATCAATCTAAACAAAAATAACGAACTACAAAACAAAGCATCGTTTTTGTTTGTATCGTATTTTAGTTGTTTTTAAGTGATAATGAATTAGCTTGTTTTGTTTTTACTTTTTATTTCTAATATTATTTATAAATTACTATTTATATTGTTATGCTATCTGTTTTGCAGCTTAAGCGCAATGTCACGTAGTAATTGCTATTTCTTTTTAATATTTTCACTACATTCAATTACTACTTTTAATTAATGTTAATTTTTAAAAAAAAATTTAAATACGTTTCTTTCCACCAGTATTAAAGTGTTGACATATAAATGCAGTTAGACGATGATAAAGTTAATTTAAACAAGCAGAAATGAGATAATATTTCGTTTCTTATGTTATTAAATTTTTGTGCAGAACATTTACCCCCCTTCATCCCTTCCTGGTCCCGGTCCTGATATAGGCGCCAGGACTGATTGTCCATTAGATGAGCCTGAAGGACATGCCAATGAATACAAATTACTTAGTAGTTAAACGCAGGGGGCATACTCTAATTTTGAGGCGCAAATTTTAAGTCTCGCTTAAAATACATTATCCCTTTTGCTGCCCTTATAGGGTGCAGACTAAACGTAACGGAGAGACGAATAGATTTTTTATTAATTCAGATTTTATTTATCCCTTTAAAAAATTCACACTGGTTATAGGAACAACTTTGTGATTTTAAAAATAAATGTATAACCCACTTTATATAACCAGGTTCTCAACATATTTTACTTAAAACGGGGTAGGGATTATACAGGGTGTCTCAACACCAGGGTTGCAAACATCTAGGAGTGGTAGGGTACACCTAGACGAACAATATTTGTCATAGAACCTAGGGTCGCAAACCACTCACAGCGCCAGTTCTAAAACCGTCCAGCATGCACAAATAGTGACAACCAGTGCATGAGAAGCGCAAAATGCGATGTCCTAATCATCTATGCACTTGAGCAGCTGACCTGAGTTTTATCTGGCGCTTTTCACGCACTGGTTGTAAATATTTGTGCATGCTGGACGGTTTTAGAACTATAGCTGTGAGTGGTTTGCGACCCTAGGTTCTATGACAAATATTGTTCGTCTAGCTGTACCCCCAGCGCCTGATTTACGCAGGTGCATGAGGGGTAGCTGCCCCGGGCCCCCGATTATGAGAGGGGCCGCTAAATTCTAAATTTATTCTAAGATATTCATATCGGACTAGGGGAATTCCCAACTCGATAACCGATTTTGCGAAGGGGACACGTGACTTCAATAGAAAATTTGTCCTGTTGGGGGGGACTACCTATCCCCCTTTAGCGATGCCTCTGACTCTTACCTTATTGTATGTGTTCATCAATTAAAAAACTAATGTATTAGATACAAAAATTACAAATATTTTTTTGTTTTTTTAATCATGGAAAGAAAATTCACAAACTACAGAATAATTGCCAACTTAATTGCCAACTTAATAGCCAACATGTCGCCAAATCGTGAACTTTGAACCCCCATACTTTCTCGAAATTAAGTTTTACAGAAAAATAATTATACGGTTAGAACAAAGGTGTAAAGCTCTGTAAAATCCCCACAGTCCCGATTCTTAACTCGACCGACAGGTTGATAGGTTTCCTTGTGAGTACACTTGAAAACAGATATGAGCGTTTTTACCGAAAATATTGAACGGATGGCTCTCCGGATTAATCAGGATATCGGTTAAACGAAGTTCGGATAATCGAGGTTCTATTGTAGCCTACTTTTTTCCCCCACACGCGCTATGTGCATAATGTGTTAAATCAGTGGTTCTCAAACATTTTATCCTGCGGCACATCTTTCCTATGATATGCCTAGGCATAGACTCCTCTTTAAATATTATTTAAGGAAAATCTGAAGGGCTATTATTTGTCACTGCTTGGGCATAAACATAAAAATAAATCAGTAAAAAGGTAGTTTAAATACTTTTTCTACTTTTTCCGGATATTGGTGATAGATAGTTCGTTAACTGGATTTGAAGGTTGCCAGGAGGGAAAATAATAATAATAATAATATATTGTTTTAAATTTTCAGCGCTGTTTTACAAATTGCTTGTGGAAACCTGGGATTCTATGAAACACTTTAAGAAACACTGTGTTAAATGAAACTTTTTTCCCCCTTGCTTGCTTGTTTGGCACAAAGGAAAACCATTAAAAAAAAGAAGAATTAATGAGTAGATTCACGTTTATGACGTCACAATTCGTCCTTTCTGTTGAATCTATTTACCCTACATCTGACTAGCAGCACGTCTACACCATTTAGCAAATACCAGATGCTTTTAGGTTGAAATTTCAAATTTTGAAATGGATGCTTGCCCTTATGGCATAGAAAAATCTAATTTCACAAGTGTCCTGCAGTGGGCGCAGGATGACACATGTTTGAAATACTCTAATATAACATATTCTATTAAATACCAACACAGCATGATCTTTGCTATCCTTAAACCGTAAAACTCACAACAATTTATATTAGATGAAAGTTTATAAATGTATATATTAAATAAATAAATAAATAATAAACATGTTTATAAATATATATTAAATAAATAAATAAATATCATAAATAATAAACATGTTTATAAATATATATATTAAATAAATAAATAAATATCATAAATAATAAACATGTTTATAAATATATATATTAAATAAATATAATAAATAACAAATATATTTATAAATATATATTAAAATTTCTAAACAATAGTTTAAGCAGTTCTTGCATGCGTTAAAATTTACTCATTTTCTAAATTTTTAATTGTTATGTTATACCTGCTCCGCTTTATTAATTTCAATATTTTTCAATTTTTGAAACATTTTCTTGTAAATTGAATTAAAAAATAGAGAAATTATTTAAAAAACTATCACCAACATTTCAGGAGATTGAAAAAAAGTTAATACTATACATAAATTCAGGGTGTCCCGTCAAGACCTCATAAACACTACACAGCGAGAATCATTGAAAATTTTTAAGCAAAAAATGTTAATTCAAAAATGCTGAGAAATTAATATTTTTGGAGTTATTAAAATTTGAAGTTTAATCAATCTAAGGCCGTTTTCATTTGTTAATGCTTTTCAGGCTGAGGTTGAAACGAATTGAAGAAATCTTGTTTTTGAAAAGGAGTGGAATAAATGTTTTTGAGCGTTTATTCGGTAATTTTACTTTGAAAGCCAACGCACATGCGAATTTTTTTCCCCAGCCAATATGATAAAAGTTAAGTCATGTAATTAGTAATCTTAGTATGGTAACCATTGGGATTTCATTCGTCACCAAGTATCTGCAAGTAATGCACAAAATGAATGGTTAAAAATAATTAGCAAAAAAAAAAGTTTCGACTTTTCATAGCAAACCCACACAAGCATGTAACATTAATATTTTAGAAAATTTAAAATTAAAAAATAAAAAAAAGACGCGAGTTTATAATTTACATTAATATTTTACATTAACATTTAAATTCATATTGATTATAAAAACCATATTAGCCAACTACTGGTAGACAACAATTGACAAATAAGGCAGAGATAGGCAATCTTTGAGAGCAAAAATCTATTTTTGATCTAATGTACTTTCAGAGCCGACGCCAAGACGGATGGCGAATCGGATATTCGTCCTGAGCGGTAGAGTTTTAGGGGCCTCAAAATGGGATTTTTATTAAAAATGAAGACCTCTGTAGGCGGCAAAACACATGTTCACCCCGAACGACATAATACATAGTGCCGACCCTGCGTAACAGTAATCCAGTGGTGACCAATCCCATCTTCGGGTCCGTTGGACTGGGTTCGACTTCTAAAATGTTTGATTGAATGAAAGTGTATCGTGGTTCCATAGTCAAGTTAAACTATCGACTTCATTGCAGAAGACCCTTAGCACAATTTGGAGACGTAAAATATGCTGACTTATTCAAATATTTTAAAATCATGTAAATTCCTTTTACAGCTTGTTTTTTGTATCGTAGCATCTAATCGTTTGGTAATGTTCAGTGGCGTCCCGAAGAAAATTATTGAGAGTATGCGGTGCTTGCTGCCTCAATCAAAAAGCATCGAGTCAAAATTTCTTGAGAGTACGCGGCGCACACAGAACGTACCCTTTGGGGACAGCCCTGGTAATGTTATGACATATCTATTGAAATAATATAGTATGAATTATTAAGTTATTTGTTAAATCACAATATTGCGATAATCAATAATTGCCATTCTTAATTGTTATATTGTATAAAATAGGGAATGATGAATATGTAATCTATGATGTTATGACTAATTATAGCAAAAATTGTATTTTAAATGATGGTGTTTATAGTGAAAAATGTGTATAAAGTATTCATGTGTAATAAATAAACATAAAACTTTTTC
>QLNU02015360.1:99621299-99635009 GCA_006491805.2 Dysdera silvatica
GAATTCTAACTAGATTTTTTTAAAACCCCTGTTGCACTGTAAATCAACAAAACTATACCTAAAGCCCATATATGACAGAAAACTAAAGTAAAACACGATTCAGGGGGTAAAAACGCGTGTTACTTTGGTTCTATAGTGTTTTAAAATATTTCTTATGAAATATGAAAATGCCAACAGAATAAAATACAATGTTTATTTCAGATTCAAAGGGAGCAGGGATGTTATTTTTGTGTGAAACAAGTTGTTTTTTTTATGAGCTGGAGGGCCGCGGGTTGAAGACCCCTGTCTTAAGACCTAGAAAACCAACTTCTGGACTACGGTGAGCAGTTAGTCGGTAAGCGTTCTGTTTCTGGTGTAGTTGGGAGTCAAACGCGGGATAATCGCTCGATAGGCGAACGCACATACATATTACCACTTCACCAACGCAGTGCTTGATACTTCATCTAAAGCCTGCTACTGATATGACATCGGCCATTGAAAGACCCCCTACCCTGTTTACTAGGCCGTAGTCAAGTTTTAATTTCGAGGGGGTTAAAAACTTTTTATAAAATAACATTGAACAAAGAAGATGAGTTACCTTTGTCGTAAAGAAAAAATATAAATACATCATACAAAAATAAATGAGGAAAAAAAAACAATTTTGCCTTCAGACACCATCGAAAATTTTTGCTTGTAGTTATATAAAAAATTTCATTTTGATGACAATGTCCCCCTTTTAAAGAAAATGGTTTCTGTATTTTTTTTCTTTAACGCAGTCTCAAATTAGCGGCCTACAAAACGAGATCTTGTTGACACAATTTTGATAATTATTCAATGTTTGAAGGATTTTTTACTCCCCTTTTACAAGATTTACAAGTAAATAGTATATATATGTATTTTTGTAGTTCTATTACAAATTTAGTTAAATGGGGGAGGGGGCCCGATCTCTAAGATCCCATCATGGATACGGACATGACTATTTATACCTTACAATAATTTCAGTAGATGTTGTTATAAATAACGTTTATTTTATCCTTTCGAATTTTCTATAAATAGCACAATTACTAATAAAAATAAATTTCAAGTGGAAAAAAATCTATTTTATAATGGCACGAATTCAGCTCATAGTTTTAGGGATCTATAATATTAAAAAAGGAACGCATTTAGAAAATTATTATGGTTCTCGATTGTATTTGAAGAATTTATGTGAATAGAATATATATATAGATATATTAACTCCGCAATGATTATAATTCGTAAATGGTTAATAATAAATATTTGTTAGACTCAAAGTCATACCAAGACTGGAGCTTAAAGGGGGTAAGACCCCCTTGGAAAATATTTTTTCTCAAAATAAATTATTATATGATTTCATTTAAAATATTTTATCTTGTATAAAATTGTACATGACAATTGAAAAATTTCTTTGACATTAAGTATGTGTCCAAAACTTATTACTACGGAAGATCTTGTGTACGTTACATCATGCTTTTCTACAGAGGTTTGGGCCTTCATCTGCTCTATGATACGGATAATGGAAATTATAAATTTTAGTATACACCTATAAGCTTTTGATGCAAAAATTTTTATGAAATTTATTCATTAACGTTAAATATATATATTATTCTACTTAGATATTTAGTACTATAAATGTATTAATGAAATACATTAGAATATTGACGAATTTTAAGCCCCCCTCGTAGATTTTGAGCCTCCTCCCTATGTAATTTTCATAGGCCACCCTGTAAAAGAAAACGTCTACGTTTACGGTCTTGGGTAGATGGCATAGGGAATGCTGTATTTCTAATCATGCGAAAAGTTTTAAATGTATAATGGTAGTTTAATTTTTTTATGATAAATATATTTGAAATGTTTTTGGATGATTTGAGAAATCAATAGTCAAGCTTCGTCTAGTGTTAATCAAAATTTATTTAAGTGTCTGAGGGATGTAAAAGTTCGGCCCGAAATTATAAAGGTTTGAACTCTAAAAAGTTTGGTTTTCTTAAAAAATATTAATTAAATAATACAATCAAAATGAACACTCTAACATAAGAATCAGAGGTTCTTGCTTAATGACAGTATATCTGTTTATGATTTTACGCCATAAAACAATAACCTAATCAGTATATTTAGAAAACCTTATATTTTTGAAGGGTTCGAGTTTCCATTCATAATTTTCGCATCCTGGCGAAAATCGGATCTTGTATAGCGAACACCATAATTTATTCTATAGTCCTGGATTTAATCTACGGTCGTTAACTATATTATTAAAAAAATTGCTTGGAATCTCCTTTTAAATACCATGATTTATTCCGTGTCGTAAGTCATTTTATAATGCAAACGGAAGTTTTATATTTTTTAACAATCAGTTCAAATTAATTCTTTGTTTGGACACAGGAGATATTTTAAATTGTGGCATTTTTCTTTTCTTTTTTTTCTGAATAATACATTCTTTACTTTCCTCAAAAGACTTTCAATGAAGAATAATATATTTATTATTTTATATTTCGAAATATATGACTGTATAATCTATATAACTCTCATTACATAACATGTTATCTAGCACTTATACCTGTTATCTGTAGCGATTCTAGACAAAAAGAAATTGGGGGAAGGGGGCATAAATTCCTGTGCATGTTCACAGGAACCCTTGCACATAGGCAATATAATAAAATTCGGTTAAATTATAATAAATAAGTATAAATAATAAATTATGATAATTATGGATAAATTATGATAATAATTAATAAATAATAAATTATGGTAAATAATACAATTAAATAAATAATTATGATAATAATTAATAAATATGATATAATAATTAATAAATAATAAATTATGATAATAATTAATAAATAATAAATTATGATAATAATTAATAAATAATTAATAATTATAAGTAAATAATTATAATAAATATATAAATAACTATTTTTAATGTTATTGTAAAGAAGGAAGCTAACCACATACGAAAAACAAAAGTTTGTTTTGGGCCATTCTTTAACCTTATTTTATATACGTTTACTTATATTTAACTGATGAATGCTAGACTCTCAAATAGGGATTCCAGCAGCATGACCTATTAATTTATTAAATTATTTATTATCAAGCGTTCTACCGTGCGTTCTGTTCTTTCGAATAGCTAAACAGAATGAACCGGCACCAAGCAAAGATACACTTACGTGTTAACTGCCCATGGAGCTATGATTACTGCTTTGAGCTGTGCTCTTGTTTGAAGCCTTATTAATGCAAGTAAATAGCGTACTTGTGCGGTATATTTCTAGAAAGACCGAGTTACTTATAGAAGTGACGAATCCAGAGGGTATTAGAGAAATTTCCCCTCCCAAATCCATAAAAGTGCGGTGGAAATCGGTTATAACGAGCGCAGATTATAACGACCAACCACATATAACGACGGAATTTTTATAAAAAGTTTGATTTCCCATTTCATTTTTTTAATTGCTGGTCAAATCCGGGGTCCATAAAAGACTTGTTCTCTAAAAGCGGTAAAATAATTGTATTGCGCTTAATCATTATACCAAGCAAAATCCATATTTTCTTTGCCATATCCGGAAACACGCTAAATGTGGGCTCCTTATAAGTATGTCCTACAGTAATTTACATCCCTCTCCTAAATCCCTCTCTGGATCCGACTTTGCTTACAGTGTGTGTAAAGGCTGAAAAGAACTGTACCAGTTTTAATGTCCTGATGAGACGTGGGTTTAAGCAACACGAAAATAATAAATCTTATACAACAAAATGTATTTCCCGAATAATGAAGTGTATGAGTATGTATAATGCCAACAATATAAAGCACAATTTTTTTTTTCAGATTTAAAGAGACAAATATAAATTTAAAAAAAAAAGAGAATATTGGTAAATCTTCTCCGAAATATTATGAAATCGCCAATTGGTATATCAGATATACAGTACCTATTTCACACAGGGCATTACCCCAAAATATATTCTAGGAAAACAAACTTAATTTAAGAGAAATAAACCTTCTAGGGAATAAATGCAAATGAAGAAAACAAAATGAACTGTTCTGTCTAATGATAGTTTTGTTACTCTATTAAATGCGTTTTAGTGGTCAAATAAACTCTATAACTTGATTATTTATTTAGTTAGAATATTTCAAGGGGACATGAGAACTTCTACTTCATCCAGGCGAAAATTATACTTATAATGTTAGATGTACATACAGGGCTGGACAAAAATCTAAGCTCACCTGAAATTTGCTAGAAACTTAAGGAAAATGTTCTTCAAATGTAAAGAATGAGTATTACTTTAATATATTCGACAGTATTGCTCACAACGTTACCAAAATTTTCAGCGACTTGCTGCAAAATTATACAAGAAAAACATATTATTGATATAGACAGAATTATACGTTCACACTCATTTTTATAAAAAAAATTACATAATTTTAATATTTTGTAGAACATCTGTAATTATTTATTGCTTCAAATATACGATTTGACATGAATTCAACTAAGTTTTAAAAAAGTCTCACGTGGAATGTGCTCTCATTCTTCTGTGATTTCTAATTTCAGTTCGTCTATCGTATAAAATTGCCTCCCATTTTTATATATTTCCCTTGTAAGTATGCCCCATAAATTTTCTATGCGGCTAATATCTGGTGAACGTAAAGGCCATGTAATTACATCAAAATTCTGTTCTCTAAGACAATCTCTTATATATATGCTGAACGATGGACAGATGCATTGTCCTGTTGAAATTTCTAATTTTCATCACCTAAAATTTCATCATAAAAATATAATTGATTTTCAAGTACTGTGACGTGTGACGTATTGTTGAAAATTAATTCGTGTGTTCAGAAACACAATATCAGCTTTTCCTTGAGTAGAAAATCCTGCCTAACACATGACCGGACCATCTCTCATTTTCCGGGTCATTTGTATTTCGCATTCGAACCTTAAATAATGTCAGTACAAACTACAGTTATCCGGCCCATCCAAATTGAATTTTTTTCATCCGGAAATATGAATACCATACATAGGTCTAATTCATCGCCTTTCTGGCAAAACTCAAAGGATCATTTCTATGTTTTGAAGTTAGTTGTGGTTTTCGACGTACTTTAGCAATAATATCCGGAGAATTTTGCAAAACTCTAGAAACTGTCCTTCTTGAACACGAAACATTTAGGTTGTCCTTTATTTTTGCGGCAGATAATTTCGTTATTGTTGCAAACTTGCTAATCCTGCGTTTGCTTTTTAATGAAAGATATTGTTTCCACCTGAACGGGTTTTTGGCTGTTCCTTTAATCCCCCTCCTAGGAACATTCGAAACGGCAGACTAAGAGCATCCAATCATCCCAGCACTTTTCCTCTGAGACATACCGCTGTCATGTAATTTCCAAATTTGTCAAATTTAACATTCACGAAGTTGCTTAGCTCTTGGCATTTTTACGACTAGCTCAAAATTTTAATTACGCCCCTCTTTTTATTCCCTTATCAGCAAATGACGTCACATCACCAGTAAAAGTAATTTGCACACAGTTTAAAACTTTTCACTAGAAAAATACTCCATGAACTTGTAATTTCTACCAAGCCATTTATAATATTTTTTTACATAAATTTAGATGACGCAAGCATAAAACCTTGTGGATATATAAAGTGCTTTGCAAGTTACCATAAAACAAATCTTTGCATATCCCATTCATGTAAATGCCTTACTTTCCCGCTCATGACAGAAAAACTACTGAACTTATAATTTCGTCCAGCACCGTACGTGTTTAGATACACATGCATATACATAATTAAAGAGCTTTCTCATTTAAATCTTTACTTTGCTTTTAGGTAAATGTTGAAAAATTGTTAAACTTCGAAAAATGTTTCAAAGAGTTTAAAACAGAAATTTCAAGCTCATTAAAGAAATATGCTAACGCATGCTCAGGGGTGGGAAAACTTTTGAGACTGAAGGGACAAACCTGACCCTCGGAACAATTTAAAAATTATTCGAGACCTATAAATGTATTTTTACAAACAAGGAAATTTTAAAGCAATATTATAACATGTTATAATATTAATTATACCTTTATTAAATGAAGAAAAAGTTACAAAAAACTTGTTCTCATTGTTTTTAATTAGTTTTGGTTAGATACGAAAGAGGAGGGTGCAGGGAGATGGGAAAGGCGGCCGTCAACGGCGGTGCTGTAATCCCAGGATTAGAATGATAAGATTAGGACTCCTAGAGTCAAAATAGCCAGTACGTTTAAATCCCTCAAAAATTAACAAATATCTAAGCAGAAGCAAAGCAGCCAATTGCTGCGGAACTCAGAATAAAATGACTTGCACCAACAATTCAGACTCTCAGATGATATACACTATTTTGCAAAAATAACGATGTACCCCTAAAGAATATTCCGATCATCTCAAAATTTCGCATGCGAATTCTTTTAGACCAAGTATGCAAATGATTAAATTTTCAAAGCCAATGAGTGTTAACTTCGATCATAGCGCGCATTTCTACTGCGCAACGAGCATCGTATAAAAGAGGTAAAAATTGCGGACGGTTTATTTTTTTTCGTTATCGGCGTTGCAGTTCCCTGGAGACGCAACCAGTAATGCCGTTACGACATGGTTGAAGACCTTACAGTCAATTGAATGACTTCGAAGAGATCGCATAGTCAGGATGCGCAAAGTGGGCTGGTCCTACCGAGTAATAGGCCGCCACCTGCACCGTACGGACACTGCTGTGCAAAGGTGTTGGCAGCAATGGTTTCTGCGAGGAACTTATCGGCTGAACAAAGGCTCTGGAAGGCCAAGGTGCACGAATTCGAGGCAAGGTCGGTTGGTTGTGCAACAAGCCCGAGCTGACCCAACGGCATAATTGTCTGCCATCTAACGTACTACTGTGTCTTTCATATCACCCGTTGTACCTTCCACCATCTCACGACGCTTGGCTGAGGTGGGGTTACGCTCACAGCGACTTTTCAGACGTCTACCTTTAAACCCACACTATCGACAGAGTCACTGGAATGTAACTGAAACTAGAGCAATTGCAAATTAAGGCAAACAATTTTATGCATTTTGACACGTTGGCTAAAGAAGGTCCGGTGAACAACGAAATATATATATAGCCTTGCTATTTGATTTGATACAGGAATTTGAGAAAAGGTTTATTGATTTCCGTAAAAATCATCAATCTTTTGGTATATTTGCGACTTCATTTTCAGTCGATATAAACATATTATTTTCAAATTTTCAAATGAAAGGCGTAGAGCTACAATCTGACATTCAAATTAAAGAAAAATTTGACCATTCTCTTTACTGGATATCTATAAGATATATCTTCCTAGAGAAAAATATCCCTCGCTTGACAATCATGCCTTATTTATATCATCGCTATTTGGAAGCACCTATATTTGTTAGCAGATATTTTCTAGGATGAAGCACACGAAGAATAAAACTAGAACTAATCTGATAAGCATCTTGAGAACTTACTGAGAATTTACAACTACTTCAATGGAACCACACATCGAAGCATTAATGTCTAAAAAACAATGGCAAACATTTCACTAATTTCATGTTGATGAACTGGCTTTTATAATAAAAAAAAATCCCTGAATTAATGAAGTTTAAATAACTTAAATATGTTAATCATATATTTTACGTTATTTTGCCCATCAGCTATCTTTAGTGTTAGTGTGTTTTATGCATGTGGCCCAAAAGAATTCTTTTCTTTCAATGCGTCCCAGCGAAGCTAAAAGTTTGGACACCCCTGGAATAGATATTGGTTGAATATGATGATATATATAGCAAAAAGCTTTGTTACTCGCCCCTCAAAAAAAAAAAAGGAAAAAAAAGAAAGAACTTTAACAAGTTATATATTTTTATTCGCTGAGACAGGGCATCAAATTTGAAATATTTCTAACTTGTTGACGCAGTAAACGAAACTTCCTTTTCGCTATCCTGTAAAATTTTCATTTCTTGATTTTAGCTTTTTTTACAGGACGTCTACAATGTAATTGAAAAAGAAATTTGTTTCTTTAAGAAAAACATTTAGATTGCAGAATCTTTACGTTTTCGTAGAGCAAGAATCAATTTCAGTAGATTTTCTGGAAGTTATTCCTTCAGAAGTTTGTTTTTCATATTGTTTCTGAAAAACATTTTCAAAGCAATAACAGAAAAATCATAGTTCAGTGAGTTTCGCAGAACCAAAGACTTCGTCTTTCTTAACCTTATTCTGTAAGTGTGAAAAAAATATTTTTTTATCAATGAATGACCATACCGGATGTTCCAAAACCACAATATAAGCTGTATGTTTTTGTAATTATTATGCGATACTGCGAAACTTTGCAAAATGTTTTCCGTAGTCGGAAATCAATATTTAATGATGTATTTCAAATAATACGTTGGCCAATGGATATGCACGTGCGGCTCTTTGAAACCAATGGAAGTCTTACGGTGGATGTCAGACAACAAATATAATAAACTGTAAAAAAAATTGAATGTTTTCAGAAAAATTTATTCATAATTTATAAAAACATAATTATTACTTGAAAGTTGAGTATGAATATTAGATTACTATCGATTTCGTTTGTTGTATAACGGGAACCTAACATTACTTATTTAATTTTTTACTTTATCATCGCTTAAAGTTCTTTGAAAACTTGATATCTTTACGCCATACCTAGGACCTTCGCAAATGGTTACCATAGTCGAAAATCAATATTTAATAATATATTTTAAATAATATGTTAGCCAATGGATATACACGCGCGGCTCTTTGAAACCAATTAAAGTTTTAAGGTGGATGTAGGGGAAGTTGGGTAAATTGACGAACTTAAGCAATGCTTGCGTTTAAGTTGTTACAGCTTTCAATTAGAACTGCAGCTTCATCTGTATTTAGTGCACTAATAGTTAACTTTAACCACAAATGATTAGATTATTTTTAAATAACAAAAAAAAAGGAAAGAAAAAATGAACAAATAAACTTTATTGCATGAAGCGCAGTTTCGTCATCTTGCTTGCACTGGCGGGTAAGATGACGAATAATTAAGTTGTACAAAAAAAGAAAATTAATTTAGGGGATTTTTTTGTCATGTATTTCAGAGCTCACAAAAATCACACATATAACTCTTAATCTTAGCTTCTTTTGGATTGATATCAGAGCATTGGGCATGTGCCCATTTTCTGCAGAGAGAGTATTGAAATCATAGTTCATCTTTACTGTACTCAGAACAAAAACTGCATTCCCTCTCTCTTCTTTAGAGAGGGTGTCTCACTTTCTTGATAATCAATGCGAATTGATGAGCCGATATTTCATCTAGATATTTTTTGAACGCTTTTTTAGAATTCTTGCTCATTGGGAATTTATGCTTAATGCATAATTTTCTTTGCTCATTAATAGCTTCCTTACTTTCTGCACTTTTTCTTTGTTTCTCTTTTATTTCCTTTTCTGTTTTTCTTATCTTGTAGTGCTTTTTTAACAGGAAAACTTGCAATATGGAAAGAAAGCAATTTTTTCTTTGTTTCCGCTCTTTTTGAGTTGCATGAGGCAGAAAAGGCAAACTTGATATTCTCTACATTTCTTCATCAGCAGTAGGAGCGGATTATATTCCAGCTATGAGCGATGTTGGCATTGGTGTGGTATAAATTACTTCAAGATATGCATTGTCTGTGGTTTTCGATGGTGTAAAGTCTATGTTATCAAAGGTATGGAAGTTGAGTGGCTCAATGCCAGTTGCTCTGAACCCATTGATGACATTATTCAAAGTTGCTGCTTTTATGAATACTATACCGACTAATTTTGCAACACCTTTTAAGGATTAACCTAGATGACTTACAAGAAAATCAGAACAAGTATGACTATGGTCTGTTTTAAGTGAACCGTAGATAGAAATGTCCAAAGGCTGCATTTTATGGCTTGTATGTGGTGGAAACCCTAACATTGTTACATGGCTTTTTCGATATAAGTTGATAGCCTACAATGTTACATGTGACGGATAGTTATCCATAGGAAGAAGTACGGGATTGGCCTCGGATGGCCTCACCTGTGTAAGAAAATGCTCTAAAACTTCAATAGAACTTTAAGATTTCATCCTTCCAGATTTGTGGCCGACTTCAACCGAGCCTGGAGGTGCACTTTCAAGATATGCTGACTGTATTCTTTCTCTGGGGTAAATGAAAAATGGAGGTAGAAAGTGGCCAGTAGCTCTGACGCAGCAAGCATAGCCCACATTCATTCCTCTCTCAAAAGAAGAAATTTTTATCATTCTCCTTGCGCCTTTCTTTCTCAAAACGGCAGGTGTTTTTGTGGGAACGGTTGAACATCCCGTTTCATCCATGTTGTAGATTTGGTGTGGCTGATAGTTATGCTTCCCTCGTAGGTCTTTGTAAACGTTGAACAAAATTTCTACATTTAGCTTGTTAAATGCCATTAGTCGTGCTACAGATGTGACCTCTAGTTTTTGGAATGAAAAGTTACACTTTTTCATGAAAACTTCTATAAAATCTTTGCCGGCTTCTCTTCTCTTTTTTGCCTTCTAAAACCTATGCGAAATTTTATGTGCTTCTGCAAAACCATAGACTAATCTTGCAAAGTTTGCTTTTATGAAGTCACTGGCTCTTTTATCCAACTCCCGTACATACTCTTCTAATTTAAGTTTTTGTTCATCTGGCGATGTATTTTTAAATCGTCCTGCATTCTTTGGTAGCTCCTAAGAGAGAGAGAGAGAGAGAGAGAGAGAAAAACTGGGAATAAGTTTTTAGTTAAACGACAATGCAAATATACTAATGTAGTATCTAAATATTTAAGATTTAAGGAACGGAACACTCTGCAATATGCGGAGTGTGTGTGCGGAGATGAAATTAATATACAATATTTTTCGGCACACCCACGATTTTGGAGTTCAACTGATCCATATTATTATTATTTATGTTCACTAAACAAATAATACTAGAGTTCAGTTGAACTCCAAAATCGTGGGTGTGTCGAAAATTATTGTATAAATTCTAAGATTTAGTATTATATATGGCCTGCAAAAGGGTTGCTGGTATCTAACTGGAAGGAGACCCACACGCTGAACGTATGTGACGATGTGTGGAACCGGCCAGGCCAGTAACCTAGTGTCCTACCCCGCCTTCAAGTGGTGCAGGCTGGGCTTTCTATTTATGAGGCAAATTAATATTTGCTGCACGGATAGAAAGGCGGAAGGGGAGGGCTAATTCACCAACCCGTCTAGCCAGCGTGGTGAAATTATGGCTAATTCCTCCATTATGTTGACACACCAGAAACCATGGCCCCTAGTCTCCAGGTGCTGGAGTGCTCCTGATCAAGGCAGCGGTCAGTGTGGCATGAAAGCAGGGGGTGCTAAGAATCACTGGAATGGCCCAGGCTGCCGTTTGTTATTGACCTTGGCTACGTTTAATGGACGATCCCTTGCTTCTGAAGCAAAACTTCAGGAATTGGAAGAGGAACTAGACAAGATCAAATGGGACATTGTAGGACTCAGTGAAATTAGAAGAAAAGGTGAAGAGTTGGTGGAACTGAAAAGCGGACATTTGTTTTACTATAGAGGAACGGAAACTGGAAGAACAAGTGGTGTTGGCTTCTTAATCAACAAAAGAATTAAAGACTGTCTTCTGGAAGTTGAAAGTACATCAGATCGAGCAGCGAGGCTTGTTGTTCAACTAACCCAGCGATACCAACTTCAAATAGTACAGGTATATGCACCAACATCAAGCCATACCGACGAAGAGGTTGAAGAATTTTATGAAGAAATCAAAGAGTTACACACCAAAGGGAAACAACATATCAAGCTCATCATGGGGGATTTCAATGCAAGAATTGGACAACAGGAACAAGGAGAGACATCGGTTGGTAAATACGGATATGGGGAAAGGAATGAACGTGGCGATCAACTCATCGAATTTGCAGAAGCTGAAAACCTTAGCATCATGAATTCATTTTTTAAGAAGAAACCGCAAAGAAAATGGACATGGAAACACCCAAATGGGGGAACTAGTGAAATTGACTATATCCTGGCAAACAAGAAATCAATTATTGAAGATTGCAGTGTACTGAACAGATTTAATACTGGAAGTGATCATCGAATGGTGAGATGTAAAGTGCACTTAAATACTAAATTAGAACGACAGAAGCTCATTAGGAAACAAGTAAGTAAGAGGGTGGATTTAAAGAAATTAAAAGAAAATACCGAGGCATTCAAGTTGGAATTAAAAAATCGCTTTTCTGCACTGGAAGGACTTATTGATGAAAGTGATATCTCAGAAGCAAATGAAAACATTGTTAAGACAATAGTTGAAACTGCTGGGGAAATTGGTGGTGTAACCTGTAAAAAGCACAATAGCAAATTATCTGAGAAGACGAAACAGCTCATGAAAAGGCGAAGAGATATGAAGGTGGACAATCAAAATACCAGTTCCAGGATTGAGTACATAGAACTTTGTAAAACTCTGCGCAAAAGCATGAAAGAAGACATAAGAAAATTCAACTGTGAGCTAGTAAGGAAAGCCATTGAAAATAACAAGAGCCTTAGGGTTGTTAAAGGAAGTTTATCTGTTGGGAAGAAACACATCATTGCATTAAAAGGAGAGGATGGCACCGTAACAAGAAATAGGGAAGAAATACTTAGAAGAGTTGAAGAATTCTACAAAAATCTATACGAAAGTAACAGTGGATTAAACGAAGACATTGAAATAGTCGAAGGAACAGCTCCTAAAATCTTAAAAGAAGAAGTTTCATTTGCAATAAAAAGTATGAAGAAAGGAAGAGCCCCTGGTGATGATGGTATTACATTAGATATCCTAAAAGAAGCTGGAGAATATGTAGAAGACATACTTGCAAAATTCTTTACCAAATGTCTTAACAGCGGTAACATACCAAACCAATGGGATTCTGCAACAGTAATTCTTTTGCATAAAAAAGGTGATAAAGAGGATTTGAAAAATTACCGACCAATTAGCTTGTTACCTGCTATTTATAAAATCTTCACAAAAGTGCTAACACATCGCCTGCAGAAAAAATTAGATGCAGCTCAACCAAGAGAACAAGCTGGATTTCGAAGTGGATTCAGTACAGTGGACCATATTCAAGTATTAAGAGAATTAATTGAAAGAACACATGAATATGAACTTCCATTGTGTGTGGCATTTATTGACTATGAGAAGGCCTTTGACTCTATTAAAACATCAGCAGTCATCAACTCTTTAAGATCAACAGACATTGAGGATGTGTACATTGACATGGTGAAACGTGTGTATAAAAATGCAAGTGCAAAATTTCGGTTACATAAAGATACCAAAACTATCAAAATTGGTAAAGGTGTGAGGCAGGGAGATACCATTTCTCCAAAACTTTTTACTTCAGCTTTACAGATGATTTTTCAGCAGATAAATTGGAATAACAAGGGAATAAAAATAAATGGTGAATATTTAAATCATTTGCGGTTTGCTGATGACATTGTTATTTTTTCAACGAACCCATTAGAACTCCAAGACATGGTACAGGAGCTCTCAACTAGAAGTAAAGAAGTTGGACTCAAGATGAACCTACAAAAAACTAAGATCATGTTCAATAATTTCGTAGAGGAAACAAAAATACAAGTTGACAACATTGAGCTAGAAATTGCTGATTCATATATTTACCTTGGCCAGCTGATTTCAATGGATGGCAACATTATGAAAGAACTCAACAGACGTATTAAACTTGGCTGGAGTGCATTTGGAAGAAACAGTTTTATCC
>QLNU02015360.1:99638141-99654417 GCA_006491805.2 Dysdera silvatica
CCTTTGCTGATAGTATAGAACCAATGAAAAGGTTACCTCGGAAAAATAAACAACCCAGTAGTTACTCGTTAGCGCCTATTGGTGAAACTAGTCCAATCAGTGAACAGATGGCTATTACAAACCTATCGAAGTGACATGGTGAACCTCTTGATAAGAGACATTACGGGGCACTTCCGATCGATGTTCGAGGTGCGAAAGTCGCCATACTTTCTTTCCGATTGTCTCCCAAGGGGGGCACAGACCAGGCTGCATCGTTTCAGAATTGGCTGTGCATTCACCAACAAGTACCTCCACCGCATTAGGCAACTCCCGTCGCCTGTGTGTCTCCAGTGTCAGGAAGGTGCTGACGAAACACTGGAACACATTCTTTTGCGGTGTCCGGCCTACGGCTACCTCAGGGAGGAGCTCCTTCTCGCCCGCCGCCGTTTAGGCCTCGCCTCGCCACCAGGTCTGTCCGACCTCCTGGATCCCACCGGATCCCCCCGCCTTCGCGCTGCCTCCGTGGCTGTGCTAAACACCTTCCTTTCCGGTCTTGGCCGGTTCCTGTAGGTTACTCGGCTGGCCCATGGGGGTGTCTCCGGTCCTGCTGCCTGGGCCGTGGCCGTTCCCCGTGGCGGCCCCCCGGCAGCTGGTTTCGGTGTGCGTTGAATGACGACTTTACGTGAACGTGCATCTATGAATGCCGTGTTGATCGGCAATCCATCTCCCCCTCAGCCGCCTCGGCGGCTGATTACGCTGTTCAAGCGTCCTGTCTGGGATTACAGCGCCGCCACCTTCGGCGGCCACCTTTCCCATTGCCCTTCTTGCGAACAACACACACACAACATGTTTGATCCGACATTGCCAAACTGCTTACTTCAATATCCACGACGGCTGTAAACACGTTTGATCCGACATTGCCGTACTGCATACTTCAACGTCCACGACAACCGCAAACACGTTTAATCCGCCATTGCCGAATTGCCGACTTCAACTTGGACTGACGATCTGTACTCTTAATCTGACATTGCTAAACTGCTGACGTCGATGTCGACGGCAACTGTAGACACGTTTAATCCGACATCGCCGGACTCCTATCACCAACATCAAAAATTGCCTGCGGCACGCTGAATCCGACGACAACGTTCTTCCTGAGACGCACACTACCAGACGCCGAAGGGACAGAGCAACATAACCTGGACAGTCCCTTTTCGCCGAGACTGAACCAGACACGGCATAGCATGGGAGTTCATCCTCCATTTTTAATAGTTCGTAAGATAGAGATGTTCCCCATAATATTCTAAATAGCGTTATGGAATTAGGATATAAATTTTTGTGTTTTGCCCTGCCCATACTTTGTATAATACGTGGTTTTAAAAAAGTTTGTATTTACATGGGCTGCCTAGCATACAAGGCACAGAATCTCATCAATGTTCAGACATTTGTATTGTTTTTTAATAATTTAATTTTATTAACCAAGAATTAGAAATTTAGTGGCTTTTATAGTTTGTTCAGTTAATTAGCACTAATTAAAATATTAGCTGATCAATGAGTTTGCATTTTAATGTTTGTATTCGTTTATGCGATCACGGCCATGCATCGCTTTTTCCATTCAACATTAATGGTTGTCTATTGAGTTATGGTATGCGTTATGCAAATAATATCTCACCAGTTAGTTTAATATTGGTACAGTAATATTCAGTTCACCTGATAATCGATACCGTTACCACTTAGGGTCAACTCAATAAAATATAGGGTCAGAACATAATTGCTCGCTATACACGTTGCACAGGGACCTGAGATTTTCCGAGGAATCCGAATCTCTTAGGGCCTAGGGAACCAATCCCCCGACTACAGTGAGCAGTTAGTCTGTAAGTGTTTTTTTTGTTTTTGTTTTATCAGGTCAAGGGATAGCCGCATGCAAAGCGAACGCGTTACCACTGCTCCACCTCAGGGCCAAGTATAGCATCTATGAGAAATATTATTTCCTATTAATTGATAGCTGCTCCACAACTTTCTAATTTACTTTTTCTCCGTATTTCTTACAGTTCTCGAGTTTTACTTTACAAGTTCTAAATTTCTCCGCTGGGGGCGCTGCCGTTAACAACATCTGATAGCGCAAGGACATTTTACAATACTCAGATTTTCCATAACCGCAGCTATCTTCATTCCAAAGTTATATAGGTGCATAAGCATTTTAGAGAACACCCAATATACAGGGTGTATACAAAATGGCAGAAAAAGTTCACTACACGTTTCCTTGTGAAAAAAGGAATAAAAACTGTCCAGTACAATTTTTGCTGAAAATCAATATTTAATAAGATACAGTGAAAATCGGTTATAACGACCTTCAAGGGACCGTGCAAATTCGGTCGTTATAACCGATAGTCGTTATAAACGATATCTTTTTAAAATCATAGTAGCCCAGGGTTCGAAATTAGCGGGTGCATTGTGCACATGAAATTTTATCTGTGCACATAAATTTTTAATTTGGGTGCACGCAGTGCACCTAACTATTCAAAACTATGGCTACTTACGTTTATTTTTCAAAAACAGGGAAATGTGGAATAATTTCCTCACTGTACCTGCATTTGCTTTGCACCTACATTTGCTTTAATTTTTTTTATTGCAAACAAATGTTCAATTATTTTGAAAAGTTGCACATTTTTAGCTTACATGCTAACATAACATAATTGCTACACATACACAAGGCCGGCGTAACACGGTAAGCAGGGGGGGGGCACATACCAAAGGGGCCGCTAGAGGAGCTTTAAATCCAGAAAAATTAAGCTCCAAAAAACAAAAATTAACAAAAAAGGAAAAAAATGCATTGATAAACGGGAAAGATTGGAGGTCAAACGTTTGCAATCCATCATTTGGTAACCCCAAATTTGTCATTTTTAGTGTTTTTACATATTTTTAACGCCTCTCAAATAAATGATTCATATTTCTTTTGTAAATAAAATATTAATAAATACCTGATATGAGTCTAACCTATGTGAAGCGCATGGAGATGTGGTATAACTTTTAGTCAAGAAAAAAAGGCATATACGTATATGCAGGCATATACGCATTTTAATAGAACCGCTGATGATATTGGGGCGGGGGCGCCAAAGCCATAGCCGCCGGCCCTGCACATACATTTTACATGTTTTTAATGTTGAGGTTTACTTTCTATTCTGTTAGTTACTTAAACACATAACTAGTATTTTATGCACCTAAGTCGTAAGACTTGGGTGCATTTGTGCACCTGATTTAAAAAGTTAATTTCAACCCCTGTAATAGCCTATGAGGAAATTATGCTCCTAGAGTTTTATAAATTATTTTGACAGTAAAAAGTATTACACTTTTTGGTTTCAAAATTAAATAAATACTCATTATAATAGAGCTTAATTTCTGTTTTGCATATTAAATTGCTTGTAAATACACTAAATACATAATACATTTATATTTTTTTAAATTGACAAAAATTCTAGAAAATACTAAAGTATATAATCTAGAAAACAAATCTAATGAATAGTATTTATTATATTATACTAATGACTTCAGAACAGTGCCGGTTTAAGAGTTTTGTGGGCCCCACGCTTCAAAAATAGAATGGACTCCTAAAGAATATGACCCTCGTGATATTCAATTAATAAATCACGTGGCTTTTTTTAACGGTTCGTTATCTTTAATATTCAGGTTTAGCAGTAATAAAACTTTCTCAGACATTTGTAAATAAACAAGATTAGAATAACGCTTAAATTTTGATAACTAACCCACATTGTTCCGACTTATGACTGTCAAGTCACGTCGTTATATCCGATACGAATTTCCCTACTTAGAATCTACGTAGACTACAAAATCGTCGTCGTTATATACGATGTCGTTATAACCGATATATTTAGTATGGAGTAGAATAGCAAACCAAACTACTTGTAAAAATTCCGTCGTTATATGCGGTTGGTCGTTATAACCTGTGTCGTTACAAACGATTTTCACTGTATTCTAAATCATAGTTTAACCAATAACAAAACAAAGCCAATTCATTCAGCATCACTTTAATGCAATGGTACATGCATTCGCGCATGGGCGTCCCTTGCCACTAACGGAGATCAGAAACGAAGATTTCACTGGTTTTTAAAAACTTGCTTAGGTCACGTGTTACTTGAATTTCAGGATATTGAAACTCTCCCCAGAGTTAGATTGTATACGTCATAACCAACGGCAAACATCAGATTTGGTGATTTCTCGTGCAAAATCTCTCATACATGGGATGTACATGGATGGGAATGTGCCGTTTGCCACTAGATTAAACTTTTTTCTTCGTTGTTGTGGGAAAAATATTATAATTAATAGTAACTTTTTCTTATTTTGTAAGTAGCCGCGTCCCAGCGACATTTCTTCGCGTGCCAGTCTGACAGGCTTGCGATGTATTTGCTATCAACAGTATAGTAAAGTGAACTCCAAATGTGGTCCTCAGCCCCCTGAAATACATAATCCGCCACTGTCCGCGACGTGCACATTTTCCGATATTTTAAACAGAACGTAGTACATCTATGAAGCAACGTTTTCCACAGGAGGGCCTTAGTACAAATTGCATATCATCATATAACTTCGAAACTAGTTCATAATTTACAATCCTTGGGTATTCAGTTTCGAAGGAAATGAAATGAGCTAAAGCAGATACTTGTTGATTCGGCTTTAATAGTAGTATTTTAGCTCGATGTTTATAGTATGTGGGTCACTTGGGCCCCGGAAGTGACGTCAGCGAATAAAGATGACCGCCATCCTGGTCTCCAGTCCGTTATCGCATTTTCAGTAGGAAAGTCATTCAGTAGGTTTCAGTCTATTTGGAAACTGATGATCGCTATTTCATTTTTTAAAGAAAATTTCATATGATTAATTTTTGCCTCATTAATTGTAAAATAATAGATATTTTTTTTTTTCTCAAAGTACTTACTATAAGTTTTGTGGAAAATGAACAATGACGAACTGGGTCCTTTTCCTCTCGGGCTTTCCTTACTGCAGAGGTAATCAGTACGCCACTGCTGTCATATGATATGCGAATACAAAAACAACAGGATTAAATGCGGAGGAGGGGGTAGATGGCTTCAAAAAAGCTATTCCCACTTTCTTATTGACCTACTTCTGCTCACTTTCCATAAAGAAATTAACTCTGCATCACCCCCCATGGTAGCGGCTATGGGAGCGTACTGGTATCACGTAAGCAATATTTTGGCCATTTTATACCCCTTCCACGCTGGTAAGCAAAAATTAATATTAGCTAACATAGGAAAATAAGCACAAAAGCCACCCACTCCCGCAAAGTTGCTTACGTAATACTTGAACTCTGCCTATGCCAAAGGATACATTTTTTATGAAGTTACCAGATTCAGAAAAAGATTGGTATTCAATTGGCTTCCTTTTCTAATATTTGGCGATGAAGAAACCTTCACTAGGTTACCATACTTCGGAATTCCAATGACGTATTTGGACACGCAACTAAATTTTCAGGTAATCGTTGCACATTTGCTGATTGAAGTTAATGAATAAGGCTCACTTGTGCGCAGCCGCGCATCTCCAAGAAATTCCCTGGTTTGCTTTTCCCAGGTTTGGGCGTATCTGGCGCGTGATTCGTTCATCTTTGGCCTTAATTATCTTATTAAATATTGATTTTAAGCAAAAATTGTACTGGACAATTTTTATTCCTTTTTTTCACAAGGAATCGTGTAGTGAACTTTTTCCGCCATTTTGTATAGACCCTATATATGCATTAATATTGCCATTTACGAAATTTGATATTATGCACCAATATCTTAAAATTATTTGTCGGTTAAAGCGTCAATCCTTTATAGAGTCAAAATTTTGCCAGTCCTTTGAGTGATGTTACAACCGCATTTAACTTCATGTTCATTTTGTGGGCTTTTCCAGTGACTGTTGCTACTGAACCAGCTAGAAGATAAAACTTGTTGAATAAATTATTTCATCGCATTAAATATTCCGCTATTGTTTTAGAATATTGGGACTGTTGCCACTGAAACGATCGAGAATACTTAACTTTTATTACGGCTGTTATATAAGTTCTAGCGTTATATTAAATATAACAAAAACACAACAATAATATTACAAGGAAATAACAATAATATTGCAAAAAAATAACAATAATATTGCAAAAACAAAACAATCATAGTAAATATATATAAGTGCATTTCTATCACTTTGCGAAGGAAGTTAACATTATTATTATTATTTTATTCATTTCTTTTCTTTTCTTTTTTTTTGTGCTTCTCCATTTCGTACTTAGAAAAACCAGCTAAATCACTTATATTTCTCTACCTACAAACCGTTTCATACTTCTTTTATCCATCAGCATCACTGTGCTCATAAGCGTAATCTGGCGGGGGCAAGGGAACACCTGCCCCACAGTTTTTTTTAAGAACAGAGGCAAATTCGTATTTTTTTCCACCCAATTTTGGATTTTTGCTTTATTCCCCCCATTTTACGCTATATTTAACCTTCAAGTTACACCTATGACTGCATTGTCACAATTCTGTCACACCATTTTCTTCTTCTCTCTTTAATTAAAAAAATAATAGCGTCCTATTAGGTATTTATTTTTAAAAGAAAGGTCGTGAAATCTGGCAACGTACACAAATACATCAAATTTGAAGATAGTTCGTTTGGTGTGCTTGTATTTTCTTCTTGTTTTGGAATTCTGTGATTCCAAAACGTCCTAGATTGACGATTAACATTCTGCATTGCGTAGTTTTATATATTGTGTAGTGTTATTTAATTATATTTACTTCCAGATATGGACATTTATGGTAAGTCGTCATTTTTTTTGTTTTAATTAGCAATAATTTACAATTATGTTAACTTTTATACTATCTTCCACTATAACTTAAAATATATATTTAGGCTTAGGCTATCAGTTTTTAAATTGTAATGTAAGAAACGATGAAGCTTCATCAATTTCAACGTGTTAGTCAATAAATACATTCCTATCCATTCATCAGTTTCAAATTGTTAGTCAAAATATCCCTAAAAAATTTTGGAAATTTTTTTTTGTATACTATAATTTTTAGCTTAATTAACCTAACGATCTGTAGTCTCCACAATTTATGAATTTACATTTGCCACAATCGAAAATTCTGAGGCCTATTTTTGTACACAAAGTATTTCTGTGTATGAATGATATGATTGTCGCTTTTTTTTTCTGGTGTAACTGCACAAGACGTTACCTACTTCTCTCACTGTTCTCTAGAAGTCACTGAAAAGTGGACTAGATGGGTTTATGATGCAACATAGTGTGACGTCACATACGTGTGCATGATGCAGTGAAAACTGCTTTGAGACGCCATTTTCTGCTTACTTTTTATTTGTTTGTTGCACCGGAAATGTCTGAGTGCTTGAATGTTTTACTTTATGGATTATGTATGCAGGGTAAGAAAAGTGTGATTTAGTGAGCCATGAAAGAGGGATTAATTGCATGTGAGTATGAATGTCAAAAGTGCAAGAAGCCAATGGAAATGTGTGCATACTCTTTTTTTTTACTTTTTTAGGGGTAGGGAGAGAAGGGGAGGATTATCGTTTTCTTATTTAGGTTTGGGTGGAGGGAAGAGGAGGAATCAGAAAAATAATAAAAAAACACCGTAAACAGCATGGCGAGAGGAAGAGGATTATTACTTTTTATTTAGGGTTGGAGGAGGGGGAAGAGAAGGAATCATGAACCCCCCCCCCAAAACACACAATAAACAACATGGCTAGGGAAAAGAGGAGGATTATCGTTTCTTATTTACGGTAGGAGGAAAATGCCATTAACAACATGGTGGCTAGTCACTTTGTGCCGATTGCCAGTTTTGGAAATAGTGGCTAGAATTG
Organism: Dysdera silvatica; assembly: GCA_006491805.2. Lineage (NCBI taxonomy): Eukaryota > Metazoa > Arthropoda > Arachnida > Araneae > Dysderidae > Dysdera > Dysdera silvatica. The sequence continues at coordinate 99,645,987 of QLNU02015360.1, forward strand.
GAGGAATGTCTCGTGCAGTAGCACCTTTTTTTTTTATCACAAACTACTGGAAGTTTGCAATTGTCATTGGAATATACATAGGGGACAATTTCACCATACCAAGGGCCAACTAGCATCGTCAAAATTCTTCCTCTACTCTTAAAACTGACTGGAGAAATTTTTGGGCATGGTAGAAGTGTGTATTCCATCATACGTCTCGTAGGTAGTATGTTTTGGGGTGGGGGGAAGGATTTTTTTTTTTAAAAAAGGGTACATGTTAAAAAATTTCTGTTTCCTGTATTAGTGAGGGGTAAGTGAAGAAAGATTTGGGTGACAGTACAGAACATGTTACAACCATATGTTTTTCCTCTAGAGAAGAGGAGAAAAGTCGCTATAGGTGGGCTTGTGACATTACACACTCTCTGACATCATATGCTCGTTATCTTCTGAAATCGTCACATTTTTTCATTTGAACATGCTTCTTCGTTCTTTTTGACTGTATTTTGTGCGTTGTAGTGATTTGAATTATGCTTGAACGTTTTACTCTGGATTTTTTTTTTTTGTGGAATTGCAGTTGAAAGAGAAAGAAGAGTGATAGAGTGGGCTGTGAAAAGAGGGTTAATAGTGTCAGAGTATGATTGCCTGGTTTCCAAGGAGAAAATGAGCTTGAATGTTAGGCCTAATTAGATGACGCCTTTCACCGGCGGTGTATAACAAAAAGGTGAAAATGCTCATGATAGAGCTAGATCGCTGTAAATGGTTTCTTACTTCGGTGAAAGCAGGTTAAGTATGATTGAGGTGTTGTCTCTGACGTATTTGTGGGTATACAAGGTGATGAGAGATTTAATGCGAGTGGAGTTGAATATAAGTAGTAATAGCATGTTGGTTGACTAGAGGAATTTTTGTAGAGAAGTGTGCGTGGATATGTGTGGATCGGAGAAAGAGAAGATTGGTGATATTAGCGTGACTGGAAATAGATGAGAGTATGTTTGGAAAGCAGAAATATAATAGTTGGAGGTGGGTAAGAGGAGAGTGGATGTTTGGGAGGTGTGTGAAAGAGGTTCAAATAAATGTTTTTTGTTGTAGGAACGAATAGAAGTGTGGATGTATTGATGAGTGTGATAGGTGTGAATGCTTTGCTTGCACATACTTAGCAGTTCACAATTGTTTTTCAGTGTGATAAAATTGCAGTTTTATGCTTATTTTCACTAAATCGTAACACAAATCAGGATCAGAAAAGGGAATTCTTGATTTTTTTTTTGTCTCTGCTGTTTATTAGGTCAATTACTTGAATTCTATATTGAAAAATTATTTTAATTGGTTACATAGCAACGAGCTGGACGTAAACAATAAATTGACTTTGTTCTGGTCTCGTGCATCCTGGTTGCGGGGAATGTTCTACGCCTGTTCTCTGCCGCTCGCGGCACCACACCCACTCAACGGTGTCCGGTGGTCTCCTGTAGGAATACCGGCCGGCCCGGGGTGTTCTTCCGCGCCATCCATCTATTTCGGCCGCTCTTCGGGGCGGACTGATCGTGGGTGGTCTCCGGTCGACGTTGAATGACGACAATCATGTGAGCTGTGCGTCTCTGTACGCCTGTTTCGATCGACAATCCCCTGCAATGCTCCCTCCTCCCAGTGTCCCTTCTCGGTCCACTGGTCGTCATATCATATGACAAAAGCCTGTCTGGGAATACAGCGCTGCCCCCTTCGGCGGCCACCTTTCCCAATAATCTCCTTGCACAAACCACCACCACAATAAATTGACTCTGCAGCCATTCCCCTCCGATTCGAACATGGGGATATCGGCCAATATGGTTCATTTCGGGTCCCCTACCACCTCTTAAAATTTTTTCCTCGAGTTAAGAATCACCCTGTATATAGCCAAAGAATCCCAGAATTTTTTTTCTGACTGCATCACTATTTATGCTAATGCTGAACCACATTATAATTTTGCATTGAAGGGTGGGGTGTGGGCAAAACGCGATGAAAAACTATCAGGAAATTTTAAGGAAATCCTTGAAAAGTCCTGGAATTTTTTTTACATAATGTGCATGAACCCTGTGTTCTGAAAGCGTTAAAAATTTATGGATTTCATTTTTCCCTCCCACCAAACAGTAAAGGAAAGTTTATTTAATTTTTTAAAAAATTAAAAAAGAAAGACTTTTTTAAAACATCCGAAATTGTCACTTCTAGGTTGCCTTAAAGATTGTTGTTGTCACATCTGATTTTTCTCTCCTTGTGATTTTTTTCCCTGGTGATACATGAATTTGTAACATTTTTCCCATCCTTACATTCATAGTTTTGCTTTAACAGGGATGGGAGCAATTTTCTTATGTAGTTAAAAGTCTCTTTTTCCATCTGTCTCTATAAGTATCTTTTTAAGAATTTGTTCTCTTAAGTCTCTATTTTTCTTTTAAAGAAATTGCTCTATAATTTTTTTGGTCTTTTTTTTTTTTATATAATTTTTTTTTTAAAGTTTTTCCCCCTCCAATTCAACGTCGTTGAATAATTCAACAATGAGGACTTTGACAATATTGTAAAGTACAAATGCACTCTGGCACTTTTCTTTGCTATGTTATTCCATGTAAGTTGAACTACTGTAATTGCAGAATTTAATATTTTGATAGCTAACATTTTTTTGTCACATTTTCTCATTTTCATGTTTGTTTTAGATAATATAATGGTTATTGGCAGCTCGTGAGGTGAAGCAGCTTTCTGCCAGCACCTTGATATAATTCTGCTCTCTCTTGTACTTGTCTGCACATTATAGACATGCACAGATGACTTTCATAGAGAACAAAGTTATATCGAGATGTTCCCAGAGAGCTGTTTCACCTCATGAATTGCAATTGATAGTCTCCCCAATGGAGTTTAATTAAGCACTTTTTAAATTAGTTTTAACAATTTGTGTATAAGTTATCTAATAAAACATTTGTTTTGATTTAAAAGAGAGATATTCAACATTATAAAAATTGAAAATAAGGGTGTCCAAATCCAAATATCTAGTTAGTACTAATGAACTCAAAAGATAAAGGAACTACTACAGAGTTAATTCTTATACTCAAGAATATCACAGTGATTTCTCAGCTAATTCTTCCAGTGACTGGGAACAAGTTTTAGGTGCCTTCCTGTTTTCAGGATCAATTCCATCTGACTTCTCCTGGCCCAAAAAAAAAAAATGCAGTAATTTATATGGATAATTTGCATATATTTTCATGATCAAATGTTGGAAGCTTTATAGGTTCGACACTTTTCACTATTTCATATGATGAAATGATTAATATTGAAACAAAAAAAAACAACAAAAAAAAAAAAAGAGTTGCAAATCCCTGTTCGTTATTGGTCAGAGACCAGAACCGAAGTTGTTTCCCAACATTTGGGAACCATCTTTCTTGGTAAAGCTGATGCAGTTGCACATTCTGAGATTTCCTCAGCAATTAGTCCTGCAAATCTACCTTAAAGTAACATGTTAATGATAGGCTCTGATAGACCTAATGTTAACAGAAAGGTGCACAATGAGGATCTTTTACAAATGAGGTCGAAAGGCTTGGTGGATATTGGAACCTGTCCAATCCACACAGTTCACAATGCATTCCTTAAAGCTCTTGAAACTTTCGGTGAGAATGATATATCCACTTTGGTGACAAACATTCACAACTATTTTGGTGATTGGCCATTAAGGTGGCAAGATTTTGAAACTATCCAGAATGAACTCAAACTGCCAGAATGTAAGTTCATTAAACATACTTCTTCTAGGTGGTTAACTTCTATTGATTCTGCCAAAAGAGAGTATTTTTTTAAATTTGTACCTACAGCGAAAAGTAATAACACTATTTCGAGGAACTCTTTTAAGAATATTGTTGAATTATTAAAGAAACCTGGGATGTTGACTGACCTCCACTTTGTTTCATCTGCTATTTCAGGCCTTCATTAAAACTTTTCAAAGTAATCGTCCACTGGTTCATACATTGTTTCGCAACTGCTATCAGTAGGCTAGTTCAGAAGCTGGCAAGTCGCATTTGTCGATCATCTGTTCTGAAAATTTTATACATGTTTGACTGTGAAAATGAGAACTAACTTCAGTAGAAAAATGTGACAGAACTGTCGTCTATTAATATATCTGGAGAAGTTAAGAAGTTCCTTTGCTGGGTTAAAAAAGTAAAATGACTTCTCAAATAAGTGTCCAATCACATTATATTGCTGGTTGTATGCACCTTATCAAGAAAGCTCTCACACCTTCATTGAGGCTTAAAAAAGCTCTTGGGTGTTTACAGAAGTTAGAAAGAAAAACAGAGAGAAGCTGTCGATAGATTGCGATGGTTTAGTTGCAAGAGTTCTTCCCTTGGATATTGGTATAGTCTTCTAGACGACTGGAAATGTCTTCAGGTGAAAAGTGTGGAATCAGATGCAATTGAAATCAAAAAGTATTTGAGACACTTTTTTGCTCCAAAAACTGTTGATGGATCTCCCAGGTATCCTGTTTCCAAGGTGGTGAAAGCAGCATTATGCCTTTCACATGGAAATATTGATAAAGGATTTTCAGTTTCCAAGTTAATTCTTGATGTTAGTCCACAAATGTCTCTCAGAACATTGAATTCAATTCTGGTCATCAAAGATGGAATGAAGCAATATAAAAATAACCCTTTTTTTTTTTTGTACCAATTATCAAGAAATCGATATCTTTGGCACATAATGACAATAAGCATTACCAAGCATATCTGGAGGAGCAAAGGCGACTGAAAGAAAAAGAGCAGTTGAATATAGAAAAATGTAAACAAAGGAAGGAAGAGAAACAAAAACTGAAGGAGGCAGATATTTCCAAGAAAATAATTCAAGACTTGGAATGTACTCTTAAAAACAAGAAGAACCTTGAAATCGCCAGAGAATCAGCAGATGTTTCTTTGATAATGCTACAGAAAAGCTGAAAAAAAAAGTTCGGAGTGGAGTAAGGTGACCTTGTACAGATTCAAGTAGTCAAAGAAATACTAGAGGGTTTTCGATTGATGAAAAACTATGAAAAGAAATAATACAAAACAGTTCAAGAGCTCCAAACTGATGTTGAAAAAAGGAAAAGCAAGTTAATTACCGACTTTTATCATAATTTTTTTTTGGTTTTATGTTAGCTTTTTAAAATTAAGATTTAAAAACAGTAAAAAGGTTTAGTAGTTAATTCTAAAAATTTAGACCCCTTCCAAGAACGTTTAAATGAACACATGGATTTTTTTAATATTTAAGAAGATCAGCTCTCATTTTGGTTAGTAAGTATCTGGATTTTAATGTTTAATGTATTTATTTTATTATTGTTATTGGGGCTATCCTTATTGGGACAAGGATGAGTTGTGAGCCTAGATTTTGTATGTAATTTTATTGTTTTCTGTAAATCTTATTTTGTATTTAAATAAAGAAAATGTTGGCCATACCCCATTCATGTTCAAAACGAAATAACGGTTTTTATTGTATCTGGAAGAATTTTGAAATTAACTTTGCTAGATCTAATAAATGAACGTTTCATTCTTAACTTACTGGCCTTTTGGTAGGGGATTTTAATCTCAAAAAAGTTTGTTTTCAGGCAGGTCCATGTTAAGACAATATTAGTCTTTTTTTTTCTCTCTTTTTGTCTCCTTTTTAATAATTTTAATCACCAAAATAGCTATTTTTTACTTCTAAACTCACTCCCATCTCTGAACATACATGCAAATGTTGTTTTAGATATTTGTCGTATTTGTTTTGTCATGGTGAACAGGGATGATCATTTGTTAATCAGACCTTTTTCAATGCTTATTACTAGGGCTCGGATCTTGATGACCTAAAAATTCCCTTAAAAGGAAAAAAAAATGCCCAGATTAAAAACAAATGCCTCCAAAACAATTTTTATCATATTTTTCCAAGTTGTAATTAAATAACTTCAACTTTAGACAATTCATAGGCTATAATTTTCACCTTTTCTTCATGATACATTGGAAGAAAAGAAAACAAAAAGGAAGTAAATGTCTGCTATAAATGGATTTTAGTGGTGTGTAATTTAATCACTTGCAAGAACATCAAAATTGCATTGAATAATTAATCTTTAACATTGTAAAAAGGCTATTTTATTTTCCGAAAGCAAATTCATATACCTTGAAAAGCTCTTCTCAATACTTACATATGTTATTACAATGACTCACAGAATGAAACTTACATATGTTATTGGAGCATATTTGAAGAAAACGCATTCATTTTTGTGGAAAATTCATCAATTCCCGATATTTCTTCCCCTCCAGTTAAGATAACAGAAATTGTTTTCAAAGTCTGAAACCCAGTTTTTTTTCTTTCTAAAGCATAGTTTAATTTCGCAAAAATGGAGTGTAAAATCTTCCCCTTGGCTTTTACTTCGCTTTCTTTATCGATGTAACCAATTAAGTCAACGAGTTCCATTCTGTGCTTCTGAACCCTTAATAATGGAAGGTAAAATGCTGAAGTTTGATCTTATGTATGCCAAATTTCCTTCTATTTTTTCCTGAGAGAACAGACATCGCGCAATTTGAATAAATGCTACGTACTCCGGCTGAAACTCATTTACTGTCGCCTTTACAGCATCAAAATTTCCGCTGTAACAAATATACATTCATTGAGCATCCAACCATGTTCCCTAATGCATTGTCAAAGAATTTGGCAGCAAAGTTAAACTACGAGCTTGCACTTTAAAGGCTTCTGTATGATAAAAAGAGTTCAAGAAAACCTTTCTGATGTTAGTAAAAAATCTATCTACATCTAGATAATTGGCCTGAATTTTCTCAACAACCCTATGTCAGGGTTTGAAATTAACAGGTACACCGTGCACCTGAAATTTTAACCGTACACGTAATTTTTTAATCTGGGTGCACCCAGTGTACCTAACTATTCAAAACTATGTTGACTTTATTACTATTATCTAACAAAAATTACGTTTTAAGAATTTTTTTCCCATTTCCATTAATTGACCTTTCCCCAGATAAGAGATAAGGATCTCTGATTTCACCTACAATAGCGCTTGGCATGGAGCCAGCAATGAACTTCAACCTCAGTTATCCTTTCTCTGCATCTAAAAATAGAATTTCTCCCTCTAATCATGAGGGTCTAGCGACAGGACCGTGAGTCGCTGGGCTCCGCCTTCTGCGCATCTGTGTCGACCTACCTAAATGCAAACACATTGAGGCTTAGGTAATAGTATTGCAGAAACATGCGATAAATTAGCTAGATCAACTAACTGTTGGAAAAAATGTCAAATTTTTATCCTTATATTAGCATGTAGCAGAGATGCAGCATTCCAAGATATCTGCCAGATAATAGCGAATGGATTCAATAGTAATTAAAGAACGAAATAAGCAGACGATAAGTCCAGAAGAGCTCATATTTAATTTTGCTAACGGAAAATAATAAACATTACTTCAACTTGAAGTCTTATCCTATACATTCAACGCAACAACTCACCTCACGCAGCCCGCATAAGCCATCTGCCGTCTTACAACACAAACTATAAACAGAGTCACACTTCGTGTGGGTCATCCATCCACGTGACTGGCATTAGTAATATGCTTGAGTTGAATTTGTTTAACTTATAAACGAACACTAACATCTAACGAGAGGAGGAGGAGGAGCCTCTCCTATGGCGTTTTTGTGCTTGTGCGCATACTTCGGTTTGTCAGCAGTCAAGTGAAAACGTAATAATGGCGGCAAATTCTAGCAGAGAATTCTATATATGATATCGATATAAGTTATTGAGATCACTATACTTTTTAATTATTATATCACTATGTTTGTGTTTTCATAATTTAATTTTACCATTCACAGTCCATAAATACCACCATCCATTCTCCTTTTTCGTTTCCCATGCTTGATTAAACAATCCCTTCTTAAAAGGGCATTGTTGCCCCCAATTATGCCAATGCAAGCCCTGTTGATATTTACAAAAAACCTTTAACATCTGCCTGTTGGCAAAATATAAGGATAAAGAAGATGCTAAAAGTAAATTTGTAGCTTGTGCTCTTCATTGTACATTAACCAATTTCAGAGAAAGGAATGGAGCTTTCCAAAAATTGAAAAGGGATGGTCGAGCTCATCTTTTAAGCATTCATTGTTGTGCTCACAGATTAGAATTAGCTGTTAAAGATGTTATTGAAAAACAGCTTATTACTTGAAATTTAAAGAATCTTTAAATGATTTGCATGTAATTTATAAATATTCTGCAAAAAAATTGGTCAGAATTACAAACTGTGGGAGAAGCACTGAACATAAAAATACTAAAACTTATAAAAGTTGATAGAATTTGGTGGATAGCTTATCACGGGCATACTGCTATTGTTGTTCAGAAATATTATGGAGCTTTTATTGTTTATTTAGAATCATTTTCTCAATCAAAGTCTAAAAAATACAGTTCAAAGGCTGCAAATGCCATTAAAAATATGAAATCATTAGAATTTAGGCTGTTTCT
>QLNU02015360.1:99654517-99677133 GCA_006491805.2 Dysdera silvatica
ATCAAATCTGTCGTCGTAGCAACTTAAAAAAAGTTTCATGAATTAAATATGTATGATTATTATTTTGATAACATAGCTAGGCTGTCCTTATCTTGAATGAGTAGAATATTCTTTATATTATACCTTTATTTATTTCCTATTGTTATTAGTCTTACCGTGTTATGATTTCTCCAGTACATTAATCACTGATAATTATAACATATTGATAACAATAGCTATAATATACGGTACTTTGATACGATAATAATTTTATATTAATAATATAACATTGGTATTGATACTACACTGATGTAAAAAAGAAAAAAAAAAAGGTAATGTAGCACCACATGTGCATGCAAATTTGAGGTGATAATAACGTTAAAAAAAATTATATATTCCGTTGACAGGTCAAACAGTTAAACAGTTCCTTGGTAACTGGTAATATCAGATAGTGGCATAGGAGAGGGGGACTCGAGCCTCCGTCCCTAATTGGATATCAAAACACATTTTCTCTAAGGCCGCATCACATAATCTACTTTAAAACGACTTGAGCCTTCTTCAAACCATTTGAAACTCCCCTCACCCCCAAGAATTTTGAATTGCCATGCTACTGACAGTGACAACACTTTAGTACTGATAGTGTTCGCGGCTACACAGCATAGATTTGAGTTCTCTCTCGTGCCATAATTTTGGAAGGCGTCTTGCCGAAACTGGTTTTTCCCGCGCGAAAAACCAGTTTCGGCAAGACGCCCTTCCCTAAACTGCAATGGAACAACCCGTCTGGTAACGGTATCAGGCGTCAGGTCTGCGCGAACGGACTATACTTATTAATTACTTCCTTTCAGTCGACGCCTGATGACAGGTAGCTTGTCTACTTGGAACGCATCAGCACATTTTTTTTAATGCTTTTTAACGTTATTAAAACTTCAAACCGTTATCAACTTTGATGTAACATTTTTTTGATGAGTCATTCAAACTGGAAAAGTGCTAAAAATTGCACCATTCTTTAAAGCTATCTCATCTATGGTCAGGTGATGCAAACGAGACCATTTGCGAAGCAAGAATTGAGAATTATTAGTCCGCCATCATCTGATGGTAGTCTAATACTTCCCACAATTCCTGGTTCTGGAAAACTTTCTAATTAATCAAAGACTTTTAGAAGAAAGCACGGACATTTAAAATATTGCTTTCTCTTAAACATATTTTCTTACACGTATACCACTTCCCGAACTGATGTGAACTTCTTTAACATTTTAACAATTGATTTATAACATTTTTTAACAAATCTTATCAATTACAGTTCATTTTAACGAACTTTTTTCAATAAATTAATTGTTTAATTTTTGCAGGTAAACTTCAGCCGGGGAAGGAAATTGATTACAAGAAGCTGAAATCTAATTTCCGCTGTGCACTGAACAGCAAACGAGAATTGCGGGAAGTCTTAGAACTACGTACCAAAAAATTTCGTTATTGGCAAATTAAAAAAAATTCCAACCACAGTAAACAAGGTAATGACGCTTTTTCAAAGATTTCGTTTATTTGTACGTTTGTTTATTTGTAGTAAAAAAGTTTGTTTATTTGTAGTATTGCGTGAATTTGATATAAGCAGTGCCGTATTTCCCAATAGGCTATAGACTAGCTCGAAAAAATTTTGTGTATTGAGTCTGATATAACAAAATCAATACCATACGATGATATAATCAGATGTTTTACGGAGAAGAAAGCTAGATGTCATGCTTTCCATTTAAATACCAGTGTTCGATAGGCTTTTATTTTTTGCTAAAATTAAAATTTATTTCAATAAAATTGAATTTGATTTATTATATACCAAGAAGAGATAATACTTCAATATAAGTTAATATTGTTTAATGTTTATGTTTCAATTTATGAGTTTGTTTTTCAACATATTTATTGTCAATTGTTTGTTTGTTTGGCTTTTTTATGGCGCAAGAGCATCTGGGCTATACTGCGCCAAACATGGTAAAATCAAAGACTGTAGTAAAAGCCAATACTTTTTAAAAATTTAAAAACGTGCGTATGGTCAGCATGGTCATTTAAAATGTCAGACAGTGATGAAGAGTTAAAAGTAAGAGTGCGGGCAAGTCTATAATAGGGGCATTGAGTTAAAATGTGTAAAACACTCATGGGTTCATTGCACACTTGGCAAATTGGTGCTGGTTTTCCTTCCAACAGATGTCTATGGGTGAGATGGGAATGCCCAATGCGAAGTCTAGCAAGGAGAACCTCCTCTTTCCGATTTTTACGGTATGAGGAGGGCCAGTTACCAATTGTATGTTTAATATTATGCAATTTGTTATTGGTTTGATGATCCCATTCTTCTTGCCACCTTTGATTCACACAGGTCTTGATAATTGGTTTCAGGTCAGAGAAAGGAAGAAGTTGGCTAGAAGCAAGTGGTGAGTTCGTTGCCTTCGCAGCTGCATCAGCAGCCTCATTCCCTTTGATACCAATGTGAGCAGGGATCCAGCAGAATTTAATATTGGAATGATTGTGCAGGTGCTGCAGTTGTGAATGGATTTTGGATAAAATAGGATGAGGTGAATATTTAAAGGATTCCGGTGCTTTTAAAAAGCTCTGAGAATCGGTACAAATGATACAATGAGTTAAGCTATGAGTTGAAATATACGCAAGTGCCATGGAAATGGCATAAAGTTCTGCTGTTAACATGGAACATGAGAGGGGCATGTTTTCTGCAATGGCACTGTTGTTAATGACAAATGCACATTTGTTTCAGTTTTGGACCCATCTGTGAAAATGAAATTAAAGTCTTGAAAATGATCCTGAAATTCAGAGAATAACTGCTGGTAAAAAGCATTAGGTGTAGTGCTTTTGCTGTGGTTAACCAGATCCTAATGGATGTCCAGGGCAGGTATGACCTATAGTGGTGATAATGAGTGTGTGTAGAAGCAATACTCCGACAATCTATGCTTAATTCTCTGGTTAGTTCATCCATTCGAATACCATATGAAGAGATGCATGGAGGGCGAGTATTTAAAAATAAAATGGAACGAGGTTCAAAACGACATCCCTGAGAGGCTGACGGGCAGTGATTTAAGTTTCGTATAATAGTTAAGAAACAGTTGCATACGCCTTGATGTTAAAGATGGTTCGTTGGCTTCCACATAAAGACTCTTAAAGCTGGTGAGGTACGGAATGCACCTGTACACAGTCTGAGACCCTGATGGTGAATAGGATCAAGAGCTTTCAAGATGGATTGTCGAGCGGAGGCGTCAATGACAGAGCCATAATCCAGTTTGGAGCGGATGAGAGCACGATACAGACGAAGCATTGAATAACGGTCTGCTCCCCAGGATGTATGGGAGAGTACTCTGAAGATATTAAGGGCTTTATGGATTTGTTTTTAAGAGACTGAATGTGTGGCTTGAAGGTAAGTTTATGGTCAAATAACACACCAAGAAATTTTGCCTTTTGAACAACTGGAATACAATGATTTTACAGATAGAGTAGGCTCCGGATGTAAGCCTCCCCTCCGACAAAAATGGACACAAACTGTCTTCTGTATAGAGAAAGTAAAGCCATTTTCATTTGTCCAGTTAGTGATGTTATTGAGGGCAATTTGCAACTGCCTTTCTAGTCTGCTCATGTCACGGGATTGACAAGAGATTTGGAGATCGTCAACATAAAGTGATGTTTGGAGAGTGCGTGGGATGTTTTTATGATGTTATGCCTTAAAATGAAGAGGGTAACACTCAACAAGGGCGGTCTCCTGACTGTCATAGGCCGAATTTAACAAAATTAATTTAGGTGAAAGTGTATATTATAAAAAATCTATACTATAAAAATTAGTGACCAAATCCCCTTAGAAAACCTGAAATTAAATTTTAAAGATTCGCTAAAATAACGCCAAATGTAATCTTTTAGCGGCATTTGGCGATAATTCTTTTCAGTTAGCCGAAAATTTTAAACGAACGAATGTCATAATACCATCAGGGTGATATAATCTGCTTCGAAACTTTAAAAACACATTTACAGTTGTTTACCAGTTTCAAACATATTGGATTTTGTTTAAGTTGTAAAAAAAATTTTAAGTCAGAATTTAATATTGTTCGTATTTTATTTGTGAAAGTTATAGCAGAAAATGTTTTAGTTTAGTTTTTATATTTACTTCGCCAGTTGCGACTTTTCAATTTGGATTAAGTAATCATTTTATTATTCTTATTTCTGAGGTTTTAGTTAATATGTCTTCTTATAATTTTCCAAGTGCGAGTAACATGCAACGACATATAAATCAGATAATTCCAGAAGAGCTCATATTTAATTTTGCTAACGGAAAATAATAAGCATTACTTTAACTTGAAGTCTTATCTATACATTCAACACAACAGCTCTCGCAGCCGGCATAAGCCATCTGCACTAATATCTATATTCTGACACGAATCCTAGGAAAATGATTCATTGCGCATACCTTAGGGTGGTATAAGAATTGCGGAAACGTCGTACTTCGATTTCACACATAACGATCGTATTGAATTACGACATTTTGGCAATTTTTAAGGGAGATGATGGTTAGATATTAACACAATAGCCAGTGGCGGATCCACGTGGTGGGGGAGGTGGGTATTTCATTGCAATCTATAAAATTGCGGAGGAAATCGGTTATAACGAGGGCCGCATATAAGGACGGTATTTTTACAAAAAGTTTGATTCGCCTCCCCCCCTCCCACCGAAACAGTAGCGTAGGCAGAAAGTTCATAAGGGGGGGTTATAGGCTTAATGGGAGGGGTTACAGAGCTACAACTAATATAGTACTATGTTAAATCAACAAAATTTCATTGCGATGGGGGTTACAACCAAGGGCGGACACAGGGGGTGTGACAGGGATCATGACCCTCTCCAAAAAATATTTTTTTGCTGTAAAAAGTTCCAACTTTCATTAATAAAGGGTGTTATTCCAAGACCATGGCAAATTCTGTCCTTGACCCCCCCCAAATGAAAGTCTGGGTCCGTGCCTGGTTACAACCCCCTAAAACCTTCCTTTGGTTACACCTCTGAACCGAAATCCCTCTCTAGATTCACTTCTTGCAGTAACAAAGAAACTCTGTAAATATTAACGTTAATTTTTTTATTGTTATCATAGTCCCAAGGCATAGGCGTAACTTGGGGGTGGGGTTAAATATAACGTAAATTGGATGGGGCAAAGGAAAATAACTCGAAATTGTATAGGGCGGAAGTACGATCGTGCCTCTTTTCTAAAACAAATGAGGGTGGGGGGGGCAAACGCTCCTACCAGATTGCGCCAATATCCTAAGGTACGTATTCAATGGAATGCATTTACAAATTCAGTCACATCGTAACACTCATTTAAAAAAAAAAAAAAAGAAGGAAAATACCTAACATATTGGGATCCAAAGCAGGATAAAACGTCAACACTAATTTACTATTCTTCTCTGTTTACGATTATAGTCGTAATGTATTTATCAAAGAACAGGGTTTCCGCAATCCTTATACCACCCACTAGAGAAAGGCTCATGAGCATTGGCATCGAGTCCGTGGGCATGCGCAATGCATCATTTTCCTGGAATTCATGTCAGGATATAGATGTCAGTGCCATCTGCCGTCTTACTTACAACGTAAGCTATAAACAGATTCGCACTTCCTGTGCGTCATCCGTGGCGCCTACGTGACTGGCATTTAGTGTAATCTGCTTCAGTTGGATTTGTTTAACTCATAAACGAACGCTAACATCTACCGAGAGTAGAAAGAGCCTCCGATTGTCAGCAGTCAAGCGAAAACGTAGTAATGGCAGCAAATTCCTACAGGGAATTCTATATATGATATCTATATAAGCTATCAAGATCACTATACTTTTTAATTATTATTATTATATCACTATGTTTACGTTTTCACAATTTAATTTTACCACTCAGTCCATAAATACCTCCATCCATTCTCCTTTTTCATTTTCCATGTTTGATTAAACAATCCCTTCTTAAAAGGGCATTGTTGCCCCTATTTTAAAGCCCCGTTGCCCCCCCCCATTACGCCGATGCAGGCCCTGATGATATTTACAAAAAATTTTTAGCATCTGCCTGTTGGCAAAATATAAGGATACGGAAGATGCTAAAAGTAAATTTGTGACTTGTGTTCTTGATGGTACATCGACCAATTTCGGAGAAAAGAACGAAGCTTTCCAAAAATTGAAAAGGGATGTTCGACCTTATCTTTTAGGCATTCATTGTTGTGCTCACAGATTAGAATTAGATGTTAAAGATGTTATTAAAAAAACAGCTTATTACTTGAAATTTGATGAATCTTTAAATAATTGGCATGCAATTTATAAATATTCTGTAAAAAATTGGTCAGAATTACAAACTGTGGGAAAAGCACTGAACATAAAAATACTAAAACCTATAAAAGTTGGTGGAATAGGGTGGATAGCTTATCACGAGTGTGCCACCGTTGTTGTTCAGAAATGTTATGGAGTTTATACTGTTCATTTAGAATCACTTTCTCAATCAAAGTCTAAAAAATACAGTTCAAAGGCTGCAAATGCCAATAAAAATGTGAAATCGTTAGAATTTATGCTGTTCCTGCAGGGGTTTTTTTTTTTGTACTTCTAAACTTATTCTCCAGTTTAAGTAAAATTCTCCAAAGCAATTGTACAAACTTGACCTGTGCAAGATCAAAAATGCAAGCCATTCTACTTACATTTAAAAAATTGAAAAATGAAAACGCTCTCGAAAAATTCGCAGATTTAGATAACACTGAGGACTTGAATATTTCAGATGAAAATATAATGTACAAGGGTATGAATTTGTCAGAAATTAAATTACAGACAAGAAGAATCCGTTCCTTTCAATATGATGCAAGCTTCTCCATTATAAAAGCTGAAGTAATAAAAGAAGCAACACATATAGTTGAATTATGTTGAAATTTCATTAGAACAAGATTTGAAAACTTTATTGATGACCCAGTTTTATCAGATTTCAAAGTGTTTGAGCCAAGCAATTGGCCAGTTGAAGGCAAAACTGAGCTGGTGGAGTACGGACAAGAAGAAATCAAGCTCCTCTGGTTCCATTTTAGTAACATACTTAATTAAGGAAAAGGGTTTATCGAAAATTGAAGCTTTGCTTCAATGGAAAATTCTAATGTTAAGATTTCTAATGATAATTCATAATGGAAATTCTAATGTTAATTCATGTTGTTAAAGACACTTTAGGATACAAGATGAAGTGTCAAAAATACAGTGATGTGTGGAAAAATGTTATGACTAGTGATGAAAGAAATTACAAGGATATTCCAAGTTTAATAGACACCAGGCTTGTTATACCTATAAATGCAACAGATTGTGAACGAAGGTTTTCCTTAATGGGAAGGATAAAATCAGACTGAAGATCTAAACTAAAGCAAGCAATGCTTTCAAACTTAATGCAGTTATCTCTTAGCAAAGCTACCCTGGAAACCTTTAATCCAGAAAACGCTAAGCTATTCATCGGTGGTGGAAAGCTGGCCAACGAGTATGTAGGCATAGTATAAGACCATATGGACCCAGATCTAGACCTGTATACGATACAACTGAACATAAGTCAAGTAGTGATTCAGATGACCACAGTTTTTCTTTAGAAAGTGGTAGTGATTGAAATAGTTGTAGAATTGGAACGAAATAATTGATGGGGAGGATGGGATGCAATCATTATGTAGTGAAATTTTGTACAAATAATAAACTAAAAGATTTGGTGGAATGGATACTTATGCTTATTTTTCAAGGAAAGTGACCTATTGAATAATTTTCTCAATGTATCTGCTTTGTATTGTTTTGTTCATTACAAATGAACATTCAATTATTTTTAAATGTTGCATTTGCTTGGCTGACATGCTTTAATATAATTGCTATACTTACATTTTACCCATTTTTAATGTTAAGGTTTATTTTCTATTTTGTTACTTGTGTACCCACTGGCGCATGCAGGGGAGGGGTGTTGATGGGGTTGTAACCCCCCATTGCAATGAAATTTTGTATATTTAACATAGGAATATGTGAGTTGTAGCTCTGTAACCCCCCATTGAGCCTATAACCTTACCTTATGAACTTGCTGCATATGCCTATGTGTGTGCACCTAACTAGTATTTAGTGCACCTAAGTCACAAGACGGGTGCACTTGTGCACCTGATTTAAAAAGTTAATTTCAAGCCCTGCCTTATGTAAGGCATGATCAAGGCAAGTGACATGCACTAGCTTTGGATAAAAACATTTGTTTTCCCAGCTTTTACAATGTTTTGTGCAGCATCCATTAAAAAGGGTAAAATGGTATGTTTCACTCTGTTTGGCCACAAAAGAGTAAAATATTTCTCAAGTAGCTGACAGAAGGTTGAACGATTAACTTTTTCAAGTACCTCCAAATTCAATAAAAATACCTAATATAAGGTAATAGTTGGGAAGTGTGACTACAGCGTTGAAATAAAAGTTAGCAATGGCGGCAAAGGCAAAAAGGCTGTGATTGTGATATACATAGTTGACTGACAATGAAAGCTGTTGAATCTTTTTTTCGTCTAGAAATCCAAAGTTTGGTTATTGCAACTTGTTCGTAATTCTTAGGAAAATTTAATTTTTATGAAAAAATTGGCAAAAAATGACACAAAATGAGGAAAAATTGTCTAAAATGCCCTAAAACAGAAAAATAGCCAAAAGATGCAAAAAAAATACAAATGTCATCAACTTCCGGGCCCTACTTATTACAATGGTCGTATTTGGTGAATTTATTCAAACAGCCAATCTACATATGTTTCTTGCACTATAATTTAAGAAATTTTGTCTGTATATCTTGGATACAGAAAGGAGGTGGGTTTCATGCATGCCTTGATACAAAAGATTCCGTATAGATCAGGGGTTCCCAACCTCAGGTTGCAACCAGAATCATGGTCATGGAGGGTTGACGCAGGGTCACGAGAGGATTATTGAGGGCCTGATAATTATTATTAAAAAAGTTTTTTTACAATTTTTTTATGGAGGAAAAAACATTTCCTAAAATTTAGAGATGTGTTGAAATATTTCAGGTATTCCTTAAATTTTTTTAAAAACTGTTAATAGTAAAAACTTGCAGTCAGATTCCACACCTAGAACATGATTCATCTCATAAATAAGCGAAAACACGATTTAGGCATGTTCAATCATCGTATTTGTATGTGTGTCGCTTATATAGTGAACAAACATTGATATAAAATAATTAAAAATGTAATTGATGTATTGACTAAATCGTTGGAACATTCATGTTTTAAAAACATCGATGCTCTAACCTTAGAGTAGGGTAGTATAAATCATTGTTTAGGGTCACAGCAATAAAAGGTTGGGAACTGTTGGTAGAGACGATGCAGTCTTTTTTTTTTAATTGATATGTAAGGAAAGAGATGAATTTTTGACCTACATCATGACAAGGGATGAAATTTGGATTTCCTATGCTAAGTGCTGGAAAATGCCAATCGATGAAATGGCTCATCATTCTTATTTAGTCAATTTCATTTGTGACAGGCATGACAGCAGACAGTTACTTAGTCCATTATTTAGTATTAAATATTTTTGTATTGTTCCAAAATTTTATCTGCTGATGAATATGGGCCTTAGTTATAAATGCAGTAAAAAAATTGCAAGAAAATATTTTTATTATTACGAATTTAGGGAGAAAAACTAGTCGTGACAGATGTGACAAGAAATGGACGCTGCTTTATAGTGTATTTATATTAACACTAAAATATCTCTGAATTTATTCACATTGCAAGTGAATTTTTTTTCTATCAAATTAAATTTGAATTAACAGTTACATAAAAAGAAAATTTTAATTTTTGAAAGAATTTAATTTAAAAAATATTTTAGATTGTGACAGACATGATACGTCCGATGTTTTTTTAACAAAACAGCATATTGTTACTTAAACTTTTTCCATGGTTTCTACAATTTTGATTGCAGTTTATAATCAGGAATTATAATACATAAGTAGTGGGTTTTAGCACCCCAGGCAATCAAATTTTGAGAGTTCCCCCTGCTTCTAAATGGTCAGTTTCATTCATGACAGACATGACATCAGATAACTTTTTAATATATTTTCATATTGCATTTGTATATATTAAAGAAGAAATAGGTGTTCATATATTTGCTTATAGCCTTTTTATCATTCTGGAAAACAATATCTGTAATAACTGTGTATTTTAAATATTAATAAATTAAAAACTTCATGTGACATGACAAAAAATACACTTTTTAGGCTAAATCAAAAATACCTTGTTTTCTCTGATTTACTTCAATATAAACATTAAGGGTAAATTGTTATAGGAAAATAACACTTAGAACAATCATTTCACAAAATATTTAAAATATAATATTCAAATTATTTTTATTTAACATGAAATAGCTTGACAGACAGACAAGGAGTTTTATTTGCAGAAAAGAAAAATATGACAAATTAAAACTAAAAAAATTAGTGACGGATCATTTATCTGTTAAAACAAACTTTTTAGTAACAGGTAAAATGACTAGAAGTAAACATCTGCAGAAAAATCACTGTTTGAGAAAACTTTAAAGTTTGTTATTTTTATGAAATTTGAATATCTGTTATTTAATAGAAATAAAAAAACAGGCACTATTCACATTTCAAAAATCAAGTGTGGGTTGACCTTTTCGTGAAATTGACCATTTATCATTCAAACCAAAGCCCTATGGTAGCATAAAAGTAACGCATTTACCTATCGTGCCATTAACCCTGGTTTGGTTCCAAATGTACCATAGAACAGGTTTGGGATTCCTCAGAAAACGACAGGTCCCTGTACAGCATCATCTTAGTTGTCCTTGTTCTGCAAAACACAAACAGAATGGTCCATTAAAGCCATATATGTTTAAGTAGACCCTTTCAATGTGGAAAGTTATGATAACTGTGTTCTGTGACCAAAAAGTGAAATTTCTTGTTGAGTTCATGCCCTATAAACATCCTTGAAGCCACAATATACACTGTCATACATTATATAACACTTAAGCGTTTTGATGGGCATTCAGAATCACATAAGAGGCCTCTTATCTAGCAGTGTGACCTTCCTTTATGATAACACACAGTCCCATGTCATGAAGAACAGCAACTTGTGTAAATTTTCAGCTGGAAAGTGTTTTACCCTTCAGCTTGGATCTAGGTCCTGGTAACTCAGTACAAAACTGAAGGACTTTTAGAAAGAAAATGTTTTGTGAGCGAAGAAGAACTGGAGGGTGCAATCATTAATATTTCTGAATGGACTGCAAGTTGAGAGGGAATAAATAAACTTGCCACCACGGTGGGATAAATGTATAAATGTCTAGGATGACTATATGGAAAAGTATTCTAAGGAACATAGATATAAAATAGTTTTGTCTATAAATCTTTATGGATCATTTTTTTATTTTAAAATGAGTATTACTTTCCAAGTAACATTTTTTTTTAAAAAATTATAAGTGCTTTTTAACCTTTCGGCTACAAATTTTTACTTTAAGTGGATTTAAGTTCAATAATTCTTTTTTTTAACAACATGATTAAATTGATTAGTATAATTCTGACAGAATACTGAACTACAAATTTAATAGTTAAGTTGAACACCAATGGAACATTGCAAAATGTAGTCCTAGATGCTTTTTTCCCAATGTTGAAGATTGCATGGTTGTTGGGACACACATATGTCCCGTTGGTAGTGAAAGGTTTAAAAAGTTCTTATTTTAATAAAACATAAAGCATAAATTTCTGATACATTTATTACACATAAACAAAAGTTTCTGAAAATTTGCATTTTATATATATAGCCTAAAAATAGAAACTTTCTTTTGTGTTTCAAAAATTTTACCCATTATTCTGGACCAATAGCAAGACATTGATTTTAACGATGAGATAACTCAAGCACATTGTCCATAGGCCCTGCGGGGGAAACATATTCACCTAGTATGCAGTTATACTAGGTTTGACTCCTAACAACTGTGCCAAAAAAAGAATGCTTACCAACTAACTGCTCACCACAGTCCGAAGGTTGATTCTCTAAGCCGTGAGAGATTTGGACTCCTCGGAAAACTGTTCCCGGTGCGACATGACCCGTTCAATTCAATTTATTTGGCAAAATTACAAAACACCACGTATACACAGATGGTATATAGTATTATAGTAATATGCCTGGATGACAGGGGGAACCAAAGGTTTGACAAAGCCCATGTCGCCTATATGTATATTAAAATGAGAAAAATGAAAAATAAGACAAATTAATACATCACAAAACACCCAGTTAAGGGACTAACAAAAAATTTCGCGACTCTTTTTTAAATGTTGAAATAGAATTAAGATTCCTAATGTTATCTGGTAATGAGTTCCACAATTTTAGACCAGCATAACCCATGCACCTTTGACCAAGCTCAATACATGTTAAAATAAGAAGACAGGAACTACAAGAAATTGGATAACGGTTATTAGAGGTATGGATGGGTATGAAATCAATAAATTTATTAAATTTAATACGATTGAACATCAGTAAAATAATTCTGAATTTTTGAATTAAATCAAAATTGAGTAGATTAACTCTTCTCAGTAGCTCAAGAATATGATTTGAAGAATAACATTATTGATTTGGCAAAAGAATGCCCCAATATTTTTTTTTTTTTTTTAGTTTGGTAATTCGGTGAATATTATTTATTGTGGTAAAAGACCACACTGGGGTGCAATGAGTGAGATATAAACATGTTAGTGAGTAATAAAGGGAAATAATTATTTGCACAGGTAAAAAGTGACAGATTTTTCTAATGATACCAATATGACGTCCTATCTTAGTACAAACGTATTGTATATGGTTATTCCATTTCAAATCGGATTGCAGGTTAACCCCCAGAAAATTGTTATTAGTTGATAATGGTACTAAATCATTATTGACAGAAAATATATCGTTGAGGATAGCTCTTTTATTAGAGAATATAAGAATTTTTGTTTTGAGCTGTTATGTGTAAGAAAGTTTTGGGAAAAATAATCAGTGAAGAAAGATAGTTGGCGGTTTACAATATGATGTAATGTTTCAACACATGGATCATGAAAAAAAAAATGTGTCAGCAGCGAAACAAGTAGTTCTGGATGACGCTTCAAGTAAAAAAATATCATTTATATAAAAATTAAATAAAAAGGTTCCAAGATTCGACCCTGGGGAACCCCACGTTGTAAAATATGAGAGAGAGAGAAATAGAGATGTGAGCCAAGACGAGTCGACTACCATTTATTAGTTAAATAATTCTCAATTAATTTGTTTGCTGTGCCTCGAATGCCTGCAAGTCGTAGTTTCTGTAAAAGTCTATTGTGATTGATAGTATCGAATGCTTTTGTTAAATCGAAAAAGACCCGAATAACTGAATCCAACATGTTGAGTGCTGTATAAATGTAGTCTGTTGCCAGAAGGAGTGCTTGTTCAGTTGATTTTCCATCAGTGAAACCATGTTGGTAATTCAAAATTATATTGTGTTGTGAAAAGAAAGTTTTATAATCTAACGTAGAGTAACTTCTCAAAAATCTTTGCGAAGCCCTAGAGTATCAAAATAGGTCTATAATTTGAGATATTTGTTCTCGATTTCACCCTTAAAAACAGGAATAATAACAGCAGTTTTGAAGTTAGTAGGAATGTGTGCCGATGAGAATATGAGATTGATTATATCAACAAGCAAATGAGAGATGTTATCCGAAATAAAAATGAACAACTTTAGGGTAAATACCGTCATGACCCGCATCCTTATTTGGATCCAATTTGTTGATTATCAATATTAACTCAGATTGGTCTGTTGGTGTGAGGAGAAAGGAGTTTTGTATATTGTAGTTACGGTAATTATTGTCGTAAAGGTTGTGAAAGCAAGTTTTATTGGACAAGGCAGCCGGAAAATGATCAATGAATGCATTAGCTATCTGTTTATTATCTGTAATAACGTTTTCGTTAATAATAAGCTTCTCCGTCTTTTCAGGCAGTGTAGAGGTCTACCCATCAGTTCTTTGATTTTTCGCCAAATCTTAGTTTAATCATTATTATTAAAAAAATAGTAGAGGTAATTTTGTTTGGTGAATTTCAAATTCTTATTTAGAACATTACGATAAGATGGAAAGGCAGAAAGGTTGTCCAGTGTTTTTTTTAAGAAATTTGGAAAATAATTTTTTCTTCTTACAAATACTTTATAATTTATTTGTTATCCAAGGCTTTCTAATATGTTTATTTCTTTGTACTGTTTTGGGTTGAAAATGTATTCTATATGCATTAATGAAAATTGCCTTAAAATGATTAAAAGCCATTGCAGCATCCCCACAATTCAAAACTGTTCTCCAATCAGTGTTGTAAAGATACGATTTAAAATTTAAGAGGTTATATTCTCTGAATAGTCATAAATAGTGTATGAGCCTGGTAATCTCTTTGAATGGAATTCCTTAATGTCAGCAGAAAAGAATATTGGAAAACGTTCACTAATATGATACAAAAGAACAGAAGCTAAGGAAGGTGTGGGAAATTTGATATTGCAAGATCGATATTGAACTCGTTATCATTGTTAATCTAGTTGGAGATTTTATATAGTTGTTAAACCCATTTGTTTGAACTATATCCATTAAAGTCTCGACCTAATGGTATTGTGCAGTACTAAAATCCAAATGAAATTTTCTCCAAAAATAAACAGTTTGTTCTTTGATGAATTGAGATAAGTAAAAAATTCCTGCAGGTAAGTTATTAATTCAGTGAAGGTCTGCTTGGGATTCGATAAATTGATGATATGTATAACCCATTAATTAATACTGTTATAATCTCAAAATCAAAAATACCTGTCCACATAGGTATCGGCTGAAAGGAGGTCGAATTATGGGCATAAATTGCTACTTCACCTCCTTTTCCTGATGTATGACTTATAGCGTGACAGTTGTAGTTAGTTATGTTAGCAAAAAAACCAGGACTAAATTAGGTCTCAGATACACAAATAACGTGAACAATTTCATGGAAGTTATAAATGTTTCAAGTAAACAACCATATGAAACAATACAGAGTTTCACCAGGAGATTCCATAACAAACAGTTATTTCGACACTGGCGTAAGGTTTAAAAACACGACGTTTCGGGAGCCAACTGCTCCCTTTGTCAAGTGAAGGCAGAATGAAAAGGAAACATTCTTTGTATTATACCAATTCAACCCTTTTAATATTCAGGCAGCTTCTCAAGAGTCTAACAATACTATGTCGGAGAGGTGTGGCCATCAACGTAGAGTTTGCAAAATTATTAGGAGGGGGAGGGGTGCAAAGCACATATTATGTACATTTATACATTGTGGTATATATAAAATTGTAATTTATTTAAAATTTTTGGGGTGCTCAGGCCTATATTACTCTACGTCTATGGGTGTGGGGCTTGAACCCTAAAGTACTCGCATGATGTTAGAGCAGAAGTAAGTGTGCTATTTGGTGATTCCTCCTCAGAACAAATGGTGCCATGTAAATATCATCGCGAAGCCATCATACTTAAAACTTTCTGAACATTGAATTCTTTTCAAACCCATAAAATATCAATTGAAATTTTTTAATCCTTAAAACATGGATCGAAAACTCAGGAGTTTTTGGACGATAAAAACATCATAAAGTTACGATTAAGTACAAGCCATCGGTTTTCAGTAGAAAAAAACGTAAGTGGCACCCTGCTGGTAGAAAAGTACCAGGTAGGTGCTCTTCTACAATATGGTACAGGCTTCGATGAGTGTTTCCTTACCTCAGGGTTTGAAATTAGCGGATGCACTGTGCACATGAGATTTTATCTATGCACCTAAATTTTTACTTTGGGTGCATGCCAGCATTTTTTATAAGCGGTATCACATCGCAATTTGCGATGCAAAAAGCGAAAAATGCGATAAAGTCACGATTTTGCATAGCAAACTGTGATACGAAATGATTACGGCAGGGGAAAAAATCTCAGAAAATAAAAATTATGCACGAAGGTGGAGCCTCACCCTGTCTCTAGACACTTGTATTCAGTAATGCGTAGCGCACGCTAAGATCTGATGGATGCTGACAGAAGGGGCAACCTTCTGCGCATGTGTGTGGATGTTTCCATCCGATAAGGCTTACTTGGCTAGAAAAACAGGAGAAAATAGCTTTTCCTGTCACAGTTATGTGCATGCATTGGAGGGTGTGGGGGATTATATTTTGTGTGTGTTTGCATAACAATAAGGGGTGTATAAATCCCTGGGAAAGGGGAAAAACTGACATGTACTGATTCAACAGTTCTTGATTCAGGCCACACACATTGGATGTGATCAAAACGGCACGAGTCGCGAAGCGACGAGCGGAGGAAGTCTGGGGGGTCTCCTCCCCAGTTCGGTCTCTGTGATTCAGGTAAGTACTGATTTATTTAAAACAAATGCTAATTCATAATCAAAATACTATATTAGTAGGGATTCCGAGAGGGATCTATATCAGCGACATTAAATCTAGCCAGGTGCAAAAACATTTAGCTATTTTATAGCATGTTTCAGCATTAGTAGTATCGAAGCTTGTATTTACGAGTTCACGCACATACGCAGAAGGTTGCCCCTTCTGTTAGCAACCATCAGATCTTAGTGCACGCTACGGTCTAGTTTTGTATTTGCTATTGCTAACTGAGAGCAGTGCAGTGCCAATTAGCCAATTTAGCTCATTTTATGCTAGATCTAGTTTTACTTCAGACCACTTGAAATATGGGCTGTCAATCCACCTTAATTAAAATTAATAGCTTAATAATTAGTTGTATTTAACACAACTTTAGATGGGAAATTCAAAGTGATACTTCTTACAAAAATTGATATAAATGCTCTTGAAAATGACAAGCAAAATATGCTGGTATCCGATTTTTAAATGAGAGATTCTTAGAAATTTCAACGATTACTGATGCCGTTGCCGTACTTGACACACTTCAATGGCCGGATGGTACAGATTTATTTAATTCTGGAGAAAGTAAAATAAAAACGTTAGGCTTAGATTATAGAAAGTTTCTAAGTAGTAAAGATGAGACTGAAGAAGAATTTCTTGGTGATCTTCTAACAGAGTGGTTTGATCTAAAAACACTTGGAAAAAATTTTAATATTGAACGATCGTTGGAAAAAACTGAAGCCATGAAAGACAGCCTTCCAAATTTAAGTTCTCTATTCAAGATAGTAACTGTTACACCAGTTTCCACAGCATCATGTGAGAAAGGATTTTCTCACATGAACCTGATAAAAAGTAAATTAAGAAACAAATTGGAAGTAAGCAGTTTGCAAAATTTATTGATAAATTTGAATGGACTTTATTTAAAGAACTTTAATCCTGATAAAACTATTTATAAAGGTTAAAGGTATTTTAAAAAAAAAGTTGTGAGGCATGTTGAAGGACATAAACGCAATGGATAAAGTGTGTTTAAAGTGAATATTTTTGTACTTACAAGGGAACCACTTTTGTGGAAGCTCGCACTTTGAGACAAGACATATCACAAATGATAGTCCCTAAGCTTCTTATTAAGAATATGGAATCAGTTTTTTGTGAATAGCATATAAATTTTTTTTATTAATATTCAAAGTCCAAAAATCGCATTTTTAAGTGAAGTTTGATATTTTTTGTTCGCACTACATATGAAGATAATAACCTTTAAACTCAATTCAAATAAAGAGAGTGATTGCATTTAACGGATAAAATTACAGGAAAGCTCATTCAGAGTGTTTTAAAAAATTATATAAAAACTAAGCTTTTTAATACCAATATTTGGCGCGTTTGGCTGTGATTTAGAATAATTGGCGATATCGGTATGAAGCATTTATTATTCAATTACGCTCATATTGCAACCTTCACCCACAATATTTTTAGGAAATATAATGCCATAATAAAAAGGAAAAAATCTAAATTTTATGGCCGTAACATCAAAATATTTTACGTAATTTTTTAATAAAGAAAAATGTTTTAATGAAGCTGGCATTTATTTTAAAAATTTTGTACATAAATAATTTGTTTTAAAAAGTAGACAAGCATTATATCATATTGAACGTTCACTATTTTTTGCGGAGCCAACCAGACTCTCATACAAATTTGATGCGGAAAATTTGGATGTTTTAGATCAATCGAAGACTTTCAATATGAGAAAATTATAAAAATGACTCAAAATATCAAATTCCGGAAGTATTTTTATAAATTATGGTAATGATACTTTTCATAAAAGTGAAGCATAATTGGGCCTCGCAAAGGTTACACTTTACAAAAGGATGTAAATTACGTTCATTATCACTGAAAATCGTGTCAATTAAGCGAAAAGATATTTCGTCAATATTTTTGAATTGAGTGCAATTACACTCACACTAAGGATATTGCAGTATAGGCCAATATTGTTCAGCACGTAATTGGTTATACACCAAAAACTGAATTTTTATAATTTCATTTTGATGTGTTACATCAATTTTGATTTTATCCAGAGCAATTTTGTTTGAAATTTTTTTTTGACGAAATGTTTATACTTCATGCCGGTATCGCCAATTCTTCTAAACCATAGCCAAATGCGCCGAATATTGGTATTAAAAAGCTTAGTTTTATATAAATTTTTTTAAAATACTCTGAATGATCTGTCGTGTACTTTTATAATTTTATCCGTTAAATACAATTACCCTCTTTATTCGAATTGAATTAAAAAATTATTATCTTCATATACAGTGCGAATAAAAAATATCAAACTTCATCTAAAAAGTGCGATTTTTGGACTTTGAATATTAATAAAAAAATTTTATATGCTATTCACAAAAAACTGATTTCATATTCTTAATAAGGAGCTTGGGTACTATCATTTGTGATAAGTCTTGTTTCAAAGTACGAGCTTCCACAAAAGTGGTTCCCTTGTTAGTATGATCTTATTAGTGCTAAATTTTCTTTCATAAAATTAGATTGCTCTCTTTTTTCTGGCTCCTAACATTTCAAAGGATTTTTCAATCCCTGGCGTAAGTCATTACCACATGCATCGAAAATATTATCATCTAGTTCTATCATCATAGATAGTAAAAATATATCAATATCTGTTATCAAAACAGAATAAATCCTGAAAAATATTGTTGGTTCATTGGTTGCGTGAATTTTTATGACAGAAGGACAACAAGGGTCACTGTGCAAAACAAGGTAAGATAAAGAATATTGTTAAATCTACCAAAACACCTCACATTGTCCAAACTTATCATCATAGATTAATTAATCAGGACTAACAATTAGCTAAATATAGAATCCATCAACTAGATTATTATTCATTGATTATATGTATTAAAGTGAAATAACACACAACAGTAATATTATATCTCGTCAAACACATCTTACACATTTGAAAATACATTAATCATTAACAACTATATTCATGCGTCAATTGGCCCAGCCATAATATGTGTATGATGGCCACTATAATATGAGTCTCAATTGTTATCTAATCCCCCTTCATCATCTCGTCCATATTGCTGTGTTAACACATATATTTTCAATTATGGTACTTAAATGAATAAGATCATAACAAAAGAAGAAGCAAAAATGTAAAAGAGTTTGAATCAAAGATCGAAGAACCCAATAACATCAAAAGCAACAAAACTGCACAATAGAATATATCCAAGGTCAAATCAGTAAAATCTACTACCATTACGAATATCCATCGATGATGCCCCTTGCAGTCTTTGTGTCATAAACCTCACGAACATATCTTACCTGCTCCAGTATTTTTCTAGTATCTAGTATTACCCTTCACCTCTTTCCTTGATTTAAGTTGCTTTGAAAAAGAACCTCTTGTTTTTTATATTAAATAAATAAAAAAAAATTGGGCCCTTCCATATTAGTCATGGGAATTGAATCTTCTTTAAAGGAAGTCTGATTTTAACCTTCTTTAATACTTTTTTCCATATGTATTTTACTGTAATATCTTTTGCATTAGAAGCAAATGGAACTTACATCTAGTGAAATTTCATTACTGGTCCATTGTATAAGAAAAGATTCCATAATGTTTTGAAAACTACTGTTTCTTTTATCGAGTAAAGTGTCAAGAAAGTAAGAATGCACTGTATTTATACCTTCTGTTCTGAGTTTTTCCTTGAGCAGTGCTTCCCAGTTTTCCTGAACTCTTATTCAGTTTTTCCTCATCTTACATAAATCATGTATGATTCAGCAATTGGTTTTGGCTTGATTTCCTGAAAGTTCTCCTAAGTCTCCAGAAAAAGTCTGCAAGAGCGAGAGGTAACATTTTTATAAAAAACTTCTGCAGCATTATGTTCAGGAGCATGTTCTTTCTTTCACGCATGTTGTATCGCAGAAGATTAGACATCTCACCCTTCTCCACAGCATAATAAAACCTGTGCCTGAATCATACAAGATTTGTACTAGAAGATGGGGAAAATCTAGGTGCAGAATTGCTCTGGGAAAAACCCAGAACTGGAGGTATAAATACAGGACATTCTTAATTTCTTGATATTTTGCATGGTAACGGGAACAAAAGTTTGTGCAGGACCCCTCTGTGGGGGCACTAAAGAGTGGGGTGCCTTAGATGGGTACCCACCATTCTACTCATTGTTCTTTGCACGGATTGTGCATGAGCTAGGTTTCTTCAACTTTGTTTTTAGCACAGTGTGCATAATTACTCATCAGAAGGTTGTTTTACATTATTTCACCAATTTATTTACAATAGAAAGCCACACTATTTACATACACTCGTAACGTTAAATTATTACAGGTTAAAGATGTAATTTTGACATGAATTACGTTCTGCTCTAGTAGGACATCGGGAGCAGAGGAACGTGTGGTCAGTTCGCTAGTCGATCAGGTAGTCAATTGTCCTTCTGTGGTGAAGGTTTTTCTCTAACTGAAGTTTTCCATCATCTCATTGGCTGGCTTGAAATGACGATATCCATCTTGGGCCAACTGATTGGTCAGCGGTCTCCTGATGTTGGAATGTGGTGGGAGCATTGATGGCTAGCGCTGCTGTTAACCGTTGACAGTGTATAGCCGCTACTTTCAATAGCAGGTATTTTCTCCCGTTGTTCCCGGTCTGAGGTTTCCCCATAAAGACAATTCGGTGCATCTTTTCATCTACCGTTAATGGCATTCACCTGTCCTGATGGCGCCCACCTGGTCTAATGGCCTGTCTGGCATGCTCATCATAATGATGGGTAGCTCAGGCGGTATCTCCTGGGAACCTTCGTATTAGGGAGAAAGTAGTGGCTATGTCAGCATGCTGAATGGGCATAAATCGTTCCAAGTTCTTAAAACATTACAGAATCTTTCCTTTTATTATTCGTTGGACCAGTGATGAAATTTTACTAGTTATGGTAAGCCTGATCAATCATTAAATGCTTTGTTAGAAATATTTTATATAAAAGAAAAACTTAACACATATTGATGTTTATCGATGAAACCCTTTACAAAGGAAAGAGGGAAAAAGTTAATGTCCTCTCCTATTTGAAAATACTTCAGTGTAAAATTTATGAGAAAACACATTGCTGTTCTTAACAGAACTCCCCATTTTTTTAAATGCTGTGTCTAGGCTTGTCCTTCAAATAGCCATACAACCAGGGGCGGCTTAAGGGTAGAGTGAACCGGATGGTCGCCCGGGCCCCGTTTGGATGAGGACACCGAACTGAAGTCAAGTTCAAATTTTTTTTAATTGACCAAACAATAGAAAATCTCTCTAAAAAGAGAAGTTTAGAGAAATCCTTTCAGAGACTTTTGGCCACTTTTATAGGGTATATGGCTCACTGTGCATCTGTGAAAATCTCCTGTTTTTGCTGGGGGGGGGTGCCAAAGCAATCCATGCCAGGCCGTCCGGATTCAAAATCAACCTCCAGGCCACCCTGTGTACAACCTGTATACATGTCAAAGTAACAAATTTGTCTATTATATCATTGAGTTGGGTTCAATAGTACTGTAGAGTAGTAGTACTGTTCCACTTGTACTGTATAACGCATGCTGTTTTATGCCCATCATAGTTCGAATTTGTTTCCCCTGGACAGCAGACGTTTAGAGTCCTCAGAAAACGGTAGGTCCTGGTGCAAAATGACCTTAGCTATCTTTGTGTTGTAAAACACAGATGAATAGTAAATTTGAATATGGCCCTTGAACGGGGAAAAGTGTAAATACATCTCTTCTCTAGAGCAACGGTTATAACCCATATGTCTATTTACTTTCAATTAGTTCATGTAAGTGATTATGTTTTTAGTTTAAATATCCATTAACATCCATTTTGATGCTTTTATAGACTTAGTGGATAAAGCAGAGTTAATAAGGAGCCGCCATGTGCCTCCATTTGGATTTGTTTATAGATATTGGTACAATACAGACTATCGTATCGGAAGTAGTATTGAAGTTTTTAAAGACAACTTTACATTTGGAAGGTATTTCATGTTAATTTTGTATTTTATTACTTTTTGATTGTAAATGCACAATTTTTCTTTGAAAACTGCAAAACTCAATAAATATGTTACAGTATTATAATAAATATTCAAATTGCTTACTTTGCTTTGAAAAATAGCATAGTTAAACTTGGCTATAATGAGTTTTAAGCAGGGTTGTATCAATTTTGCCCAACCCCCTCAAAAAAACTGGGTGTTTTTTTTTTTTTTAAAACCCACTTAATAAAACATCCCCAAAAAAACACTTC
>QLNU02015360.1:99692379-99705571 GCA_006491805.2 Dysdera silvatica
CAAAGCGGTTGTGTTCATAGTACGTTCATGTGTAACGAACTTGGTGATTCTTCTACTTTTATGCCATGCTCGTTTTTAAATTTTAATAGAAAAGCATCACTTGCGCTAAAGTTTGTGAGATTTTCTCTCATTGCAATGTTCAGAAACCATAACTTTAAATCGGCATCGTGAACTGTTAATAAAGCATATTCCCGGCGTTTTTAAACTTCTCAAATACTTCGGCTTTCATCCGTAACAGCTTTTCACATGTTGTACCCTGGGAAGCAACATAATTCCGAAAGCGATAAATTTGTCGACGTGAAAGTGTGTTGTTTTTAAATCGATGCTGTATGCTTTTCAAGGAACGTAGTTTTCCTGACCCACTCCATGGAAATTCTTTTCATGTCTTCTAATGTGTAAGTTACGCGTGACGGCAAATTAGTTTGTTCATCCCATTCCTCATCATTCATTTCATTACCCTGTATTGCATCATATTTCATTTCATTTAAACAAATACCAAGTGGACTTCCGTTACTCATTTCGTCTGTTAAGCCATTTTTCAAGGTTTAAGCGAATGTAAATATTTCTTTAGCAATATCCATCTCATAATTGGATATAAAATCAGCTGGTTTTTCATTATTTGCACAAACAATGTGAAAAAAGGAAAGACAACAAATAAAGCCTGAAATTGCACTTTCCAACAAAAAAATTAAAAAGGTCAAAGGTGATGAAAGCACAGGCAAGTGATGATTGCTTCTGATTTGAAAATTGAAGGATCATGCCTAATTTATGCCTGGTTTACGCACCAACCTGCATTTTTGCATTCTTTGCCAAAAGTAATCTCGAACTTCATTAGTTGTGCAAACGTAAGGTAAAAACTTGTATTATGAATACACAATGTATAATTATTTCAGGTACAACTAAAATGACTATTATAAATATGTGCTATATTTTGTTCATATGTATTATTTTTTTCCTACGATAATGTTTGGCGTTTAATGCTTACCCAGCACGCCAAAACACTGTTTCCACCTGTCATGCAGCAAAGCACCTATCGTAGGATGATGTCGTTTGCTGCGAAGCATCATCAAAGATTAAGTTCTATTTTCAGTGGACCGTAGTTCGATCCCCAGGTCGATTGGGCCAAATTTGATTTTGGATCTTTCATCTACTCGGTCATATTGGCCTATAAACCGAAAGTCAGAAAAATCAAACTTTGGCAGTTGGTGAGGTTCCCTTGTCAGTACTTCGGCAAAGATTTAACTTCACTACCCCCCCCCCAGAACAGCCCACAGCCTATGAGAACTCTTTTCTGATTGAACTGCTTTTATGTGCATCTCAGCCTAGATTGCCCGTATTTTACCAAAATCTCAGTACTCTAGCTTAGACCAGTAGCTCTCAAACTTTTTACCCTTGCATCCCCTTTTATACACACATATGGATGTTGCGTCCTTTTTACACCTACATGCGTACATCCTGCCCTTTCCTCTTGACATATTATATGAATAAAACATTATGTTTCTTAGTATATGTATTTTTGCATGCACATTTTCAAAATTAACCAACCGTACAATAACCACATAGCTGTGTTCCTTGAAGAATTTTCAGCAAAAAATGTTGATGCAAAAGTGCTGACGGATCAATACTTTTTATACAAGTGACAATTGAAGTATAGTCTATCACAATACAATATTACTTTCCATTATTTAGAAATGATCATTCATACACCAACAACTTAAATTCATCCTCATTAACAAAAATTAAAGTTTTCAGTTGGCTTAAGAAGTCTTGGGTTATTTGTACACACTATAAATATACATCTACAATAGTAAGAAAACTGATTGTGATGCCATACGTGTTATGCTTTTATGTCACATCAAGAACTGTGTTAATGAACTTTTCAGTTTTTCAAGTTACATTGTAATGAATTTAAAACACTGTTTTAAACAATGCAAGCGTATGCTAACTTTCATATGTTTTTAGTAAACAGAAGTTAGAATTTGCATCTGTTAGTTTTTTGGAAAGTACTACACCCATTGTAAAATAATTGATTAGTTAGTTGAATTTTTATAGTGCAAGGACAACAAGGGTCTTTTGCACCAGACGAGGTGCATGCAAAACAACAGGGTTGGCCATACTGCTCGGCAGAAACTGGTTATAACTTGGTTTTAACCACAGAAACTGATAAAAGTACAGAAAACAGCATTGTATCATTTAGTAAATGAAAGATTACAAATATATTTTATTAAAATAAAAGTTTAGTTTAGTATATATAATAGTTTAGTATATTAATTGTTAAAATGATTAAAAGCACTCAAGTAAATCAAAGGTTTGTTACAAAAACCATCTTTTGAAGACCATATTATTTAACGTGTTAGGCCTACTTTGTCTTACCTTCTCTACCTCATTAGACCTTTGGCTATAAAATAAAAAGCAACAACATTGACAGACTGGCTAAGAAAAAGCCTTAGTGGTTCATGACCTCTCGGATAATCCATATTACAGTCAATGAACCATATTTTTTAAAGTCTGTTGTAAAGCATATTACCAGCGTACCTGTTTAGAAATATTTTGGAAATCATTACAGACACTGTGCTTGGCTAAAGGAATACATAAATACTGTGAAGCTACAAATACCCAGCAATATAAGGTGGAGAAGTTAGGTAGATTGCTTGGAATTGTTCATAAAGAATCATCCATATAACTTGCAGATCATGAAAATGATATGGATGATAAAGGAACTTTTCAGGTCATAAATAATCAGATGATTAATAAAGATGTAAAAATACTTGTTGCAGCTCTTAAAACTTATTGCTGTTGCCCTGTTTGAGATTCGAAAGGTAACTTTTCTATTACAGATGCATGTGAAATTAATGGTAATTATAGATGATAATCTTATGGAAATGATTAAAAAAAGGATAAAAAATAAACTTAACACACACAAGGCAATAACTCAACATCATATATGCCAGTTTATATGCTTCATCCAAAGTACATGTGATCTAAATTGTCACAGGAGCAGGAAGAAAACACTAGGAAATTCTTTAATGTCACTAACCCAAATTTTGTACTTCACATTATAGCTTTTTGAGCAAAATCAGCTCCTTTTCCTGAAACATACTACTCCAATAAAATCTTAGAAAATGTCCAGACTTCTGTTTGGTGGCATAGTTTAAAGAAAACTATAAATGAAGATTTTGTACCTGTTTATGTACTGATGATATTACCTACAGTACTGGTGGGCTTGGAAGAATATTTTTCTTAAGCTATTGGTCTATTCCTAATAAATTAAGAAATTGTTTGAATTAGGAAATGGAAGCAAAACTGATCTTTTGCTATAGACTGCTTTATCGAAAAGATCAGCCTGAACTTAAATGCTAGTGAATTTGCTATGATGTAACCTTTGAATAAATACTATACACATTGTAACTAAACCTATTTTACTTCAAAATGCATCCCTTTTTACAATTTAGGTTATTTTGGTAAGTTTTTAATGCACAAAATATTTATTTTCCAGGTTTCTGCTGGTTTTTACCACTTTTATGGCAGAAACTAGTTTTTGCCATGCCGGTTTTAACCACCTTGACAAAAACTGGCCAACCCTGAAAACAACACACATGCACGATTGAAAAAATACCCAGTTTAATACTGATATGAGGAACAATGGAGTAATTAACCTCGAGGTCTAGGGGAAGGCTAATTTTTTCTAGAGAGAGCTATCCACTCCAATGCTCCACATATAGCATTCGTTTGCAATTTATTTTTCTAGGGGCAGAGGTGGATCCAGAGAGAGAGAGAGAGAGGTTGGGGGGATTTCCCTAATGCTTCCCCCTACCCCGTGGGTCCATCCATGCTAGAGGAAGTTGGGTTGTGTCATAAATAATTAAACCAATGTACAAGAAACAACAGGTGTTTAAGATCACCCATACAAGAAACTTAGCAGATAAAACTTTTTTTCACTTAGTTTTTCATGAGAAATCGTCTGGTATGTTTATTATGCCTGTAATGTTTAACACAAATGAGTATTTCGATATGTTCGTTTGTGAATTTTATGGCACATGGGTAACGAAGATACGTCGGGACCTACAGATTCAGATTTACAAGGAATCTGAACTTCTTATGGCTTAGGGAACCAACACCCCTGACCACAGTGAGCATTTAGTTGTAATCATTCCTCTTTTTTTTGGGGGGGGGAGGGCACTTTTGGGAGTCGAACCCGGGACAGTGGCATGCTAGGTAAATGCGTAACCACTTCAGGGCCTATTATGATATGTACTTGATTTTTGGGGAATGTTGTGCTGATGCAGGAAAACATTTATTAAGTTGTTTCCAATTTAGTAGCAACGTAATGTTGATTTGATTAAAGAAATTTATCTTGTTAAAATATATTTCTCTTTATGAAATTAATCCTGAAGCTAAATACAAAATTGTTTTTTGGTATTTAACATAGTTCGCTCTCAGAAATATCTATTTTCGCATAGTGCTTTCGCTGCTCCCCCTTCTTCCCTGTGAGATCGTAAATTTTACGAGCAGCAAAACTAATTTCACTGTGAAATATTGATATTGTGTCAATACTATGAAGGGAAAAGCAACAAAATTTTTGCTAAGTGTTTTGCACGTCCACTTTTTGGCATGGATTATGTTATGCATTTGGATGTCCAGAAATGACAACAAGTTGAGAATGCGGAGACGCGAGCATGGACGATGAGGTGGAAGCACAAGGATGAACATCGACATGTAAAATGTTTTCTGTGTATGTAATTGAGTTGGATATAATCATTGTATTAAAGTGGTTAGATCTTAAAACCCAACAGTTATCTCCTTTTCCTTATGAATACACCCAGATGCAACAATTGATGATGAGGAAAAACAAACGGAAGCCAGTAACCAGCATTTTCTTTAAGGATGCTGACAAACCTGTAACCAGCATTTTCGCCAAGAACGCCAACGAATCAGCAACCAGGATTTTTGCCAAGAAAGTCGCATTTTGGAAAAATAGAGGAATACTCTGTGGGCACTTCGTGGAAAGCTTATTCCCAGAAACTTAACTTCTATTTTCAAGTTAATGAAATAATGGAAGACCTTAAAAAAGGGAAACATTTTTCTAACAGTTTGTAGATGCTACCTTTGCTATTGCAGATGCTTTAGTGAAATCATATAGTCTGGAAAACAGTTCTTTTGCAACTATTAAAGAAAAACTCGATATATATTTCAGCCCAACTCTGAATTTAATTGTTGAGCGATTCAAATTTAATCGAATAGACCAGCATCAAAACAAATCCATTTCTGACTATGTACCAGAACTCCCACGCCTGAGTGATACACGCAATTTTACAGACCTGGATGACCGGTTGTGTGACTGCATGGTATGTGGTATTAGAAATGACCAACTCAAACATCGTTTATTCGAAGGAGGTTGTGCTTTAACACTACAAAAAGCATTACATGACGCAAAAGAGCATTACCTGAGCAATTTTCCTGAAAACTCCATCTTACATACCAGAGAAACGCAAGGAAAAAATAGCCGATTTGTTGAAACAGTAATGAACCATAACAGACCGAGGATAAAACCAGTACAAGGATCTGCTGTTAAAGCCAAGAAAGGCTTATACTGTTTTTGATGAGGAAACGAATATTCACATGATTTTTTTTTTGTAAGCACAAAACATCGAAATGCAACTTCTGCTCCAAAGTAGATCACTTAGAAGGAGCATGTATTACATTAGAAATACCGTAAACAAAACCAACAAGCTGAACATCAAACTTATCACATAAATGATTTAGGAAACAAACCCAGAAATTTGAAGTTAAACTTGGATGTGGATAATGGTGCTACTACATCACGTGATTTTCACTTATAATCATGGTGATATTTATCTGCCATTAATCACACATCAAGGTGCTTATCGACAACAAAGAAGTTGAAATAGATTCCGGTGTGGGTTACATGATAATCAGTGATCTAACATACCAGGAATTATGGCCGGTAAAACCAGATTTAATTCCAGTAAATCTTCACCTTAGCACATGGACAAAAGAGAAACTACCAATTTTGGGTTCTCTGGATGTTGAAGTTTTATACCAGGGTAAGTCTGAAA
Organism: Dysdera silvatica; assembly: GCA_006491805.2. Lineage (NCBI taxonomy): Eukaryota > Metazoa > Arthropoda > Arachnida > Araneae > Dysderidae > Dysdera > Dysdera silvatica. Next base: position 99,698,457 of record QLNU02015360.1, read on the forward strand.
AATTGACCCTTTTTGTAGTGACTGGATTCGCACCAAATTTATTGGGAAGGTCTTGGTTTAAAGCTTTGGGATTAAATTAAACGCTCTGTGGAATTATACTGTTAATTCTATTGCAGAAAAATTTCCCAGTTTATTTGATGGTGAGGTTGGAAATTACAAGGGTTCCCCGGTTACATTGATAATGATGCTCAGCCTATATTTTTCAAACACAGAAATGTTCCCTTTGCTCTTAAAAAGGGGGTTGAGAAAGAAATTGACAAAATGGAAAGAGCTAGGATATTCAAAAAGACGTCGAGTTAAAAATGGGCTACACCAGTGGTACCAGTTATTAAACGTAATGGTGAGGTGCGGTCATATGGTGACTATGCTGCCAGAGTAAATATAGTATTAACCAAGGTTGCATATCGTTTACCGACAGCTAACGAGATATTTTCAAAGTTGACCGGATGTACAGTTTTCACAAAACTGGACTTAGAGAATGTTTATTTACAAGGAAGTATAGAGAGAGCGAGAGATTCCAAGTCAGCAGACATCTTCACTTTAAACACGATCAAAGGTCTTTATCAGGTAAAAAGACTCACTTTTGGAATGTCTTCTGCTTCAGCAATATATGAATCCTATATGTATATATCCTATTGAAAAACCTAAATAGAACAGCTGCCCTCCTCGATGACGTTATTATCTGAGGTAAGACAAAAACGGAACATGACTTTAGAGTTGAAATTGCTCTTGAAAGATTTTCAAAAGCTGGATTGAAACTAAAAATGGAAAAGTGTAATTTTGGGCTAACCTCAATTACTTTTTTGGGGTTCAAGATCGATGCTCTAGGCATACATCCTACCAGTGACAAAGTGGAAGCAATCCACCAAGCACCAGCACCATAAAATAAACAAGAGCTGCAAGCTTTCTTGAGATTATGTAACTTCTATAAACGTTTTTTACCACATAAATCTACTATCCTTGAACCATTCCATAGATTATTGGACAAAAAACAAAAAATGAGTTTCGGTTTGGAAAGAGCCACAAGAAGTAGCTTTTCGTGAGGTGAATTAATTACCTCAATCTGAAGCTGTATTGACCCATTTTGATCCTGAGAAATCAATAGTTCTGGCTTGCAATGCTTCTCTGTATGGGGTTGGGGCAGTTTTATCTCACATTATTGAAGACGGGTGTGAAAGAGAATCCTATTGCTTACGGCTCAAATACCCATTGAAAGGAATTATGCTCAAGGGGATTGATAGGGAAGCTTTATCCATAATTTTTAGCATAAAAAAATTTCATCAGTGTTTAGCTGGTAGAAAGTTCAAAATTGTAACTGATCATAAACCACAATTGGGCATTTTTCAGCCTCATGGACAGATGCCATTAATTCTATCACTATGTATGATGCGATGGAAATTATCACTACAGAATTATGATTATGAAGTCCAATACCTACCAAGAAAGACTAAGGAAATGCAAATGGACTCAGTAGAATTGTTTTGACGTGTAACCCAGTACCTATTCCAGATCCAGCGGAAATTCTCTTTCTAGAAGAACCCACCGAATTCACTCTTACCATGAAGGAAATAGCCAGTGCAACTCAATGTGGCCAGATTTTATCCTAAGTGATGTATTGAACTTTACATGGTTAGCCAGAGAAAATTCCAGTGTAGTTTCTACTGTACAAAAGGAGAGATACTGGGCTTTCAATTCATAAAAAATGCCTGTTATGGGGTTCCAGCGTGATAATTCCACAAAAGTATCGGAATCATGTCCTAAACTTGCTACATTCATCTCACCAAGGAACTGTCCATACTAAAGCTATAGCTAGAAGCCACACTTCCTGAAGTGAAACTACAGTCATTGATTGAGACAGCAGAACCATAGTTAGGATTCATATGGATTTCGCAGAGAAAATGTTCCTTATTGTTGTCGATTCCTATTCAAGATGGCCAGAGATTAAAATCATGAACTCTCTTACATCTGGCAGCATGATCAGAGCATTAAGAGAAATTTTTGCGACTCATGGTTTATCAGATGTCATTGTATCTGACAATAGTTCTTCATTTTCGTCATCTGAATTTAAAAACTTCTGTGTGCGAAATGGCATCAGGCAAGTTTTTGCACCTCTGTATCATCCAGCATCGAATGGTCAAGTCAAAAGAATGGTTCAAACAGTTAAGCAAAATCTAAGGAAAAATAAGATAAGAAATAAGACTTTTGAACCTTAGCTATAAAAGGGTGAGTTCAAAAGTGAATTTTGGCGATACCAAATATTATTATGAGGTGGCTTCTTCAATGGCCGTCGCCACTATGCAACTTTTAAATAGTAACTCTAAAAAAATTACTTAATATACTTTATTACTTTGATAGCCCTTTCTGGGGACCACGTTGTTCACTAATTACCCAGGTTCTAAATACAGTTTAATGCCCGGCAATTTTTACCATTCACGTAACTGACAATTAGTCTAACGTATAACAAAATGCAACAAGTAATTATTAGGTTTCCTGATCATTAATTTATTATCAATAGATATAGCATTAATGGTATTTAGACATTGGCATCTACCAAATTTACTCAGAGAGTGGTTAGAAAAAGCATCTCTTAAGGAGTTAAACTTATATGACCTTTAGGTGCACCTGTTAAATAAATAAAATTAAAATAAGGGACGTCCCATAAAAAGAATCATAAGAGCAATTTTATATCACAGAAAAGTGAAACATCTGGGCATTGCCCCAGATGGAATGTGATGTTGATCGTATGGATGAATTAGTTCTAGCCTCGATGTCTTTAACACGTTGATTCCAGGTAACGGAAATTGAATCCAAATAGGATACTTACCGTGATTGTACCGCCCATGCCGATCAGATTGGTATCCCCCGGTAGTTCATTTCTTTCGGGTTGCTGTCACTTATGTCTCCACCCCTTGTATTAAGCACACATTGCCTTTTCAAGGACAACCCAATCTGCACGTCTGTTCACTCCAGTGTTTACTTTTCAAGAGAACATGCTATTGTCTTTTCCTGACATCCCTGCTACTTGGGTGGAAGCTGGCCACATGAAAATCAAACGTCCGCTTGTGGGACTTGTCTCCGACCTAATGAACTTTATGCATATGGTCTTTTGGCAGATGCAGGATGGTTCTCATGACGGATATCTCATAGAACCAACATTATTGTGAAAGAGATGTCCTTTGGAAGTACATAATCTTGTTGACACACCTTTTCAACTTGGAGATCAACGCACACGAACACGGCTGAGGAGTATCTAACCTTTAGTACAGTGGATCACATCTCGTTTCTTCATCTTTGCCTCATGATTGTAAACAACATCGATGAAGATAGACAAGAAAGGATTAATTAAGCTTATAATTAATCCTGTATTGTAACAATACATTTGTACAAGGCTTTACATAGTGACAATATCTGATTGGTAGTATAAATGGTACATAAGTATGTTTCATGCTCATTTTTATTTTATTTTTTCTTTGCCTTTCACATATCAACTGATGATTAATCTTATTAATTATTGTAAATCCTTGCTACATTTTATCCTGAAATAAATTTTATTGCTTTTTAGCGTTTTGACGAGCTAGGACACTCAAGGATCATCATCAGACCTCTCGATTGTGGCAAAAAAGGTACCATAAATATATGTTATTTTTTGTACATATATTTTATACTTTACTTTTATAAAATTATCAAATGTGCGTTTTTTACTTTGAAAAATGTTTTGCTGTGAAACCCCTTTGAAACTAAGATTTCGGTTTTAAGTAATGAAAACAGAAATTTTTCTCAAAGGCTTCATCCAGTCATACCTATAATTTTAATTTTGGCCTAAATAAGTTTCTAAAGTTATTTCATTATTATAAATGCTTCCTTTGTCACTTGTAAGCCTCCTTGTAGACTTGTAAAGCTTTCCTAGTTTTGAATTATGTTTTTATGCACTCGATGTAAAAAGCACGAGTGAAGTGATTCCTTCATTTAAAACTTCTTAATTTACATTCATCTACATTTGTTTCTTTGCAGAGTATTTAATATTAAGTTTTTCTGTTTTCAAACCAAAGTTTCATGTTTTGTGGAAAGTACTAGGTGATCAAAAAGGAACTTTACCAACTTAGAAGGGATACAATGAAGGCGTATTGCCAGGGGAGGCTGAGCCCCTCCAGAATTATAACCAGCTTCCCTCCCTAGAAAAAAATTTTCTTCAAAATCAATTATTGCCAAATTTTATTTTAAGTTCTTTTCTTCGCACAAAATTACATACAACAATGCAAATACCCTTTGATGTTAAATATGTATTTAAAAGAGATTTTTACCATGGATCTTCCATACATCTTATTTTTTTACAAAAATTTAAGTATGCATCTAGTCTGTGGTATGAAGGAAAATGAAAACAATAAATTTTAGTGTTCTGCTATACGTAAATTCTCAGTGTGATATTTATGTTAAGAACATGTGTTAAATGGCTTAGTCTGATTTCCTTGATAAAAATTATTCGTTCACATAAACCATACTGAACGTTAATTTCATATTCCACATATGGTGTGTTGTTTCAAGTTTTTCAAGTATGGTGAAGTGTGCATATAGAGTACTAAAATTTAATTAACTTTATTAGGACATTTTATCTTTATATTGCATATTATATATTTAGCATTATTAAATGCTGCTATACAGTCCACAACAAAAGTTTAAGGACAGCATATTTTTTATCTTAAAATAATATGATAAACGGCCAGTGGAAAAGAAGTTGCTTATGCAAATTTAGTGATAAGAAGGAACTGAATTAAAGGCGTTATTTTTTTTCGTTGGTTGATTGTGCACAGATAAAGACTTGCAATTAGTTTCCTATAAAAGTAGGCATAAGTTTAAGGACAAGATGCAAAACATTGTGTACATTATTGTAGTGATGGTGATTTTAATTTATTTTGTATTTGGGTTTTAAATTTAATGATTTATCACGGATTGTGGCTTTGAAATGAGTTTTATTACTTTTTAAGTGGGCAAAAAAAGCCAATTAACATTGCAAGAGTATGGTGCGATTGAACAGTTGAAAAACAATGCCTCCAGAGCAGACTGTAAGACAAATTGCCACAAAAACCGGACGTTCGAAGTCATGTGTCGCTAATTACCTCAAAAATCCTAAGAAATATGGCACAGCAAAGCGAAGCGGAAGACCCAAAGTCACAACTACTCGTGAAGAAAGATTAATTTATCGCAAGGCTGTAAGAGAAAAGAGATCTGTTCGTCAAATTGCCAGGAAAATTCTTGTAAGGTGACATCTAAGAACCATACATCATCATCTCCAACATGATCCAAACCTCGCAGGGGGCAAAATGGCTAAAAAGCCAGCTCTTAAAAAAAAGCGCAAAATGGCCCGTTTAAATTTTGCCAAAAATTATGGAACTTGGACTCAAAAGTGGAGAAGTATTATTTTTTCAAACGAAAAAAAATTTAAATTGGATGGGCCAGATGGTATTAGCTATTACTGGCACGATTTGCGAGATAAGAAATATGTCTTATCTCATAAACAGCATGGAGAAGGTTCTGTCATAGTATGGGCTGCATTTGGTTACAATGGCAGAGTGGATTTAGCATTTGTGAATGGGCGCATGAATTCTGAAGCACATCAAGATATGCTTGGAGAGCATTTGCTTCCTAAGGCTCCAGTTGTTGGTGGTGAAGAATGGCTTTTCCTACAGGACAATGCTTCCATTCATGGCTTACATTGCACAGATGGCTTGTTAAGTGTGAATGAAATTGAAAAAACTTAACCTTCCAGCTTGAAGTCCAGAACTTAATCCCATAGAAAATCTATGGGGTTATTTAGTTCGCAAAATTTATGCTAACGGTAAGCAATACATCACCATAAGTGAATTAGAAGAATCTATCCAAAATACATGGAACGAAACCTCTGCAGATATTTTTCAAGCTTTAGTTAACTCCATGCTAGACCGGATGTATGAAGTAATATATAATCATGGTAATTCCACTAAATATTAACATTACAATTGTATTTTTTATTGTCATCCATAAACTTTTGTCGCATTATTTCAATGTATATATACATGTTAATTGAATTTAAAATCAATGCGCTAACATTCAAATCAGGATGATTTATATATTTATAAATTACGTATAAATGTATAAACTAAAATTATTATTTGCTTCAAATCGTTGTTGTTGTCATAAAAATTATAAAATCTTTCGTGTCCCTAAACTTTTGTCATGGACTATATATAAAATGCATGAAAATATTTATGAATTCTAACCCCCCCTCCTCCTCTGTGAAAAGCACCTAACTGCAGCCTTAGACCAGTTATAGTAGCTAAGATAGGACTTAAATGAAATTTAGGATCTCGGGGTTCCTCAGAATGCGCTCCCTATTTACGCAATTGAAATTATGCTAAGCTAGTCTGTTACAACTGTACTAACTGAAGTTTGGAATTTTTGAATGATAGCACACGAATTGGGTAATGTCAAAGTAGCAAGCATGACAAGAAACCTTAAATAGCATTAGAATTTCATTTTTACTGTTAAAAATGACGGTAATATTTGTTTTAATGTGAGGGGAGAAATCAAAGAAAATGAAAGAGAGACAAAAGGTAACTTACAGTTAACAGTAACATTTTTAATAATATCTTTCAGTTATAAATGTTCGATATGCCCGCCATCTGGGCTAAAGTAAAACAATACATATGTGAAATGGTTGATATCACAGAAGTATACAGCAAATTAAGTGGAATGTCCAAAATTTTGCATTAATAATCTCTTTTAGATTGTAAACTGTATTGGGACTTTTTAGGATGCATGTTGAATTTAAGATAACCCTAAAGCCAGAAATCCGTTGGGGTTAATTCAGGTGAATGTAATGGTCATGATAAAAGAACATGACAGTATATAATTCTGTCAACAAAATGCTGCTCCAACAGGATTTTCACATAATTGGTTACACATGGTGAAAATCCATCTTGTATCCAAATAATATCGTTCGATGAAGTATTTTGTTGCAGCTGTAGTAGGATGTAATTGTAAGCAAAATGTAATTATAAGCATTTCTGCATACCGGATGCCTGAGGGTTGGCTTTCTGCCAGAAGAAACTAGTTTTCACCATGCCAGTGGCAGAAACTGG
>QLNU02015360.1:99705671-99726093 GCA_006491805.2 Dysdera silvatica
TAAATAAGAACCATTTCAACTTTTTCTTTGCAGATAGATACCTCATTTTTAAGGTACGATAAACTAATTTAGTTTAACTCTTAAGCATTAACTTTTAAATGACTTGCACTAAATGGTCGGCTATAAGACGGAGTAGATAAAAGGCGAATGCTGGTAGAAAGTGACCATCTTGCTTTGGTACCAATTAGTACCATGCGCAATATCTAATTTTTCTAGGGAATATAAATCGGTGTATGACCTATCAACGAATCATATTTATTTGTGTGTACAATGCCTCCCCAACTACTGCATACTTAATTTCTTTCATTTTTTAAATATTAAATTAGTTGTCTATGATATAGCATGAATTTCTTTATTCAAGCTTACCTTTTAAATATCTCGAAAACTAAGCGCTAAATTGAAAAAAAAAAAAGTTTTCCACAAGAGTTATGTATGTTTTTATGAGGAATAAGAATAAAATATATAAAAAATTATACATACGTTTCCTTTAAAAAAACAGTTTGGCCCTCAAATAATACTGAAAAAGATCCCAAGTAAAACATAATGAAAAACATTTTCCCTCTTTACGCCAAGAAACTTTTGTTTAAAACATTTTTTTCTGTAAAATACTTATTTTTTTGAGATATTTTACATTACCAACTTAAGTGGTCCACTATGTATACAGGGTGTTCAAAAAACACCATATAAACTATATATTTTTGTAATCCTTAACACAATACCGAGCAACTTTGCAAATATTTAACATGCTCGGAAATCAGTATTTAATAAGATATTTAAAATAATATGGGACCATCCACAAAGGATGTCCTTGCTTTAGTGGGCAGGGGGTCAGGCTTAAGCGGACAAAGCAGAACAGAGGGGGAGGGGGATTGCTTCATTAAGGACTACCCACATTTCAATGTTTTTCTCATAAATTTGATGGAAAAAATACATCTTTTTTTCCCAAATACAAAGTTTTATGACAATTTGAAGCATGTGTTATGACTTCAGAATAAAAGGCTCTTTTGGAAAATACAGAAGATGGACACTACCAATGTTTATGACTTTTTTGATTGTTTTGGAGGGAAATACAGGAAGTTAACGGAGCCGATTGACCTTATTTGATTCCCATCAGAAGCATGGGAATAGCCGGAATGTCTAATGGGGTGGCGGCGGACATTGGTGTTCGGAGAGGGGGGTGAAGGTGCATGTGCTCCCTTCTGGCCTATGGCTTTCCATAGATTTTACTGTGGTTTTGCTCCCTCCTTGAAACTCTGCAGGCATTGATGAGTGGAAACGTTTTGTCCTAAAAAGAAATTTTTTTATTGCTTCAGTGGTGTGGGTTAGCTACATTCACCCATGGGCAAATGTAACACACCTACATCCTGAAAAGGATAATATAAGATGTCAAATATAAAGAAAAATATTTTTTTATGTAATTTTGAAATGTTGGACAAATTTTTTTTGAGTTTTGAAGAACATGTAGGAGGGGGTAGTCATCTGTCAGACGTCCATCACAGGAGGGGTTAAAATGTGCCAAAATCATGCGGACATTCTTTATGAGTAGTCCCTATGTTGTCTAATAAAGTAGTATACACAATCTGCCAAAAAGAGCCTAGAAAACCAACTGAAGCGTTAAAGTGGAATTACCTGAAAATAGATACCTAAAACTCATGCCTACATCTAGAGGGGGATCTTAGAGACAGGTCGGCCCGGGAAACTAAATTTTTAATGGGACTTGGCTACGGCCTTGCATGCTGTGATTGTATCGATACATGCTGTAAAAATTTTTGAACCCCCCCTTGAAATTAAATCCTGGCTATGTACGGCCTTGTGTTGTGTCGCAAAATCATGGGAATTAATCTTTTAAAAATATAAGCAAATGAATTAAGTTACACTAAATCACATCATAAATCACGCCGTCATCAGACATAAATTGCGAGAACAAAATCTGTCAACCAATTACTACGAACAAATACTGGCAAGGGCAGACACAGGAGCCATGACGCCACCAAATGCAATTTCTCACTAAAAAATCACTGTAAAAAATTCCAACTTTCATGATAAATGAAGGGTGTTATTCCAAGACCATGGCAAATTCTGTCCTTGGCCCACAAAATACAAGTCTGTGTCTGCCTCTGAATACTGGCTTTTCTTTTATGAATTGCAGAAAAGAAGAAAGACGTTACACGATGCTGATGAGGATATTATTAAAGACTCAGTATACAGCCATCTGAAATGAATTGCACTGTCTATGGCGAATTATGCTGAATACTTTGGACTTACATGGAGCAGCTCAAGATCAGTATGGACTTTGCTGAGAGTTAAATGGAAGATTAATTTTTAAATTTTAAGTAAAAATAGTTAAATTTTTACAATAATTGTCATCATGTATTGAGCAAGATATTTTATATATATATATATATATATATATGTATATATATATATATGGCCTGCAAAAGGGTTGCTGGTATCTAACTGGAAGGAGACCCACACGCTGAACGTATGTGACGATGTGTGGAATTCAATTGTGAGTTAGTAAGGAAGGCCATTGAAAGCAACAAGAGCCTTAGGGTTGTTAAAGGGAGTTTGTCTATTGGGAAGAAACACATCATTGCATTAAAAGGAGAGGATGGCACTGTAACAAGAAATAGGGAAGAAATACTTAGAAGAGTTGAAGAATTCTACAGAAAACTATATGAAGGAAACAGTGGATTAAACATACTGAAATAGTCAAAGGAACAGCTCCTAAAATCTTAAAAGCAGCAGCAGCATTTGCAATAAAAAGCATGAAGAAAGGAAGAGCCCCTGGCGATGATGGCATTACATTAGATATCCTAAAAGAAGCTGGAGAATATGTAGAAGACATACTTGCAAAATTCTTTACCAAATGTCTTAACAGCGGTAACATACCAAACCAATGGGATTCTGCAACAGTAATTCTTTTGCATAAAAAAGGTGATAAAGAGGATTTGAAAAATTACCGACCAATTAGCTTGTTACCTGCTATTTATAAAATCTTCACAAAAGTGCTAACACATCGCCTGCAGAAAAAATTAGATGCAGCTCAACCAAGAGAACAAGCTGGATTTCGAAGTGGATTCAGTACAGTGGACCATATTCAAGTATTAAGAGAATTAATTGAAAGAACACATGAATATGAACTTCCATTGTGTGTTGCATTTATTGACTATGAGAAGGCCTTTGACTCTATTAAAACATCAGCAGTCATCAACTCTTTAAGATCAACAGACATTGAGGATGTGTACATTGACATGGTGAAACGTGTGTATAAAAATGCAAGTGCAAAATTTCGGTTACATAAAGATACCAAAACTATCAAACTTGGCAAAGGGGTGAGGCAGGGAGATACCATTTCTCCAAAACTTTTTACTTCAGCTTTACAGATGATTTTTCAGCAGATAAATTGGAATAACAAGGGAATAAAAATAAATGGTGAATATTTAAATCATTTGCGGTTTGCTGATGACATTGTTATTTTTTCAACGAACCCATCAGAACTCCAAGACATGGTACAGGAGCTCTCAACTAGAAGTAAAGAAGTTGGACTCAAGATGAACCTACAAAAAACTAAGATCATGTTCAATAATTTCGTAGAGGAAACAAAAATACAAGTTGACAACATTGAGCTAGAAATTGCTGATTCATATATTTACCTTGGCCAGCTGATTTCAATGGATGGCAACATTATGAAAGAACTCAACAGACGTATTAAACTTGGCTGGAGTGCATTTGGAAGAAACAGTTTTATCCTGAAGGGGAAATTGCCTTTGTGTCTAAAAAGAAAGGTCTTCAACCAGTGTGTATTGCCAGTCCTCTCTTATGGATCAGAGACATGGAGTCTAACAGTTGGAGCAATACGAAAGTTACAGACAACGCAAAGGAGCATGGAGAGGTGCATGCTTGGAATAACTAGGAGAGATCGAAAAAGAAACACTTGGGTGAGAGAGCAAACTAGAGTAGAGGACATCATTGTTAAAGTAAAAGGGCTGAAATGGCGATGGGCTGGGCATATTGCAAGAAGAACTGATCAACGATGGACAACAGAAATTCTGAACTGGATTCCAAGAGACCACCGAAGACCTAGAAAACGTCCTCAAACTAGATGGGTGGATGAAATAAGAAAACAGGTTGAGGTGATATGGAAGCCAATTGCTCAGGATAGACGTGTGGAAAGCATTTAGAGAGACCTTCATCCAGCAGTGGATAGATAATGGTTGAATATGATGATGTTATTACAATATAGGCCTGCAAAAGGGTTGCTGGTATCTAACTGGAAGGAGACCCACACGCTGAACGTATGTGACGATGTGTGGAACCGGCCAGGCCAGTAACCTAGTGTCCTACCCCGCCTTCAAGTGGTGCAGGCTGAGCTTTCTATTTATGTGGCAAATTAATATTTGCTACACGGATAGAAAGGCGGAAGGGGAGGGCTAATTCACCAACCCGTCTAGCCAGCGTGGTGAAATTATGGCTAATTCCTCCATTATGTTGACACACCAGAAACCATGGCCCCTAGTCTCCAGGTGCTGGAGTGCTCCTGATCAAGGCAGCGGTCAGTGTGGCATGAAAGCAGGGGGTGCTAAGAATCACTGGAATGGCCCAGGCTGCCGTTTGTTATTGACCTTGGCTACGTTTAATGGACGATCCCTTGCTTCTGAAGCAAAACTTCAGGAATTGGAAGAACTTGACAAGATCAAATGGGACATTATAGGACTCAGTGAAGTTAGAAGAAAAGGTGAAGAGTTGGTGGAACTTAAAAGTGGACATTTGTTTTATTATAGAGGAACGGAAACTGGAAGAACAAGTGGTGTTGGCTTCTTAATCAACAAAAGAATTAAAGACTACCTTCTTGAAGTCGAAAGCACGTCAGATCGAGCAGCGAGGCTCGTTGTTCAACTAACCCAGCGATACCAACTTCAAATAGTACAGGTATATGCACCAACATCAAGCCATACCGACGAAGAGGTTGAAGAATTTTATGAAGAAATCAAACAGTTACACACCAAAGGGAAACAACATATCAAGCTCATCATGGGGGATTTCAATGCAAGAATTGGACAACAGGAACAAGGAGAGACATCGGTTGGTAAATACGGATATGTTACGATACAGTGATTAATTATAACCTTAATTATTCCTTTCTTGTCCATCTTCATCGATGTTGTTTACAATCACGAGGCAAAGAAGAAGAAACGAGAGGTGATCCACTGTACCCAAGGTTGAATACTTCTCAGCGGCGAGATGATGTGTTCATGTGCATTGATCCCTGCCTTAATTATCTACTTCCAAAGGACATCTCTTTCATAATGACTTTGGTTTTGTGAGATATTCATCATCAGAATCATTCTGCATCTGCCAAAAGACGTCTGTGAAGTTCATTAGATTGGAGACTAGTTCCACAAGCGGACGATTAATTTTTCACATGACCAGTTTCCACCCGTATAGCAGAGATATTGGGGAAAAAGATGATAGCACAGTCTCTTGAAAAGTAAACGTTGGAGTGAATGAATGTGCAGGCTGTGTTGTCCTCGAAAAGGCAATGCGTGATTACTACAAGCAGTGGAGCCGTAAGTGACATCGACCCAAAAGAAATGAAATACCAAGGGATACCAATCTGATTGGTGTGGGCAGTGCAATCACGATAAGTATCCCATTTGGATTTGATTTCTGTTACCTGGAATCCACATGTTAAAGACAGTGAGGCTTGAACTAATTCATCCATACAATCGAAATCACACTCCATCTGGGGCAGCGCCAAGATGTTTCACTTTTCTGTGATATAGAATTGCTCTTAGCATGATTCTTTTTATGGCACGTCCTTTATTTCAATTTTATTTATTCAAGAGGTGCACCAAAAGTAGTATAAGCTTAAATCCTTAAGAGACCGTTTTTCTAGCCACTCCCTGAGTAAATTTGGTGGATCCATATGTCTAAATGTTTATACCATTAATGTTACATCTAATGATAATAAAATAATGATCAGGAAACTTGATAATTACTTGTTGAGTTCTGTTACATGTTGGACTCAATTGCGTCAGTTCTGAGAATGGTAAAAATGGCCGGGCATTAAATTGTATTTAGAACCTGGGTAAGTAGGAAACAATATGGTCCCTAGAAAGGACTATCAAGGTAATCAAGTATATTAAGTAACCTGTTTAGGTTACTATCTAAAATCTAAAAGTTGCGTGGTAACGGCCATTAAAGAAGCCACCTAGTAATAAGCGGTTCCGTGACCAGGATTTTTAATCATTTGAAAAACAAATCGGAGCCGACACGAGGAGTGGATAGGATTAATAGAATGAAATAAATTGTTTTAATTGAAAAACAGGGAAATAAATAAATTTCTCATTAGCAAAAAAAAATTTTGGAACTCTGCAATTTTTGGAAAATTTTTTGGTTTAAAGTTGGTATACATGTTGAACTGTTATATTATAAAACATGTGTATTTTTAAAGTGTTAATGATTCATGACCTAAGTAAAACCCCTTTAGAGTTTTGAGTTAAGCATTGCACGGAAACTATTGAAAATTTACAATGGCAGAGCAACGTGAGATAGTGGCATACATACTCACGTGAATTTTTTTTCCAGGGACAACCCTGATTCTATATAACATGACTTTTTGGACAAAATTGACAAGGTGGGTGACATAGCTGATTGGACAGCCAGTGAGAAGGTCAAGGTTCTGGAATTCAAGCTAATTGGTTCTGCCTCCCACTTTCTCAAGGACTGTCCATACTTAAACGAACAGGGACTTGCAGAAATTAAAAGTGCTCTAATAGAAAGATTCTACACCAAGTCTTGGGATACAACCTTTTGGCCCAGTATGCAGCCCGAATTGAAGGCACCTCCTTATGATGTTTCTGAGAGGGCATGAAAGGCGGAACTGAAGCAATGAGGGAAAAATTGCTCCTTACTCAATTTATAGCAGGCCTTTCTTCAGAAGAGATCGCACAACCCACAAACATTCGCAAGTGCCAAAAACAGGGCCCTTTTAGAAGAACAGAACTCCGAAGAGACTGTCCCAAAAACTGTTAGCTTTGTTGAACCTCAGAGAATGGCAGAGATGGAGTTAATCAAAGAATTGACCAAGGAAGTGAAGGCTCTCTCGTTGACTGTGGAAAGATTGCAAAACGGAGATATTTATGCAGATTCCTCTAGACCCCCACTCCAGAGACAACTTATTGTTTGCTTCTTCTGAGGAAAAGTAGGTCACAGGAGAGTTTAATGCAGGCAAAGAGTGAGTCAAGAGCAACACCAAAGCAGAGGTCGACAAAATCAATCCTATAATGAAACAAGGTAGAGAACCGCAAGTCCTAGGAATAGGGAAGGTCAAAAGGCTGCTTTAAACTAGCAGAGGGGAGAAGGTGTGGGTACCACACTTCAAAGAAAACAACAGTACATGTGCCTAACATGACAAATTACCTTAAAGGAGATAACTTACCCATAGTTTCAACCCAAATGTTGGGTAAACAAGTTAGAATACTTATCGACATTGGCACGTCGATGTGCCTGATTAAAGCATTAGTGGTAAGGTCCAAACAAGGTGAGTGGAAGGTCAAAACTCAATCTTGTGAAGTAAAGGTGTCAGGGATAGAGGGCAATGAGCTTACAATTAACCATAAAACAGTCATCTCCTTTTATTTACATGAAACAGAGGTGGAAAGAGAATTTTTAATATGTGCAGAGGGGTTACCCACACACAGTATGATGCTCTATTGAGGATCAACTTTTTGAATTCTCATCAGATCAAAATAGACTGTTCCACCATACCACTCAAGATCACTAGTTTAAAAGGAAAAAATATTGACTCTTCGGCTAAGGTGACAGAAAATTTGGTTTTGGTTGCTTACCTGTTGCACAAGCAACAAATTCCACTCAGATCAGAACTGTTTGTTAAGATCAGGGTCAAAAATAAAGAAAATATCTTGACACAGGATGTATTAATTGAACCACTGCCAAAAGTGGAAAATTTTGATTTTTCTCTAGCTTGCTCTGTGAACCACTTCAATGGAAAAGGTGTCTATCATGTAAAACTTGTAAACCCAAATAACTTTGAGTTAAATCTCAACAAAAATTGCAGCTCGGCCTCGGTCGAGCAAATCAAAGTAAACCTGATAGTCAGTGAGCCAATAAATTATGCAGACATTGAAAATTCCGAGAAGTGGGATTTTGATAATTGGGGTGGAGAATTTGATATGGAACACCTAGAACTATTAAAACGGGCAGATTTGTGTATATTGTTGGACAAATATAGTCACCTTTTTGTCAAGTCGGTGAAAGACTTGCCTGGGTGCGACACTTTCTTCCATAAAATAGAATTAACTGATTATACCCCCTGCAGGCAAAAGGCATACAGAGTACCATATCTTTTAAGAGAAGAATTAGACTTGCAAATTGCTGAATTACTTAAGGCAGACATAATAGAAGAGTTATCATCTGACTATGCAGCCCCAGTTATGCTTGTCAGGAAGCAAAATAGCAAATTTAGACTTGTTTGTGACTACAGGCGTCTTAATGAGAAAACTCGTCATTTAACATGTCCCCTGCCACTATTAAACGAAGTACTGGATAACCTTCAGGGCACACAGGTATTTTCAACTCTCGATTTAACGAGCGGCTTTCATCAACAAAAACTAGATGAAAGGGACAGAGAGTTAATCGCATTTATTAGCTATAAGGGTTTGTATCACTAGAAAAGAAGTCCTTTTGGTCTCCGAACCTCAGCCAATGCATTCATGAAACTCATGAACGTTGTCCTCAGTGGCCTTAAACCAGACCAGATTGGATGTCCTTTATGTCACCTCAAAAACCTTTGCAGAGCATCTGGATAGATTAGAATGAGTATTTAAACATTTAGACGAACATAATATTAGGTTTTCGCCCAGCAAATGTCACTTTGTATAAACCAGTGTCAAATATTTAGGATTTACCATTGAAAATGGTTGTATTGTGCCTGATGAGTCAAAGATAGAGGCATTTAAGAACTTTAAAGCCCCCCAGACGAAGAAGCAAACTCGCTCATTTCTAGGTCTAACCAACTTTTACTGAAAAATCATCACAGAGTATGCCAAAACCACCTTGCTCCTCACACAGTTAACAAAGGATAGTGAGAAATTCCAATGGAGCGAGTCTGCACAACTGGCATTTGAGCAAATCAAGTCCTGTCTAACAAGGCACCCATGTTTACTCCTCCCAGATTTAAGTAAACTGTTTATTGTCCACAGTGACACATTATTAGAAGACTTGGGAGCACTTTTGAGCCAGATAGGAGAGGACGGGTTGGAACATCCCATAGCCTATACACGTAGAAAGCTGAAATCGGCTGAAGTGAAGTACAGCACATTTAAGAAAGAGGCCCTGGCTATCCTATTTGTGGTAAATCAATTCTAAAACCAGCTGTACCGCATAAAATTTACAGTCTATTGCAACCCAGCAAGCCTATCAAATGTCCTTAGGTTCAAAGACCCAACAAATAGAATTTCATGCTGGGTCCTTGCACTTCAATAGTATAACTTTCAGATCAAACATAAGCCTGGAAGAGAAAATATTCCAGCAGATTTTTTTATCGCATCCCTTTCCTGAGGTTAAACAACTTATCAATGGTCTTGTAGTATAAGAAACAGTCGAAACAGGGTTTAGCAATGAAAAAATTGAAAGTCTGCAGCTTAACGACATGTTTTATAGCCAAATCATCCAGAAACTTGAGGGAAAATCTGAAGTAATAGGGAAAAAGTAGTATACGAAAAAGTTTGCTTTTGCTTTTTGGTTTTACGGCTCAAAGACTACAGTGGTCATGCTGCGCCGGGACCTACTGTTTTCCGAGGAATCCGAACCTCTTAAGGCCTAGGGAACCAAACCCCGGACTACAGTGAGCAGTGCGATCTTTATGAGATCTCTGAGTAAGCGTTCTTTTTGCACTGCTGGGAGTCGAACCCGGATTAGCCGCGCAATAGGAGAACGCGTTACCACACTGCGCCACCGCAGGGCATATGAAAAAGAAGGGGACCTAGTGTATCTTTTCACACCTGTTGTAAAAGTGGGTACTTCCAAGAAGCTTGCAAAATTGAATATGGGAGCTTTCAGAGTTACAAAACAAACCTCACAGGTAAACTTTGAGATTAGGCATATTAACAACCCTTTCAACGTTCAACTTGTCCATGTAAATAAGCTTACAAAGTCAGAGGAAAGGATTATAGTCCCACAACTTGAGAAGGAGGATAAAGGTTTAGTCGAAAAAACAGTGCCCCAACAAATTAAGGGTATTGTTGGAAGTGAGGAGTATATTATGGACCATTATTGGATTAGAGCATGGAGGTGACATCCAAGAATAGGTCAAGAAGTCCCCAATCAGCGAGAATTGCCACCGAATAGAGAAAATTTAGAGCCAGAAGTGCTTAGATCGAAATGACTAATCCACGGGCACCACCTTAGACCTAGAGCCCACCCTTCCAAATATATTTGGGGATGTTAGCATCCTCACATACACCATGTTATTGCTAAGTAGTTCAGATAATGTAGATTTCCAACGTAAACACAAAAGGAAAGTTTTGCAGCAGTCTGTTGGTAGTTGCTTTGTCAAATGCTTTCCACATGTCTATCCTGAACAATTCGCTTCCATGTCACCCAAACCTGTTTTCTTTATTCCATCTACCTATGTAGTTTGAGGAGGTTTTCTAGGTCCTCGGTGGTCTCTTGGAATCCAGTTGAGAATTTCAGTTGTCCATCGTTGATCAGTTCTTCTTGCGATATGCCTAGCCCATCGCCATTTCAGCCTTTTTACTTTAACAATTATGTCCTCTACTCCTATCTGATCTTTCACTCAAGTCTTTCTTTTTCGACCTCTCCTAGTTATTCCAAGCATGCATCTCTCCATACCGTTTTGGGTTGTCTATAACTTCTGCATCGCTGCAATTGTTAGACTCTATTGCTTAATAACTTAATAGGGCCGTCAAAAGATGGCTTTTGAACGAACCTTTTATTTACTCTGAGTATTTTGAAATTATTTTAAAGTACTTTAATTATTGAAATAATATAAAGCTTTATGATATAATATTGTTTTAAGTACTTTCATTACTTTCTGCCTGTTTCTTCCACTTTCTGCCAGTTAAAATCGGTTATAACCAGTTTCTGCCACTGGCATGGTGAAAACTAGTTTCTTCTGGCAGAAAGCCAACCCTCAGGCATCCGGTATGCAGAAATGCTTATAATTACATTTTGCTTACAATTACATCCTACTACAGCTGCAACAAAATACTTCATCGAACGATATTATTTGGATACAAGATGGATTTTCACCATGTGTAACCAATTATGTGAAAATCCTGTTGGAGCAGCATTTTGTTGACAGAATTATATACTGTCATGTTCTTTTATCATGACCATTACATTCACCTGAATTAACCCCAACGGATTTCTGGCTTTAGGGTTATCTTAAATTCAACATGCATCCTAAAAAGTCCCAATACAGTTTACAATCTAAAAGAGATTATTAATGCAAAATTTTGGACATTCCACTTAATTTGCTGTATACTTCTGTGATATCAACCATTTCACATATGTATTGTTTTACTTTAGCCCAGATGGCGGGCATATCGAACATTTATAACTGAAAGATATTATTAAAAATGTTACTGTTAACTGTAAGTTACCTTTTGTCTCTCTTTCATTTTCTTTGATTTCTCCCCTCACATTAAAACAAATATTACCGTCATTTTTAACAGTAAAAATGAAATTCTAATGCTATTTAAGGTTTCTTGTCATGCTTGCTACTTTGACATTACCCAATTCGTGTGCTATCATTCAAAAATTCCAAACTTCAGTTAGTACAGTTGTAACAGACTAGCTTAGCATAATTTCAATTGCGTAAATAGGGAGCGCATTCTGAGGAACCCCGAGATCCTAAATTTCATTTAAGTCCTATCTTAGCTACTATAACTGGTCTAAGGCTGCAGTTAGGTGCTTTTCACAGAGGAGGAGGGGGGGTTAGAATTCATAAATATTTTCATGCATTTTATATATAGTCCATGACAAAAGTTTAGGGACACGAAAGATTTTATAATTTTTATGACAACAACAACGATTTGAAGCAAATAATAATTTTAGTTTATACATTTATACGTAATTTATAAATATATAAATCATCCTGATTTGAATGTTAGCGCATTGATTTTAAATTCAATTAACATGTATATATACATTGAAATAATGCGACAAAAGTTTATGGATGACAATAAAAAATACAATTGTAATGTTAATATTTAGTGGAATTACCATGATTATATATTACTTCATACATCCGGTCTAGCATGGAGTTAACTAAAGCTTGAAAAATATCTGCAGAGGTTTCGTTCCATGTATTTTGGATAGATTCTTCTAATTCACTTATGGTGATGTATTGCTTACCGTTAGCATAAATTTTGCGAACTAAATAACCCCATAGATTTTCTATGGGATTAAGGTCTGGGCTTCGAGCCGGATAGTTAAGTTTTTCAATTCCATTCACATTTAACCAGCCATCTGTGGAACGTGAGAGATGAATAGAAGCATTGTCCTGTAGGAAAAGCCATTTTTCACCACCAACCTTACGAACTGGAGCCATAGGAAGCAAATGCTCTCTCTCTCTCTCCAAGCATAACTTGATATGCTTCAGAATTCACGCATCCATTCGCAAATCCTAAATCCACTCTTGCCATTGTACCCAAATGCAGCCCAAACCACGGCAGGAAACCTCCTCCATGCTGTTTATGAGACAAGACATGTTTTTTACCTTGCAAATTATGCCAGTAATAGCTAATACAATCTGGCCCCATCTAAATTAAATTTTTTTTTGTCAGAAAAAATAATACTTCTCCACTTTTGAGTCCAAGTTCTATAATTTTTGACAAAATTTAAATGTGCCAGTTTGTGCTTTTTGGTAAGAGGTGGCTTTTTAGCCATTTTGTATCATACGACGTTTGGATCATTTTGGAGACGACGTTGTACGTTTCTCAGATTTTCGCTGGCAATTTGACAAGCAGATTTCTTTTCTCTTCCAGCCTTGCAACAAATTAATTTTTCTCCATAAGTAACTGTGACTTTGGGTCTTCCACTTCACCTTGCCGTGCCATATTTTTCAGGATTTTTGAGGTAATGAGAGACACATGACTTCGAACGTGCAACTTCTGTAGCAATTTGTCTTACAGTCTGCTCTGGATGCGTTGTTTTCAACTGTTCAATCGCACCACACTCTTGCAACGTTAGTTGGCGTTTTTGTCCATTTAAAAAGCAATAAAACTGATTTCAAAGCCACAATCCATAGTAAATCATTAAATTTAAAACCAAAAGACAAAATAAATTAAAATCTCCGTCACTAAAATAATGTACACAAAGTTTTAAGTCTTGTCCTTAAACTTATGCCACACCTACTTCTATAGAAAACTAATTGAAATTCTTTATTTGCGAACAACCAACCAACGCAAAAAAATAACGCATTTAATTTAGTTCCTTCTTATTGCTAAATTTGCATAAGCAACTTCTTTGTTGGACAAGGTTTAGTGTTAAAGGTTAATGCTTCAGCGATAAATGCCATCGTTAGATTAATTTGGTGGTTGAAAAAAGGACCTTGGAAATAATAAGATCGGCTTTCTGTACCCATTGGGGATGGTTAGACGACGGAGAGATATATATAGAATAGAAAACTTTTCGTTCAGGATTTTTTTATGCTTAGAAGCGATGGAAAGACAGCATGGCTCCTTGTGTCCCATGAACTAAAATAAGGGATGCAGGAAGAAAGTTTCAAATGAAGGAGGTAAAGTTCATCTTCAATATTAGCAATTTTTGCTTGGATCTGCTTAATGATAGAATGGTTAATTTGCACTTAAAAAATGTTTTGTCCAAGTGCAGATTGAGATGTAAGTTGCATTTAGGACCCAATAAAATTGGGAATAACTTTGTAGTTCCGACATTTAACAAGAAATCCGAGATGTTGAAGATGTCTACATCTTTTAACATCAAGTTTTTCAATCCTGTTTAGCTCAGGCGACAACAAAGTAGGCAAAGGCATAATGAAACACGAAATGAATGGACAAATTGGAATAAACACAAAGATATTAACAGAAAATTACTTAAATGTTGTTAAGACAAAGAGGAAAAAGAAACAAAATTAATTACCAAATTCGGGCACAGAGACACAAAGCCATAGTACATGCTGTAATCCAAATTTCCCTGACATCACGAAACAAAAAAAAATGTTGTTGTGAAAAAATAAGAAAATGCATGAAAATACAAAAAGAAATGCAAAACCAAACGAATGAAATTAAGAAAAGTAGCCAAAGATTAGATAAAGAATGTGGTGAGATTAACAAGTGCACAAGAACCACTGGCAATAAGTGTGTAAAAGATATTTTCACGGGCATGTAGCGAACTGAGATGTGGTTAAAAAGTAGGGAAAAAGCAAACAAAATTAGCATTTATTTGAAATTAACAGCAATAACATACGGTAAAGACCCAAAAAACGACGTTAGAAAATACTGCGTGAAACGAAAACAAGAAAGGTAAAATTGGCCATCTATGAAGAAACGTGTAAAATCCAACATGAAGCAACAAAAGATGGAACTGAGAAAATACTTGACAACACAATACAAGTGTAGTACTTTCAAAAACATATGGCAATCAAAGACATGACATCATATGGCTTGTTGTGGCAAAGAATTTGATAATTTGACAATCAAACTGAGCACCAATAAAATGATTAAGAAGGCAACAAATTAACACAGTTGAATAATAAATTTAATCGTTCACAGCTGTTTCAATAGCCCTGGACTATTTTCGTCAGACAACGACCTTTTTGAGGCCATACATATAATCGCTAAGGCAGATATCGCCGTTAGTGACCAGTTGACGTCTAATTTAATTTCTCCCTTTTGTAAGAACTTTCTCCCCAACTTCGAACAATAATTCTTCATCCGGTGTTTCTACTGACTCACGACGTATTTCATCCCATGCAGAATGATTTTATACTGTCCAGGAAGTTTCTTTTCCAACTCACGTTTTGCTACCAGAAGAGACGTTTCTTCAAACTTATGTTCCACTACCAGAATCGTTTCCTCTAACTCGCTTGTTTAATTTACTTTACTGTTCATTTTAACTATATCTGTAACTGCAGTTTGTAACATGGGCTGATATTACACTTGTGCTGTATCACTTGCCGTTCTGAGGAAAGTAGCTCAGGGCTATTGAAACAGCTGTAAACAAATATATCACTAAACTGTGTTAATTTGTTGGCTTCTTAATCATTTTATTAGTGTGCAGTGTCCTCGTCAAATCATATATATAAAAAAATCATATTAGAAATACAATCGCCTACATCTAAGAAATACCATACACTTTTAGATATAGTCAATTGTATTTTCAGCATTAGGTAATTTGTTTGGGCATGCAATACATAGACCATTTTTGGAGTTAATTACAATGCAATTTGATCCAAATGCATTTTTCACAAAATTTCGAAAGGTTTCCATGAGAATTCATTGCATTCTCACTGCAAAATAATGGCCAGAAATGATTATGAAGAGGGCTGCAGCTATAGCTATGACCCCAATTCGTTTCAAAGTCATTCAGTTTGGTTTAGGTTCACTGTAAATCAATACAACGTTTCATCCTCACTCTCAGCAAAACATTCATGCATACAGTGTTATGATTTCAGCTTTTCTACTCTGAAAAAAGCAATGGTAAGTTTTAAAATACTGTCACAACGTAAGTAGAGGGTACCCCAAATGTTATGGAACCAAAAGTTAGATCCAAAAGGAATGGGTCTAACATGGTTCAGGGGACAAAATGATCAATAAACTGAAACCCATCCAGATAAAATATTCCCAACCCATGATAGAACCTCTTCCGTATTTGATAATTGGAACAAAGTTCTTCATAAACCACGCTTCAGGTCGCCCTTATGTCTAAATAACTTAATGAGAGTGAACATATAAGTAAATTGGCTTAAATTAAAAAAAGAAAAAAAATGCTCTTTGTTAAAATGTAAACTAACTAATCTGGAAGTCTCAATGTGAAATTAGCAGAGTTTTACTGTATGTTACAAACCTGACCACTATAATTACTGATGGGGAGAAAAAATGAGTTGCAGTTACCGTTGAACTGCAATGGGTACATCTGGAGTGTCGATGAGCTTCACAATGGGTGGAATAATTAAATGTAAATAGTCATCCAAATTGTTGCCAAATTTCTGTAATGCCACCAGCATCTATAACAGAAAAGAATTTAGAGAATGATATACATTAAATAGCACTACATTACTTCCTAGCAATTTGAAAAAAAAAAAAAAGTCAAAGTTAATACGGTACTATAGTAATAAAATGTTTGAACCGTAATGAAGAAATACGAATCAAAATTACGAAGTTATTCGAATTTTAAATACAGAAATGAAAAAACTTACATTGTAGAACAATTTGTATAGATGCTAATAATATGCACCAAAATAGTTAATATATTTTTAGAAATGTCAAAAAATGGCAAGGAGTCAAGTTTGGAAAGTAGGGGGGCTTGCCATACCTGGGAAATGATGTGTTTGACCAAACATGTTTTAATTAGG
The DNA here is from genome assembly GCA_006491805.2 of Dysdera silvatica. NCBI lineage: Eukaryota > Metazoa > Arthropoda > Arachnida > Araneae > Dysderidae > Dysdera > Dysdera silvatica. The sequence continues at coordinate 99,722,257 of QLNU02015360.1, forward strand.
TGCAAAGAATGCACAGGTGCGTTGTCATGGTAAAGCTGCCAAAATAGCACACCCCCTTTTCAAAAACAAATCTTTGATCAAAATAGAATGTACTGATCCAACATCTTCTGAAAGCTCACGGACAGTGATACGATGGTCTTTCGTAACCAAAGATCACGCTTGGTCAACAATTTTATCATTACAGCTTGTTGAGGATCTACCGGAACTGGGATCGCTGTCTACTGAAGTTTGGCTATCTTTAAAAGGATTGTACATTCCCTAATTCATGTAACACTCATAATAACATTCTTTTCCAGAAGCCTGATGAATCTTACAAACAGTTTCAACTTGACCATCACCGAGTGTTCGACGAAACTTAATGCAATGCTGCTGCTCAAAAGGTCCAGTCATCTCTGGATAAATCAGAATGCGATAAGCAAGTAATGAACACACAAATTGACAGGCCACTTGCTAGTGATTACTGCATTACTGAGCATTGATACTGGTCTGCACATGCACTCGAAGGTTAGCAGCAACTTTCCACTAGAGGCCAGTGCCCCGACTGACTTGTTTGCTCATGAAAAATAAAGATCAGATACTTTTTGAACAACCCACGTATGTGTGTTTTGGTGTGCACATGTAACAGACAACTAAAAATCCCCCCCAGCTGACTTTATGAAAAATTTCAATTAGTTGGCAACACACACTGTGCTGTTTGTTTACGTCTTGTAGAGATGAGTTCAGGCTCATTTTTCAAGGCCTGCATCCAAAGACTCGCAATTTGAGCCTACCCGAGCCTGAAATACTTTATGGAAATTTCAGCATGAGCCTAAAACTTCAAATATAACTACGGTGAAACCCCTTCTTAACGGACACCCCGCTTGAACGGTCAGATAAAAAATTCCCCAGCAGTAACTGATTTACAGTAATGTATTTCAAACCTCTGCCTAGCCGTCATTCTCAGATACAGACGCAGACATTGTTTTCATGATTCATTCCATTAGACCAGAACCCCCTGTATGGACAAAATACGTACCTTGACAGACAAAACACAAACAAAATTGATCTTTATGGTGCTTCTCACAACAGGAAAATTAAGAATAAACAGGATAAGAGATAAGGAGAATTTTCCCTCCCACTGACAAACAGTGGTAATTTACTTGGATTCATAGGACTAATGCTTAATAAGACTTTAATAAATAAGTCATACAGTGCTACACTGAAAACTAATAAAAAATTATCAACACAAAACTATGGCATTTCAAATTTATTATTGTCGTTTACTTGGCCAGCACACAGATCCTGTAAGCATAACAACGGAAAATTTCTTTCAAATTTCCTACCTCCATCTTGATCTCTGAAGTTTGCCATTTAAGTCATTTTCACTTCGAGATGCTATTTGTTTAAACATTATTTAAATATACTGGGTTGTGCAAAAAATTATTGTTTTTTTCCCCAATAGATAACTATAATTGTATGTTTAATGTATTGAATGATGTCTATAAATTCATGAGCGCATGTGCACGATATTTGGCACTTCTATCTTCCATCACAAAAAAAAGTGTGCATATCGACAAGAAGTTATTCTTTTTATAACATTTTGGAAATGGAGAATCACTCATGAGTATTTTTGCCAAGTTTTACTTTATTACTTCCAAAATGGAAAAAATGCTGTACATACTTGTGAAAAGTTGTGTAATGTTTATGGAGACAACACCCTAATAGAACGCAAGTATCAATGTTGGTTTGCCTGTTTCCGTTCTGATGACTACAGAGCAAAAAACGCACATCACTCAGGTAGGACATTAAAGGTTGATGATCAGATAAGGGTGGTAGTTGAAGCTAATCGACGTTCCACCATCTGTGAGGTCGATGAGATACTAAAAATATCAATTGGAAGCATTTACCTTCATTTGAAATAACTGTTACATCAGTATGCTTGATATTGGATCTCGCATGAACTGAAATTCACCTCATAAAACACAAATATCTGCGATCAACTTCTGACAATCCCATCATTTCTGGATGGCATGATTACTGGCGATGAATAATGGATTGTCCATGATAATGTGAAACGAAAGAGATTGTGGAGCAAGCAAAATGAGCCTGCCCAAAATGCATCACATGCAAAAGCGACATTATTCAGGGAAAGGTGACACTCTCAATCTGATGGGATTGGAAGGGTGTAATGTTTTTTGAGCTCCTACAAAGGAATATTACAATCATTTCGGACATGTAGTGTCAATAACTTGGTATAACGAATGATGCAGTAGCAGAAAAACAGTCAAAATTGATAAATTGCAAAGGAGTGGACCTTTAGTAAGATAATACTTGACCACGAACAAGTTTGATGACTGGAGGAAAATTGTTGGAACTTGGTTGCAATGTCTTGCCTCAATCACCATATTTGCCAGACCTTGCACCATCAGACTACCATTTGTTTCTGTCCTTGCAAAATTCTTTGAGTAGAAATCATTCACTTCAGATGACCCTATTGAAAGGCATTTGGTTAAGTTCTTCGCTAATACGGAGAGGAAGATTTTCAAGAATGGGATCATGAAGCTTAGTGAAAGAGGACAGAAGGTCATCGAACAAAATGAGCAATATATCATTGATTAACATTCAGTTTTTGTATAAAATGGATGGTCTTAGAAAATCACCAGAAAAAAACGCAATGACTTTTTGGGCAACCCAATATATTAAAAAACATGGAAATTTATTTAAAAAAAAAACCCTGGAGGTATTTAATAAAAAACACTGAGAACACACACAGAACTTGAGCACACATTGCTCAGCTTGCGAAAACAGCAGTCTATACCGGCCATTAACCTTTGAATTTAAGAAGTCGTCAGAAGAATACATCCAAAACCTGCTTTTTTGCAATCAGAAATCTAGTGCATACAAGAATGTGAATTTTAACCTCCAAGGAATACAGAATAAACAGGAGGAGCTTCAAATGCAGTTTCATCAACTTTTGAAGCAGTTTGATTACCATAGGCTACTGATTTAAAAAAAAATAAAATAAAAAGTCTTACTCGCACTGTCACAACTTTTTCTGGAGAAGTGTCATGAAGGAAAACTCGGAGGATATGTGGTATGAGTTGAGGAAGGTAGACTTTAAATTCCGCTCCAAGTGCAATAACAAGTTGCTCCACAAGAAGAATAATTGTACTTTGCATTGGACTTGTAGCTGTCCAGAATTCCTAAAAAATCATGTGCAATCACAAACAAACTGAAACCATTCAAGCGAAACAACATATGCTATAATAATGAACTCGTTAAATTAATTTACATTCCAGTACAACTGTGTTTAATTGCACAGACACATGTTAATTCTTTCATCCACCTTAAAGAAATTCGAAATTTAGAAAAATGAGCAAGATTTTGTAATTCCTAGTTTTATATGGGAATTTTTACAGCTTGTAGGGAAATTCAAATAATTTTCGTCTAAAAATCATCAATAAACAAAGATGCAACGTTACCTTAAGGAGGCCAAATATGTCGTCCAAATAATTCCGAATATGCTGTTTAACGAGGTTGATGATTTGGCAAAGCTGCTGGAATGAGAACTGGAAAGAAAGAGAAGTTTAGAGTAACTACGTTGCTAAACAAGTGGCCAAGAAGTCACAAAAAACTAAAGTTACATTATTATTTATAGTGGCAAAAACTGTAAATTGCAAATTTATTTATTTATATAGTATTTTTTATTTCAATACTGCAAGTAACCAACAGTTATTTGGTTACAATAATGAAACAAAATCAAGAAGGTTTTCAAAATTTCCCATTCATTACTCTGTTAGTAATCTGGTTAAATTCATGCAAAACACATTGTTTTATGGTACAAGGGTAGAACAGATC
>QLNU02015360.1:99726193-99737225 GCA_006491805.2 Dysdera silvatica
TTAAGACAATAATGAACTGCCGGGGAAATTGGTGGCGGTAATATGCAAAAGCAGAATAGCAAATTATCTGAGAAGACGAAACAGCTCATGAAAAGGCGAAGAGATATGAAGGTGGACAATCGAAATACCAGTTCCAGGATTGAGTACATAGAACTTTGTAAAACTCTGCGCAAAAGCATGAAAGAAGACATAAGAAAATTCAACTGTGAGCTAGTAAAGGAAGCCATTGAAAATAACAAGAGCCTTAGGGTTGTTAAAGGAAGTTTATCTGTTGGGAAGAAACACATCATTGCATTAAAAGGAGAGGATGGCACCGTAACAAGAAATAGGGAAGAAATACTTAGAAGAGTTGAAGAATTCTACAAAAATCTATACGAAAGTAACAGTGAATTAAACGAAGACATTGAAATAGTCGAAGGAACAGCTCCTAAAATCTTAAAAGAAGAAGTTTCATTTGCAATAAAAAATATGAAGAAAGGAAGAGCCCCTGGTGATGATGGTATTACATTAGATATCCTAAAAGAAGCTGGAGAATATGTAGAAGACATACTTGCAAAATTCTTTACCAAATGTCTTAACAGCGGTAACATACCAAACCAATGGGATTCTGCAACAGTAATTCTTTTGCATAAAAAAGGTGATAAAGAGGATTTGAAAAATTACCGACCAATTAGCTTGTTACCTGCTATTTATAAAATCTTCACAAAAGTGCTAACACATCGCCTGCAGAAAAAATTAGATGCAGCTCAACCAAGAGAACAAGCTGGATTTCGAAGTGGATTCAGTACAGTGGACCATATTCAAGTATTAAGAGAATTAATTGAAAGAACACATGAATATGAACTTCCATTGTGTGTGGCATTTATTGACTATGAGAAGGCCTTTGACTCTATTAAAACATCAGCAGTCATCAACTCTTTAAGATCAGCAGACATCGAGGATGTGTACATTGACATGGTGAAATGTGTGTATAAAAATGCAAGTGCAAAATTTCGGTTACATAAAGATACCAAAACTATCAAAATTGGTAAAGGTGTGAGGCAGGGAGATACCATTTCTCCAAAACTTTTTACTTCAGCTTTACAGATGATTTTTCAGCAAATAAATTGGAATAACAGGGGAATAAAAATAAATGGTGAATATTTAAATCATTTGCGGTTTGCTGATGACATCGTTATTTTTTCAACGGACCCAAGACATGGTACAGGAGCTCTCAACTAGAAGTAAAGAAGTTGGACTCAAGATGAACCCACAAAAGCTAAGATCATGTTCAATAATTTTGAAACACCCAAATGGGGGAACTAGTGAAATTGACTATATCCTGGCAAACAAGAAATCAATTATTGAAGATTGCAGTGTACTGAACAGATTTAATACTGGAAGTGATCATCGAATGGTGAGATGTAAAGTGCACTTAAATACTAAATTAGAACGACAGAAGCTCATTAGGAAACAAGTAAGTAAGAGGGTGGATTTAAAGAAATTAAAAGAAAATACCGAGGCATTCAAGTTGGAATTAAAAAATCGCTTTTCTGCACTGGAAGGACTTATTGATGAAAGTGATATCTCAGAAGCAAATGAAAACATTGTTAAGACAATAGTTGAAACTGCTGGGGAAATTGGTGGTGTAACCTGTAAAAAGCACAATAGCAAATTATCTGAGAAGACGAAACAGCTCATGAAAAGGCGAAGAGATATGAAGGTGGACAATCAAAATACCAGTTCCAGGATTGAGTACATAGAACTTTGCAAAACTTTGCGCAAAAACATGAAAGAAGATATAAGAAAATTCAATTGTGAGTTAGTAAGGAAGGCCATTGAAAGCAACAAGAGCCTTAGGGTTGTTAAAGGGAGTTTGTCTATTGGGAAGAAACACATCATTGCATTAAAAGGAGAGGATGGCACTGTAACAAGAAATAGGGAAGAAATACTTAGAAGAGTTGAAGAATTCTACAGAAAGCTGTATGAGGGAAACAGTGGATTAAACGAAGACTCTGAGATAGTCGAAGGAACAGCTCCTAAAATCTTAAAAGAAGAAGTAGCATTTGCAATAAAAAGTATGAAGAAAGGAAGATCCCCTGGCGATGATGGCATTACATTAGATATCTTAAAAGAAGCTGGAGAACATGTAGAAGACATACTCGCAAAATTCTTTACCAAATGCCTCAACAGTGGTAACATACCAAACCAATGGGATTCTGCAACAGTAATTCTTTTGCATAAAAAAGGTGATAAAGAGGATTTAAAAAATTACCGACCAATTAGCTTGTTACCTGCTATTTATAAAATCTTCACAAAAGTGCTAACACATCGCCTGCAGAAAAAATTAGATGCAGCTCAACCAAGAGAACAAGCTGGATTTCGAAGTGGATTCAGTACAGTGGACCATATTCAAGTATTAAGAGAATTAATTGAAAGAACACATGAATATGAACTTCCATTGTGTGTTGCATTTATTGACTATGAGAAGGCCTTTGACTCTATAAAAACATCAGCAGTCATCAACTCTTTAAGATCAACAGACATTGAGGATGTGTACATTGACATGATGTAACGTGTGTATAAAAATGCAAGTGCAAAATTTCGGTTACATAAAGATACCAAAACTATCAAACTTGGCAAAGGGGTGAGGCAGGGAGATACCATTTCTCCAAAACTTTTTACTTCTGCTTTACAGATGATTTTTCAGCTGATAAATTGGAATAACAAGGGAATAAAAATAAATGGTGAATATTTAAATCATCTGCGGTTTGCTGATGACATTGTTATTTTTTCAACGGACCCATTGGAACTCCAAGACATGGTACAAGAGCTCTCAACTAGAAGTGAAGAAGTTGGACTCAAGATGAACCTACAAAAAACTAAGATCATGTTCAATAATTTTGTAGAGGAAACAAAAATACAAGTTGACAACATTGAGCTAGAAATTGCGGATTGATATATTTACCATGGGCAGCTGATTTCAATGGATGGCAACATTATGAAAGAACTCAACAGACTATACTATACCTTTGCCACCCACGTATTAATTACAGCTCAAACTAGAGCTTATGTAATTTTGGAGAAAAAGAGACGCTTTCCCCATCCTGGATTCGAACCAGGGTCCCTCCGTTTAGCCCGGAGTGTCTTGGACCGCTAGACGAATGAGGACAGGAAACAACGCTCTCTTTCTCCGTATGTAAAGATGTTAAGGTATTATTACCCTCCGCAGGGATAACACAATTGCCAAATATGGTCAACACAAGAAAGCCTCCGGGGCGAGATTTTTGTGAGTTTTCGTGGGGGAATTTATTATACTATAATTTTTGCCACCCACGTTTTAATTACAGCTCAAACTAGAGCTTGTGTAATTTTGGAGAAAAAGAGACGCTTTCCCCATCCTGGATTCGAACCAGGGTCCCTCCGTTTAGCCCGGAGTGTCTTGGACCGCTAGACGAATGAGGACAGGTAATAACGCTCTCTTTCTCCGTATGTAAAGGTGTTAAGGTATTATTACCCTCCGCAGGGATAACACAATTGCCAAATATGGTCAACACAAGAAAGCCTCCGGGGCGAGATTTTTGTGAGTTTTCGTGGGGGAATTTATTATACAATAATTTTTGCCACCCACGTATTAATTAGCTCAAACTAGAGCTTATTCGTTTTGGAGAAAAAGAGACGCTTTCCCCATCCTGGATTCGAACCAGGGTCCCTCCGTTTAGCCCGGAGTGTCTTGGACCGCTAGACGAATGAGGACAGGAAACAACGCTCTCTTTCTCCGTATGTAAAGGTGTTAAGGTATTATTACCCTCCGCAGGGATAACACAATTGCCAAATATGGTCAACACAAGAAAGCCTCCGGGGCGAGAATTTTGTGAGTTTTCGTGGGGGAAATTTATTATACTATAATTTTTGCCACCCACGTATATATATATAGCTCAAACTAGAGCTTTTTTGGTTTTTTTGGCTTTTTTGGTAAAAACCAAAAAAGATCTAGTTTGAGCTATAATATAAATACGTGCGTGGCAGAAATTATTGTATAATAAATTCCCCCACGAAAAACTCACAAAAATCTCGCCCCGGAGGCTTTTCTGTGTTGACCATATTTGGCAATTGTGTTATCCCTGCGGAGGGTAATAATACCTTAATAATATTGTAAAAGAACTCAACAGACGTATTAAACTTGGCTGGAGTGCATTTGGAAGAAACAGTTTTATCCTGAAGGGGAAATTGCCTTTGTGTCTAAAAAGAAAGGTCTTCAACCAGTGTGTATTGCCAGTCCTCTCTTATGGATCAGAGACATGGAGTCTAACAGTTGGAGCAATACGAAAGTTACAGACAACGCAAAGGAGCATGGAGAGGTGCATGCTTGGAATAACTAGGAGAGATCGAAAAAGAAACACTTGGGTGAGAGAGCAAACTAGAGTAGAGGACATCATTGTTAAAGTAAAAGGACTGAAATGGCGATGGGCTGGGCATATTGCAAGAAGAACTGATCAACGATGGACAACAGAAATTCTGAACTGGATTCCAAGAGACCACCGAAGACCTAGAAAACGTCCTCAAACTAGATGGGTGGATGAAATAAGAAAACAGGTTGGGGTGACGTGGAAGCGAATTGCTCAGGATAGACTTGTGTGGAAAGCATTTGGAGAGACCTTCATCCAGCAGTGGATAGATAATGGTTGAATATGATGATGATGATATATATATATATATGCCTCCGCTCAGAATTCAAGCATGCGTGTTACATAATCATAATGTCATGGTGACCTACTCCAAATTTGCATAAACAAGCCTTTGATTTCATACTTTTTTCCCCATACTTCAAATGATTCCATACTTTTTTCTCACGGTGTTGTGAGTTAAAATTAAATAATTTAAAAAATACTGCTAATTTAAATGATCCCTTTACATGTAAATTTTAGAAACAATGTATATTTTTGTAAATACACCAATTCGGTTTAATAAATTTATTTTCTTTAAAATACTTATCAATTTTTGTGAAATTTTGTAGACCATTCCAAACTTTTTTCCACGGCTTTTAGCAATTCCTTATGAATATGTCGCTTATATTCAGCTTCATTTTTTTTTTTTTTGACAATGTGGCAATTCTTAAATCTACTCTTGGTCTGTATGTATTTAAACAGGGTTTTCTAGTCGTGTTCTAATGGTAAACTCGCAAATTGCTAACCATGAGGTACTAAATAAGTGTTAACATATTTATTTGTTTCTTAAGATCATAATCTTCAATTCTTTTACAAATCTTTGTATAAAAAAAGGTTGGGAAAAGTTATAAAAAATGGCTTCACTTAAAATTTTCCCAGTTTTTGTACACGGATATCAAGTTAGCTTAATAAATTTTTGCATCGGGCATAGAGTAGTATTTAAAAAATTCCATTTATGAAATCTGTGAGTTTTGTATCATTTTCTTTTCAGCCTACAAATATAAATTTTTTCATTGTTGTATATAATAGTCAGTTCAAAAATTAATCTCCAACTCAAAAGATATCTAAACAAACAAATAATTTTTTTTATTTATTTGTCACAATGGTTGTAGTAACTTTCCATTTCACTTAGAAAATACATATATATACAATAACACTGCAATTCAATAAACCACAAATAACCACAATCCATCGTGACGAGTCACCAGTAAAAATCAAATAATTTAACAGGCTAAGGACCCTAACAATTTAATGGCGCAAAATCACCTCTTAGCAAATACTTTAAGAGTGTGTGGTATTTTATTCCAACTCCTTAAGCCCGAATATTCAATGTCCTTGTTATAAAATTCCGTTCTGATTTTTGGTAGTCTATATTGACCTTTTCTCTGGAAGCTCGATTGTTTCCATAATCTATTAATTCAATATTCTCTATATATTTATTTTCTTTTATTCTTTTGAACATTATTTTTAATATACTATAATCATATATCTGTATAATCATATGGCTGTATATAAATGGATAATATAAACCCAGTAATATATATCCGGGAACTGTTCGTGACACTTTTCTCAAAATCCCTATTCCCAAACTCACCTCCTTTTCTACTCTTTCTGTCTGCCTATTCCAATTCAAGTCCTTTATCAATGCCACCCCCAAAAAATCAATTTCCTTAGCAATTTCAATTTCTTTCTCATTTAAATAAAAATTTTCTGAATCTTCTGTTCTGTCAGTTTTCTTATTTTTTGTACTAAAAATTGATATTTTGTTTTAGATTCATTTATTTTCATTTTATTTATTTTAAACCGAAGTTCAAATTTTTTAATTACTTCATAACCAGTTCTAGTTAACTCATATTTGTCTTTTCCCCAAATAAACGCACTTTTATCATCTGCATATAATGTTAAATAGCCATCGTTTGCACTATATCATTTATATACAATAAAAACAGGAGGGGACCAAGAATGAACCCCTGGGGAACAACATATTTATTTTTAAGTGAAACATATATTATATAATTAATATGTACTATTTGCTGCCTTTCTTGAAGATAGGCATTTAGAATATTGTTAATTTTGCCTCTCATACCATAATGTGATAATGTGTCTAATAATATGTTCATATTAATTACGTCAAACCCCTTGCTTAAATCGAAAAAAATCCCCATACTAATAAAGCCATTTTCCAGAGATTTTTGTATTTTTGTTATTACATTTATCAAGGCAGTTTATGTGGATCTGCCTTTCAAGAAACCGTGTTGGCTTCTATCCAAAATTCTAAATCTATTTGTGACATCAATTAATCTGTTATTTAATGAACGCTCAAATATTTTAGCAAATACTGATAAAATTGAGATGGGTCTGTAATTTGTTTTAATATTCTTGTCACCTTTTTTATAAATCGGAACAATTTTTGTAATTTTCATTCCATCTGGTATCTTTTCCTGTTCAATAATGTCATTATAAATTATCAATAATGGTTTTAGAAAAATGTTTGCATTTTATTTGACTAGTTTTGGTTTTATTTCATCTACACCTGCTCCCTTATTTATGTTTAAAGCTTGTAAAATTTTCAGTAATTCTGATTCATTTATTTCTCTGACATACATGGTCTGGTTATTTTCTCTTTTTAAATAATGTCTGTAATCAAGTTCGTTAGTTTTATTTTTATCTAATTTAGTATCTATTTCAGTATCAAAAATATGCACATAATATTCATTCGATAAATTCGCCATTTGACGATCGTCCGTTATTAGGATACCCTCATTCACTAGTCCTAAATTTTCTTTTCTTGCCTTTGATTTTCCTATTAATTTATTTAATATTTTTCATTTATTCTTAGCATCTATATCCCTATAACAGTTTTTGTAGTATTCTTGTTTCCTTGTTAGTATTAACTTATTTATTTTGTTTCTCATTTCTCTATATTTACTCAAATAAACAAGTTTCTTCGTTCTAATAAATCTGGAGTATAATCTGTTTCTTTTTATTTCGTTTAACATTTTTTTTTGTGTCCAACCCTTATTGTAACATTTTTCTTTAATTTCTATCCATGGAAATATTTCATTTATTATTTTCTGTATCAATGTTATAAAAATGTAATATTTCTTTTTATCTTTACTTTAATCAATTTTAATTTATTTTTAAATTCGCTCATGTTTCTTGTGCATTAATTTCTAATTCTTATCTTTTTTCATACTTCCTTTCTCTCTTCCCTCTCAAAGTCAACTATTATCATTTTGTGATCACTTAATTGATAGTCATTAACTTCAATAACCACCTCATTAGTATTTGTGAAGCACAAGTCGATTAAAGTTGAAGACTGTGATGCAATACGAGTGTTTTCTTTTACTAAATTTTTCAAACCCATTGATTTCATGTTATTTATTAATAGATTACTATTACTACGCACTTTTTCTGTGTTGATATTGAAATTGCCTAGTATAAATATTATAAGGAAAGATAACTCTGCAATTCCAAATATTTCCTTTATAATTGCTGCTACTTGCACTTATAAAACAATTTTAAAGTAAACAAGAAATAAATAGAATATACTATGTATATTGTACACATAGTTAAAACTTCAACAAGATAAAGGTAAACTTAATAAAAAAAAAAAGAAAAAAAAGATAAAGGTTTTTAAAGATAAAGGTAAACTTAAACTCACATTTATTCGCAAACAGCAAAATAGATTGCCTTGACAAAAGTATGTATATTAGTGAGTTTATTTGTTCTTTATCTTTCAATAAGTTGTCAGGGAAAAAAGATCGTAAAAACTACCATCTGTCCAGTGAGTGAAATGTATAGGGCGAAACCTGATTTTTTTTTTTTTCTTCCCATACATCTAATTATAGTAATATTTTTACATACAATTTATGTTTGAATTGTTTATATTATTATTTGCTGTAAGGCGATTAAATAATAATATTAAATAATAAGGTAGGTGATGAAATAAAACGTTAATGAAAGTTCTAAATTGTTTTTAATATTTTATTTTTTTGGTTATGAAAAATATGCAATCTAATATTCATACTCAACTTTCAAATAATAATTACGTTTTTATGAATTGTGAATAAATTTTTCTAAAAAATATTCAACCTTTTTTTTTTGCAGTTTGGTATACACTGAAGTGCCAGAAAAATTGGTACACCTACCTAATATCGTGCAGCCCCCCTCCGTGCGCATGCACACAGAAGTGCCGCAACACGACGTGGCATGGACTCGACTAATGTCTGAAGGTATCCTGGAGACAATTCACACCAGGAATCCTGCAGGGCAGTCCACAAATCCATAGGAGTGCGAGGTGGTGGAGATCTCTTCTGAACAGCACGTTGCAAGGCATCCCAGATATGCTCGATAATGTTCATGTCTGGCGATTTAGGTGGCCAATGGAAGTGTCTAAAGTCAGAAGAGTGTTCCTGGAGCCACTCGGTAGCAACTCTCGATGTGTGGGGTGTCGCATTATCATGCTGAAATTGTCCAAGTCCGTCGGAATGCAAAATGGACATGAATGGGTGTAGATGATCAGACATGATGCTTACGTATGTGTCACCTGTCAGAGTTGTCTCTAGACGTATCAGGGGTCCCATATCACGCCAACTGCACACGCCCCATACCATCACAGAAGCTCCACCAGCTTGAACAGTCCCCTGTTGACATGTAGGGTCCATGGATTCATGAGGTTGTCTCCATACCCGTACACGTCCATCCGCCTGATGCAATTGGAAACGAGACTCGTCAGACCAGGCAACGTGTTTCCAGTCATCAACAGTCCAATGGCGGTGTTGGCGGGCCCAGACGAGGCGTAAAGCTTTGTGCAGTGCAGTCAACAATGGTCCACGAGTGGGCCTTTGACTCTGAAAGCCTATATCAATAAAGCTAGACCAATCAGTTTGTGCTGATTGTTAAAAAAAAATTAGCCATCGGCTTCTGTGGCCAATGTTAACTTAGGGAAAGAATCAGCCATCGGCGTAAAAAAAACATCTAAATGCCGATGTAACGCCGATATTTTTCATTGAAAAAAAAAAACGGAAAATTGTCAGATCCTAAGTTGTTATACTTTGCATTTAAAAGCATAGACGTAATCTAGCGAGGGAAAGAGGACAGTTACCCCTCCCAGTTTCTTTAGAAAAGAGGCAAAATCATGCTTTTTCTGCATACAATTTTGGATTTTTCTTCCTCTCCCCCATCCAGTTTATGCTATATTTAACCTCCAAGTTACGCCTATGTTTCAAAGTAGGTAGACTGAAAGAGCTGGCTCCAAGTTGGGGCGATCCGTGCCATTGCCTAGGGTGGCAAATTTTATGATCTCAAAATTTGAGTGCCCAGAGTTGAGCAGCGTACCTAACTAAACATGTGCACTGCAAGACTCTTCATATTTCACACAGTAATTAATTAGCATAATTGATTCATAAGCGATGTTCAAGATTGCATAGTTATTCATGTATATTTCATTTATTCTTGTAAATATTACATTTATTTTGCTCTTAAATTGGTTTAAAGTTAATGTTTATTTTTCTTCATTAGTTTTGATTTCCCACGGTTTTGCCTTTTGTCTAAACAAAAATTTTTTTTAATATTGGTTTTATTTTTTTTCTTCTAAATATCTATTTTTCTTGGTACATATTCATTTAACTTCTTGTGCATATGTATGTATTTAAACAATCATAAATACGCATGGTAAACAAGCAAGCGAGAAACACTGATCTGCCGTTGACACATGCTTAGCGTGGAATTTTAGCTTTTGCTATGAGATAGTGGATTTCACAGTGCATCTTGATTGTCGAGAGAAGAAGGAATGTTATACATGGATAGGATACCCTTGCACCAAGCATGGATTCGGTTTAGGGAAGCCATATGTTAGTTGTTTAGAAAAGCCACATGTTAATAGTTTGCCAGTATTTTTTTGCTCCTGAAAGAAAGTTTTCTTTTTAAGTGTTTCAAAATACCGTCAACAACGCCAACCAAATATTAATAAAAGCAGGATTCACAGCGGACGGACCGTATCTGTATTTTTCCTGGTTTGAAATCTCTTGTTTTTAGCAGGTTTCAATAGATGTTGCATCAGCTATTGCTTTTGCAGGGGTAGTCACAACTTAAAAAATATATAGGACATTTATGGGAAAAAAAAAATATATATAGGGTGTGTCAGTAGCACACACACACACACACACAAAAAAAAACCCACCAGGAGGGGGGGTGGCGGGGGGAAAGGGGTAAATTTCTAAGTCTTCTGATTTTTCTTGCGAAAAAAATCTTTTGCCAGACAGGTTTAAAACCAACTACTCCCACATCTGCCGTCTATGTCAATTTGACATATGCAGTACAGCAGATATTCAATTCTCACTACACAATACACACGTTATTATACCAAATGATAGGCGTAAGTTCAAATGTGAACCTGTGCCAGTGAATTAAAGGGCAACTGTTAATATACAGTAAATGCAATAATATACAGGGTTTGTCCCAAAAGTTCCCGGAATGATTTTTTTTAAAATCATTTATTCAATATCAGTTTACAATCTTTTCAGAACTTTTCAAAGTATTCTCCCCCTGCTTCGATGCACCGTTGCCAACGCTTCACCCAATCATTGAAGGCGCCCTGGAAG
>QLNU02015360.1:99741994-99753188 GCA_006491805.2 Dysdera silvatica
AATAAATTCCCCCACGAAAACTCACAAAAATCTCGCCCCGGAGGCTTTCTTGTGTTGACCATATTTGGCAATTGTGTTATCCCTGCGGAGGGTAATAATACCTTAACATCTTTACATACGGAGAAAGAGAGCGTTGTTTCCTGTCCTCATTCGTCTAGCGGTCCAAGACACTCCGGGCTAAACGGAGGGACCCTGGTTCGAATCCAGGATGGGGAAAGCGTCTCTTTTTCTCCAAAATTACATAAGCTCTAGTTTGAGCTGTAATTAATACGTGGGTGGCAAAAATTATTGTATAATAAATTCCCCCACGAAAACTCACAAAAATCTCGCCCCGGAGGCTTTCTTGTGTTGACCATATTTGGCAATTGTGTTATCCCTGCGGAGGGTAATAATACCTTACATTAGTATATTCCTTATTACTTTAGTTGTTGTATTATTATTTTATTATTATATTGTTGTATTATCTTGAAATTGATATCAATAGTTTATTTAACTTTTTATGAGTTTAAAAATAAAATCCATCCAGCACTATTCACCTTTGATTGCAAACTTTTCTTTTAGCCTCTCAGTAGTAGTAGTATAGGCAGTATTTTATAAGACTATGATAGAACATGTGATATCTTACATTCTATTTAATCTAAACATTTAGATTTGTGCTATCGTGAAGACAAATAAACTTTCAAACTGTGTAAAAATTGTGACATTTAATATAACAGAAAAAATTAAAATTCTATTTTTTGTATATTTTCTTATATTTAATCTTAATGTATGTGATATCAAAAGATAGCACTTTCAAAAAACTTTCTAACGAGACTACAATGAACGCCTTATGTGTCCGGAAACTCAAATATTAATGGGAGTCCGTTCTTTTTGGGACACACTGTATATACATATATACAACCTTTTTTTTATTGCTCTTGAGCAAAATATTTTTAACATATGTATTCATTCCTTGTAAAATTTCAAATTTTTGTCAGTATACTATTGTCACATCAAAACTGCAAAGATATTGCTGTATTTTTATATGATGTTTTTATTACTTTTCTTTCAAAGAAAAACTAATAGAAATTGCATATATGCATTTAATTTGTTACTTTCAGACGAAATTGCAAATAAGTCAAGAATTTCTAAGAAACATGATGACTTCGGACCATATCTGATGCCCGAACGTTTTTATAAGGAATTTCTGGTAAGAAAACCTGTGCTTAAAGGTGCTCAACCACAAACTTCACATTCAAAGAATGAACTTGGCCAGCAGCCAGAAACTTCGATCCCGGAGCAACTAAAGGGAATTTTGAAACATTGTCCTGATGATGAAAGGAAAGGACCAGGCACATCTTATATGTCACGTAACATTTCACAAAGTACTAAAAAATTGGTTGATGATTTAAATTTAGAAACAGAAGAACCAACCTCAAAACAATCTGCTTTAATATCTGGTGCTGAGTTATTTAAACACATAAGCGAAGTCCCCTTAGATGTAAGACGTTTTTCATTTTCTACATCTAAGGCTTCTTCTGTTGTTGAAAGGCGTCTAAAACGGAAAATGAAGCACATTGCCTCAGCTGTATGTGAGCATGAAACAGAATTTTCTTTGGAAAAAGAGGCTGAAGGTTACGCTTTTCGGACTGATATACCAAGCCTTCCTCTGGATGTTCCTACTGTATATCCGAAGTCTAGTCAATACGTTGATCTGTTAGGGGAAGTAGAAATTTCGAGACAAGGTAACGATACTCGAGAAACCTTTGATGAGCATCCATACTTACATTTACTATCAACTAGGAAGAAACGCCGTTCAGTTATAAATTTTCATGGGAAGTATGAGGAGGAGGAGCCATTATTTGGCCGTGAAATGAGAAGTCGTAATATTGAACGAACAAGAGGTTTTCGTTCATTAATCACCAAAAATGTTACTAGAACTAAATTTGAAAAGGGTTACAATGATCCAAATACAACATTAGGAGATCTCATACCCTATGTTGGACAATTTAATCGGCCACTCAGCAGGTACACTGGTGCACAGATTGTGTCTGATTGGCCTCTAAACGATGAAATTAAGAAAATTATATCATCATTAATTGAGGATGAGTCATTAATTGAGGATTTTGATTGGGATAATATTTGCGGTCCCCCGATTGAGACTATGAACTCTGATCCAGATGTTCCTATTATGTGTTCCTATTGTAAGTCTAGTAAAGATATTGATCTATTATGGGCGCAGTTACGTAAATATAGGGGAGACTCAGTTGAACGCTTTCCATTCGTATCTTTACTATCACCTGATCAAGAGCCCCTTGGACTTAATTACTTTGAACTCCGAAGTCTTTATGCTAAACATGAAAAAATGCTTTGTTCATTCATCGCCAAATATGTCACCAGAGCTAGATTTGAAAAGGCATCCAATGATCCAAATATAACATTACTGGGTCTCGTGACCAGAAAAAAGGCTTTTTTCGAGTTCACCTTCAAGCACCCTGATGTAAGTGTTTATTTTCTAAGGCCGCTAAACGATAAAGTTAAGGAATATGTATCAGCAATCATTAAGCTTAGTGAAAGTAGTCCCACGATTGAGACTACAAAGTCTGTTCCGGATATGGGGGAATTTCCATTTATAACTTTACTATCATCTGGTGAGCAGTATCCTGAACTTGATTGTCATGAAGCCCGAAATCTTTATATTGAACACGATAGAGTGCTTTGTTCATTTGTCACCAAAAATATCACCAAAGCTCAATTTGAAGAGAGATATGGAACTCCATATATGTCATCATTATTCTTTCTCATGCCTAGACTTATTGACATTTTTAAGCTCACCAACAAGCACCCTGCGTTAGTAGTTTATTTTGTAAAGCCTCTAAATGATAGAGTTAAGAAATATATATCAGCAATGCTTGCTGAAGATGAATCAATATATTTTTATGGAGATTTGGGTGCAAGTAGCAGTTTCCAGACTGTGGATCCAGAGTCTAGTCAGTATGTTGATCCATCAGAAAAGGTGCGAGTTTCTGACGCAATAATCAATCGTGAAGTCCGGGAAATTTTAGAAGAAGTAGCAGAATTAGCTGCAGATAGTTATGACGCCAAGGAAATTGTAGTAGACGTAGCAGAAGTGGCTACGGATATTCTTGAAGTCCATGAAGTTTCAGCAGAAGTAGCAAAAGTAATTACGGATACTTTTGAAGTTCGGGAAATTGTAGCTGAAGTAGCAGAAGTAACTGCAGATACTTCTGAAGTCCGGGAAATTTTAGCAGAAGCATCAGAAGTAGCAGAAGTAGTTGCGGATACTTATGGAGTCCGGGAAATTTTAGCAGAAGTAGCTGAGGGTATTTATGAAGTCCAGGACATTTTAGCAGAAGTACATCCAGATACTTATGAAGTCCAGGACATTTTAGCAAAAGTACATTCAGATACTTATGAAGTCCAGGACATTTTAGCAGATGTAGCAGAAGTATCTGCGGGTAGTTATGAAGTCGGGGACATTTTAGCAGAAGTGGCTGCTTGTGCTTATGAAGTCCGGGGCAATTTAGCAGAAGTAGCTGTGGATACTCATGGAGTTTTGGATGCAGATATTATTTCCCAGATTGAAACTGCTGTGGAGACAAAAGATCCTAAAAAATCCTATGATGAATTTTCACTCTTATATTTACTGGCAGTTACTTGGGACGAGTATGACATTGAAGATGTTCACCAATTACCTACCCGTAACATGCAGAAGCGTTATATTAAACAAAATAGAGATCTTTGTTCATTAATCAGCAAAACCGTCACCGAAGCTAGATGGGAAGAGTTTTCCAATTATCCAAGTATAGATTTATGGGATCTCATCCCTGATTTTGGATGGTACGATTACATTGTCGCTTATCCTAATGTGCTACTTGATTTGAAGAGACCTCTAAATGATAAAGTTAAGGAAATTATATCAGCATTAATTGAGAATGAACCAAAATTTGCTTATGAAGATTTGAATGTAAGTTTAAGTAGCACTGAAACATCAGAAGAGGACCAATTTACAGAAACCTATGAGGAGGGTGAAGTAATGAACCGTGAAGGCCAGCAAATTTTAGCAGAATTAGCAGAAAGAGCTGAGGATACTTATGAAGTCCAGGAAATTTTAGTAGATGTAGCAGAGGTAGCTATGGATACTTTAGAAGTCCAGGAAATTGTAGAAGTAGCTGCGGATACTTATGAAGTCCACGACATTTTAGTAGACATTGCAGAAGTAGCTACAGATACTTTTGAAGTCCAGGAAATTTTAGAAGAAGCTGTGGATACTAGTGAAGTTGTGGATACAGATATCATTTCCCAGATTGAGTCTATTCAACGTTTTGAGTTTCACAGAGACTATGTTGAACTTTTATTCCTGAATTTACTATCAGTTAAAACAGTTAAATCGGATATTGAAACGCATCATGAACTTAGTGTTATTAAACAAATATATGATGATGAGCTGTTCGATACTCATGCTGAACAAACTACAGCTCTTTGTTTATTAATCATCGAAAAGGTCAGCATAGATAGATTTAAAGAGTTATGCTCTGATCCAAGTATAACATTATGGGATTTCATACCCGATATTAAAGATTTTAGTGAGGATATCTTCAGGCACCCTAATGTACAAATTGATTATAATAGGCCTCTGAACAATAAAATTAAGAAAGTTATATCAACAATAATTGGGTGTAAACCAACATTATATAAAGGCATTTTTAAAAAATTTATAAACAATTTAGCAGAAGCAGTTGTGGATATATATGACGTTTTGGGTGCAGATGTCATTTCCCGGGTTAAAACTCCAGTGAAGGTAAAAGATCCTAAAAAATCCTATGATGAATTTTCACTCTTATATTTACTAGCAGTTATGTGGGAGGACTATGAACTTGATGATGTTCACAAATTATGTGACGATGAAATGCAGAGCCTTTATATTGAACAAAATAGAGCTCTTTGTTCATTAATTGCCAAAACCGTCACCGAAGCTAGATGGGAAGAGTTATCTAATGATCCAAGTATAGATTTATGGGATCTCATCCCCAATTTTGGATGGTATGAGTTCATCGTCACTTACCCTGATGTGCTACTTGATTTGAAGAGACCTCTGAATGATAAAGTTAAGGAAATTATATCAGCATTAATTGAGAATGAATCAAAAGATTCTGATGAAGATTTGGATGCAAGTAGCGAGGATCTATCAGAAGAGGTTCAAATTTCAGGACACGGTAAGGATGCTCAAGAAACCTCTGATGAACCTCCATTCTTACCTTTGCTATCAACTGATGAGAAACTTCATAAGTTTGATGTTGTCGAAATATCCAACCTAGAAAAAACTGATAGTGTTTATCGTAAGCATCAAGCTCTTAATTCAGAAGTCGATGAAGAGTTACTCAATGCTCCATATTTTTCCCCATCCCGTGTTATGGATATTATCCGGGATATTTATGAACACCTTCCTGAATATGCTGATATAGATATTCAGGCGATAGTCTCAGCTCCTGTTGGATGTGTCTCTATAATCGAGGATATGAGCTACATTTCCGATAAATTCCCAAGAATACTTTCAACTGCCACTGAAGACTGTTTTATCTATGACGCTGCCTCTCGAATATACAGTCTAGTTGAAAGTATCGATGATAAGTTTGATATGGATGACGTTTCCAATGTAGTATCAAGTATAGTTTCAAGTATCTCTGGAAGCAATGATAGCACTGTTTCTGTCACACAGGTAGAGTCCGTCCAATCTGTCGACTCATTGGAAGTACAGGATGCAGCTCAAGACCCTGATGACAAATAAAGACATGGTGAAGTTTCTAGTACCTATTGGGATGGGAAGAGAGATTTATCGGGTAGTCATAATTGAAGTGACCTTACTTAGGCACTCTAGGATGAGTTCTTATATATTCCATCAAAATGTGATATTTCTGCTAATTAGAACATGCAGAGAAGATTTATGATAAAATAAAAAATATAGTTCTCTTGCACATTTTCTTGCTGCTATGTGAAATTAAATCACTTTGTGGAGCATTGACTCTTACAGAGCTTGGTCATTAAGTATATCCTCTAACTCGACCATGTGCCAGATACATAATACAACATGATCGATATGTAACATTTTACATGGAATTGTATCAATGTGTCTTGATATGCTTGCCTTTATTTCAGCCAGGGAATGAGCGTTTCCATCAACACAACTACATTTTGCTTGGCCGGTTAAAAAAACTTCAGGGCGCCTTTAATTAATAATCATAAAATTTCAGAGCTTTTTAAATGTTTGCCCCACTCCCACATACACATTCGCAAGATTTGAATTCTTGTGCTTTCTAGCTATGTAGGTAGAGGGCTGGTACCTGAAAGAATGTCCGTATTATGAAAACATTTGCTCTTTAGCTGAATTAAAAGCAAGATTATCAAGAAATAATTACCATTTTATATAAATGGCTACTTGCGACTGGTGATCGCATTGCATTACATATCATATCCAGCACATAACTGACTTACAGAGTTCCCCTAGTATTGAAAACGTGTATATTTTTGGATATAAAATTCTTCTGCATGCTTTTTGTAGCACGAATATAAAATTTGGCTTAAATATCATTATTAGAATTCATCCTAGAGCTCACTCAAGTGTATCACTTTAATTTAAACTGCCCTGTACATAATCCAGTATACACAAACTGTGTTCAAAAGGAACTATTATAAATATCAAGATTTTATGCTTTAAGAGTTACTACCTGGGAAGTGTAAGAGGATAAATCTAATGTAAAAAAATTCCAAATAAAAAAG
This sequence comes from Dysdera silvatica, assembly GCA_006491805.2. Lineage (NCBI taxonomy): Eukaryota > Metazoa > Arthropoda > Arachnida > Araneae > Dysderidae > Dysdera > Dysdera silvatica. The sequence goes on from QLNU02015360.1 coordinate 99,748,772, forward strand.
TGGAGTTTGTGAGGAAAAATAGCTGCTAAGTGTACCAAGAAAGCAAAGAAGCTACTCGGCAAAGTTTCCAATGAAAAGAAAGATGTGAAGAGTTCTGTAGGGGCAAGAATTTTGATGAAAACTAAAAATTCGGATATGTATTGAATAGAAAACAATAAAAAATTGTGTTTCAGGCATGAATTACTTGATTCCAATAAAGTTCTCAAAAATACTGAAGAAGAAAAATTTACATTTAATCTCTTCTGTAAATGCTGCGGTTTTACAAGTGCTCCTGAGGAATTAAAAGGATGAAAAATGTTAGTGGAAATAAAACAGGTACAAGTTAAATGAACAGCCAAGCGGAAAGATGTCTAGTTTAAACAAATTATTCATAGGCCTTCACAAAGTGATGGTAAAAATGAGAAATCGTTTACAGAAATCGCCAAGAAGAATGAAAAAGTGAATTTAGTGCATCTAATAAGATTAAAATCAGCAGGTTAAAGAAAAAAGGCAAGTTTCTTGTTTGCTCCAGTGAAGAAAACTACATTGAATAGTCTGATTTGGTGAGAAATGTGCAATGAAGTTTAAAGACCTGAAAATTTTAAAAAGCAGGTAACGTTTTTTATGTATTAATATTAGCAAGAGCTTTGAAATACCCTCAATGGGCATTTATTTAGTTATCTTGATGGAATTTGAAATATGACATGTACTGATATTTTAATCTGTCAATGGTTTTCCTGTTGCTTGTCTTTGCAAATGCTTAGATCAGCTGCTAAAGGGATCTCAGTTTTATCTTGCTCCATATTCCATGTTGTAATGTTTGGGCTTCATAGAGAAACTAAAGGCCAATTGGCTGCTTATATTAATTTTATCAAGGTTATTATAATTTTTAATAATTTTAGAAACAAAATGCAATTTTTATCAAACAAATTTAAAATTGAAAAAGATTTAACCTTTGTATTTAATTGAATCTTAGTAAACTTTATATTTAACTAAACCTTAGTGACCTTTATATTTAACTATAGTAACTTCCATATTTAACTAAACCCTAACTAAATAAGCTGCCCTGCGGTGGCGCAATGTGGTAACGCTTTCGCTCTAGTGTGCCGTTAACCCGGGTTCGACTTCCAAGGGTGCAAAGAACGTTTACTCAGAGATTTCGTAAGGATTGCACTGCTCACTGTAGTCTGGGGTTTGGTTCATATTCCTCCGAAAACAGTAGGTCTCGGCGCAGTATGACCACTGTAGTCCTGAGCCATAAAAAAACCACAAACGAACTAAATAAGCTCACTATGCCAGACTGTTTTCGAGTTTTTTTTAGCTTTCCCTTTCGCCTTTCTTTTCACAACTCAGATAAAAATTTGTTTCATAAACAGAATATACCATATGGATGCTAAGTAAGGTGGCATCCCCAAGTGGTGCATAGGTTGCTATCTTAGCTGGTTCTACACGCCTTTACGTATGTGTAGCATATGGGTCTCCTTCCAATTAAACTCGAGTGAGTAACCTTTTATAGGTCACATGCGGGATGTCCCAAAAACATTGACCGTAGCTCTAATTCCTTAAATATTGATCCTAGACATATGTGTTAAATTGCAAAGTGGCATAAGAAAAGGTGCAGAATTTTATGAAATCGATTAAAATCGCAGAGAATTATTTTTTGAAAAAATACAAACTTTAAATTTTTATACAGTCCCTGTACACAAAATTGTCCATTTAGTAAAATGTTCCCCATACTCCAATAGGTCAATATACAAAATTTCAGCATTCTAGTGGAAAAAGAACCAGAGATATGAAGACCCAAAATAACTGACACCACTTTTTGAAGGGAGCAATGGGTACGTGCCGGGAATAGGGAATCTCATGCTTTTAAGTCACGTTATTTTGGGTTTTCATGTGTTTCTTTTTCCACTAGAATGCTGAAATTTTGTATATTGACCTATTGGAGTATGGGGCACATTTCACTTATTGGAAATTTTTGTGTACAGGGACTGTATAAAAATTTAAATTTCGTATTTCTTCAAAAAATAATCCTCTGCAACTTTAATAAATTTTATAAAATTCTGCACCTTTTTTTTACGCCGCTTTCCAATTTAATACATATGTCTAGGACATGGATGTCCAACCCATGGCACGTGTGCCACAGTTTTAACAGTAGCACGTGAAGACTTATTGAAAAATTAAAAAATTTGAAAAAATAATGTCATCTTCAGGAACTTCGTCAAAATCTGTAAAAACCCTACTTATACGCTACTGAATACAACAGCGCCGGAAAGTGGCACTGCTTGACACCAGTACAATGATGAGGTAAGACAGCGTGGTCATGGGACGAGCCCAATGGTTTGAGTTGCTTTGCTTTGGCGCCGTTGTGTCTTGCTATGGTTGTCCATTCTCGAGCGAGTGCGACACTCTGGCTGTCTAGCTCAGTTGATTTTAAACTACCGAGCAAGATGTTAAGATTAAACTGTTTTTAGATTTTGGCATCGAGTGCCGTTGTTTTACAAATTTTATTTTCACTATGTCCATGAGTAAACCTTCAACATCAAAAAGAACATATGAAGAGGATATTGCAGTTCATGATTTTAAAACTATCTGGGAAGAACAATTTTTGTTTACTCATCAAATCAAAATACTTCCAAGCCTGTTCGTTTGAAATGTGGAATTTGTGTAGCAGTGCCGAAAAAATTTAACCTGGACCGAAATTTCAAACAACTGCATAGTGATTTCAACAGCAAATATCCTGCCAGATCGCAGGCCAGGGCCCTCAATAAAATCTTTAGCCAGCCAACAATCCTTGTTCGTCAGAGAAATGACGAAATAGAAACTATGGTGAAGGCTTCTTATGAACTTTCTCTGTTGTTAGCCCGCAAGAAAAAACTCTATTCTGACTGAGAGGAGATAATGAAAAATAGCATTTTAATGTTTGCCCAAATTGTCCGTGATATAAACGTCAAAAATATGGTTGACAAAATATCTTTGTCTAGAAATATCGTCATGCGTCATATAGATGACATGGACCAGGATGCACACAAATTGTCTCTAGACTACAATGTTGCAAATACTTTTCATTAACTTTGGATGAAAGCTGTGACATCACAGACAATGTGCTGTTAAGCATATTTGGGCGTTACACGAACGATATTTTTGATATTGTGGAAGAACTTCTTGATTTGCGCCAACTAGTTTTAACCACAGGTGAAGACATTTTTAAAGAACTTAAAAATGTAATTGAAGTTAACAAAGTAGAGTGGATAAAATTAGATAGTGTTTGCGCAGATGGAGCGCCTTGCATGGTTGGCAGGATAAAAGGTTTTATTACATTGCTTGAAAATTATTTGGGAAGAAAAGTTTTAAAGTATCATTGTATTATCCATCAAGAAGCTCTTTGTGCCAAGGAATTAAACCTGTCTTCTGTTGTTGAGCCTGTAGCGATCTGTATTAAAAAAAATACGAGCTCGAGCTCTGAATCGACGATGATTTCATGAGCTTTTCCCGGAAGAGGATGGCGAGTTATTCCTTCATTGTAGTGTGTGCTGGCTTTCCAAAGGAAGTGCTCTCTCAAGATTTTGGAATTTGAGGGAGTGTGTTTTAAAACATCTGGAAGAAAACAATGAACTGCCCAGTGAGTGCTTGCTACTCAAGAATGAAGATGGGCTATGGGATTTAGCTTTTCTCACTGATATTATGGAACATTTAAATAATTTAAATTTAAGGTTACAGGGAAAAGATTGTATTTTTCCTACCCTAGTTGATCATATATCTTCTTTTATGAACAAACTTTTGCTTTTTTTTGTCTCGATTTTGGAAAAAAAAAATTAACACATTTCACATTAATGTAGGAACTAGCTACGAAAGTCAAGAATGCTCCAAACTACAATAGATTTAAAAATTTAATATCCATTTTGCAGAATTCATTCAGTACTAGGTTTGATGATTTTCAAGATAATAAAAAAAGTGCTAATCCTTTCACAAATCCCTTTTTAATTTCTGCAAGACGTCAATTGTTACCTTTCTGAAATCCAAATCGAAATTATTGACCAACAGCACCATACTACACTGAAAAACAAATACAAGGAACTTATTTCAACTGCAAGTGATCCAAATTATATTGAATTTTGGAAATTCGTACCAACAAGCAATTTTCCAAATTTACAAGGTTTGGCTGTCAGATATTGATGTAGGTCTGGATCAACATATGTTTTTAAACAAATGTTTTCTATTATGAACATAATAAAATCAAAATATCATTCAAGATTAACTGATATGCACCTAAAACGCTTAATTTTGTTAGCATCTTTAGGAACTAATCCTAATATAGATGACTTGGTAAAAAAACTACAAATTCAAAAGCCACATTAATTAGGTACTGGCTGTTTAATAATTATTTAGAATTAAATGTTTCAAGTTATTCATTTTTATTTCATACATAGCCTAACTG
>QLNU02015360.1:99778441-99809654 GCA_006491805.2 Dysdera silvatica
TGCAAGATTTTTCGTTTCGGGTTTTTTTCCACTTCGGCGAGCCCACATCCCGCCATTCCATGTTCTTCCTCTTTGATTCGGGGTCGTACCTGACGCACCAACTCTCATCGCGGGTAACAATACGATTACGGAAAGTGGGGTCATTATCTGCAATGTCAATGAATTCCCCGCATGCGTTTAAACATTCTTGTTTTTGTTCTGCACACAAATCATGAGGCACTAGAAGCGAGCAAAGTTTACGATTACCCAATTTCTCAGTTAAAATTGCAAACGTTTTGCCAACACTAACTCCAATCTCCTCCACTAATATTCGCACTGTCTGTCGATGGTCTTTGACTAATAGCCCCTTCAATTTTTGAATGTGATTCTCATCATTCGCAGTAGTGGATCTTCTACTTCGTTAGAGGTCTTCCACGCTGTCACGGCATTCATGAAACCATCGATACCATTCGTACACACACTTTAAAGATACAATATCTTGTCCATACACCGCTAAAAGCATTTGATGACAATCTTTTGCTGACTTTCCGAGCTTAAAACCATATATTGACATGTTGATCCATGTTTTTGTTTTTTACAAAGCCACTACACTATGATGCACTTCCAACTTACGTATAAGAAAATAAAATGTCCGAACGAAACACTGCTTGTCTAAACAACAACACACATACAGCTGTATGCACACTTTACTACGCATATCAACTTTTACCAGCAGGCGAAGATCATTCACTGAACTTTTTAAATGGAGGTTGTATATACACACACATATATCAGTTTCAGTGATGAGATTAATTAATGATAAAAATCATGAACCTTTCTCAACACCCCCCACCTCCCTCTACTATCTATTGAAACTTCCTTAAAGCTCAGTGAAATTGGGGAAAAAAAAAAAAAATTCAGCAGTTTTGGCAATTCTGCCAAAAAATTCAATATAGAATTGGCAGGTTTTTTTTTTTAAAGTTTAGGAAGAAGCCGGAATTCATAAAAATTGGTATTTTACGAATCTAAATCTGCAAAAAAAAAGGTGACTCACTTCCCAGCCTGTATATATTATACATATAGCCTATTATTAAACTTCATATATTATTAAATTACAAGGGAAAATAATATATTTTACTTTAAGTATTTGTTACATTTTCATTACATGTATTAATATTTCGTATATTATAAGCAAATAGTTGACAAATAAGAAATGGATTTAATAAAATACATTTATTAAAAATAATATATTCATTATAATTTAAAAATGTTAGAGATACCAAACGGAGTATAGAAGGTGGTCTCCGAGAGAAAAAAGATTGACAGCCAGCCGCAGGTTTAAATAATTAAATATTTAACTGTGATTACGTGTATTTTATATTTTCTACTCATAGCGTGTAGTAAATCCCAGTATTGCAGTTCTGTCAGGGTCTTATCACTTCCTTAATATGTTTTAGTTTTATTATTGTCTGTGTTTTGCATAAGCATGGTTCAGACGCCTTTCCCAGTTGTCAGCAAAAATAAGCAAATCTCAACCCTCCGACCCCAAAGGTGCTTACGTAATACTTAAACGGCTCTTTTTGCCGGTGTTACATTCGTATTAACCCAGATAATCCTGAGTTTTATTTAGTCTTTTTTGTTTATAATTTCTGAATAAAATGTTGCTAAAGGGTGCTTAGACTACAAACGTTCAATTTTAATTTTGTGCAGTCCATAGGGGTCCAATAAATCGAATAGTAGCGTTATACACTTGCTGTAACTCGAGTAGTTCACTTCTTTCCAAAAAGTGTTCTGCGTCCTTCAGGAAGGACATTAGGGGTATCTGAGTTAATGAACGTGATTTCTTAAAATAATAAAATTCAGGAATAATATTAGGAATAAATTCCGATAAAAAAAAAACCTTGATCAGATTTCTGGCAGAAATCGCTGTCTATTTGCTTTATATAAAATCCGTGTAGTCGACTCCCCAGCTGTCTTTTCTTCACGTGACTAGGGCGGGGCTTAGCTTGAAGATCCAGAAGACAACGACACGCCTACTTGCTGGGTCTATTTTTTATATGGTCTAAGTCAGCGGTTCTTCAACTGTAGTCCGCCGGACCATATCAGGGGTCCGCAAGACTCTCCCAGTATTAACAAAAGTTCAGAAAAATACTAAGAAAAGAGCATTTGCTCTTTAATGCTAAGAATAAATTATGAGGGGACGAAAAATTCCTTCCTTAAATAGTGAAAATTAGTGATGAAACACTAGAAATAAATATGTATGATGCAAATTCCGGGCTTTAAACTTTGAGTTAATTCTTGGGGGTCCGTGAGGATGAGTGATTTATGAAGCACGTGCACGGTTCAGGAAAGTTAAAGAACTGCTGGTGTAAGTAAAAACGAGTCTACCGTCATTCTTTAAAATGGTTACACTCACGTGTCCCACGTGACTTTCCCAATGCTGGGAAAAATGCGATTTAAAAAAGCAGAAAAATTGTGAAAAACACACACACAAAAAAAAAAGTGAAAGATTCTCATGCCTGGATATGCAAAGTGATAAATAAACGTGATCCGCAGAGATAGCACATGCAGTGAGCATGAAATTTTGCAACAAAATGTTTAATTTCTTTCTATATCGAACAACACACTATCACTTATAGACACTTTACAGATACTTTTAAAGCTCAATAAAAAGTTTGTTGGGTAATTGCAGTATTTTATTTATATGCATATGCTTCTTTAATCGTTATCTTCCCTTAAAAAATATAAAATTATTACATTGAAAATTTTGTTGTTTACACTTGGGACTGCAAAAGTAACTGTTACAGTCAGGGCCGTGCTTACGGTGCTAGTGGTCCTGGGCAAAAGCAGATTTTAGCGGCCCTTAAAAATATTTTGACATAACACAACGATAAAAAGATTTACACGGGTTTAGCATTAAATCCTTCATAAAGCATAAAGTCCTTTCCTAGTCTAAACGCTGTAGGTAAAAATAAAGAGCAGATAATGAAGTTAAATTGAAAATAGGGGATAAAAATTAAATAAAATACGAATAATTTTCATTTATTATTACTCTAATTATTATAACTACTATAATTATAACGAATTAATGAAAAGCTAATTCAACGAACAAAGCCGCTTTTTTATCCTATTAGAACTTAAAAAGTAATTTTTCTAGTTTTTTGTGCTGCCACGAGTCTCTGCAGTGGCCACCACAATAAACATGATAATGTACATAGGCTCCTGATGATAACACATTTGACTAATAACACGTGTATTTATTCTGACCACCATTTAGAGGTTGCATTATGGGAAGTATGACGTCACACGCAAAAGGTGAGTTGACCAAATACTTTGTTGAAAGTATATGGGGTTGCTAAAAACTGATTTCTTGGTATTTGCACTACACATTTTGGCTGCCCTAAATTTTAGCGGCCGCCCAGCTCACAACCCCCTGGTTACAGTTACTATAGAAGCAACTGTAACTAGTTACTTTAAAATATAAGTAAATGTAACAGTTACTTTTTGCAGTAACTGTCCACAAGTATGGATTCAAACAATCCACAAAATTAAGAACATGGAATCAAATACTGTAGACTTTGGAATTCTGGTTTGGGGCCTGAGACAGAGGGAACGTAAAAGGGACAAAGGCCCGGTACAAAGGTTTTTCTAATTACAATTAAACGCATCATAAAAAAAAGAGAAAATAGTATAATATATATATATATATATAATAATAAAATAGTGTTTCTTTTTAAGACAATAGATCCTTTAAAATCATCTTGAAGTACCATTTGTATGTGTGTATAAGGAGGATATATATCATAAAAAAAAAAGAACATTGTTAACTTTTGAAAACTGTCTGAATGGGAGAGAGAGAGAGAGAACGCTGAAGTTTCTAAAGGCCCATAAACCCTACCCTTGTCTGGAGTAGTAATCCCACCATATACAAGGTGGTAGCAAAATGCGGGTAAAAAAATTGGGTATTTCCCTGATAGATTTCTAAAAATTTCCCTGATATGTTTACATCAGTGTTGTCAGCAAAATGATGAAAAATATCAAATGTACAAATGCTCTAACATGTGAAAAAGTCTATACAATTATAAAAGAAACATCAAAAATTTAAAACCAACCGTAACGCATGTAGCCATTCAATTTTTTTAAAAATAGGCATAATAATTTTGTAACATCTATGAAATCTCTAGAATACATTTTATGATTCTTTCATACCATTAATTTTCTGAAACTGCAAGTCTTCACAAACAGTTTTGAAACCAAATTACATTTATCCTGAAAAGTTAAAGTCCTAGAATAAATGAAACTGTAAATTTTTATGTCTATCAAAATTTAGATGAAAAGTACCAAAAATAATCTTTCTTGAATAGATTGAAGAACGATCATTTCTTCTTCAATTACGAGACTTTACCTTTCTGCTTCCTTCAGATTTTTTACCTTTCAGCTGAATGGTGGTGCCCCGCTTCCTTTTTAATGAGGAAAATGAACCTAAACTATTTTCCAGGGGGTGCTAAGCACCCTGGCTACGGCCCTGATGTGCAGAAGAATTATGATCTAAGAACAGATGAACCATTCAAAAGAGCAGTTCACGTTAATTTGCGGATTAGTTTTCAGCTGATGAACTAGTTTGCCCATCTCTAACATTTGCTGCCGTTTTAGCAAACAAAAATTTCCATTTTCCCAGATTTTCGTGAAATTTTCCCCAACGTTTCCAGAATTGAAAAATTACCTGATTTCCCAGTTCTGTTACCACTCTGACATAGTACAGATGTGACGTCCCGCAGCTTCATCACCAATCGGGATTCAGAAATGTGAATCTTATTGCACAGTGATTGCTTCCAGAAATGCAATTGTAAACGTATGAATATTGCGGATTATTTATGATTAAGTATCGGTTAAACATGGGGGAAAAAAAAGGAAAATAGGGATCAAATGGTAAAAAAAAGGTCTAATATAAACTTTTTCATACAAAACAGACCAACTGGGAGTCAGGTGATTACACACAAAGGTACCAAAAATCTCACAATATGAAATTTACAAGCTAAGTAAAAGAAGTTTCACCGTATGTATGATACCAGTTAGCTAGCAATTTTTTAATTGTATTTATCAAACTTTCCGTTGAGAAAGCATTTCCTTTAAAATAGATACGTAATTTAAAAGTGTTCAAATCGTCACTTTTGTTGCAAAAGCGTTATTTGTTTTAGATCACCAAGAGTTGTTGGAAGTGTTTTTATCTATATGCACTAATAAACGAAATTACTTATATAAATAATTTTGTTATAGTTTCATTAAATATGCAATTAATCAAAGTTTTAAATTTTTTATTTTTCATAAAATTTTCAACATAATTACAAGTTTAAAAATATGAACAATTTTTTAAAACATTTTGTTTTACAACATGTCAGCATTAAAGTCAAAGCAAATATGAAATACCTTACAAAGAAAAGATAAAAAATTATTAAACTAGGTCAGTCATCATCCACTAACATGAAATGTCAATTTCATTCCAACTGCAAAGCTTAATACATAAAAAATTCATTTACTTAGTGAAGTTATAATGACGCAATGCAAAGAAAATACAAGGACAAAATGTAGTTTATGTCAAAAGATATTTTTTCATACAAGGAGCTATTATAAGTTCAGGTAGTTTTGCAAGACTAGGAAAGAACCGCTAAGAATGTGGAGAAATTAACTAAAAATTCACAGTATGATATAAAATTACATCAAAGCAGATGAAAAAGAATGCTAAGTCAAAGATCTAAGTAAAAATAACTAGGTACTCTTTCCGTTGCCACAGTATTATCACAGATCTTCTCATTGTTTATGTAGCACTTTTAAGTACGCCATTTCTTAAATGACACAAGAAACTATTATAAGCATTAAAGGAAGACAGTCATGAATGCAGTGGTTTTTCTGTTTCCACCAGAAGTTTTATATCTGTATTATTTATATATATGTAGTATTTAAATATCCTACCATTGTGTGTGTTAATTGTTTTCACTAATCTTCAATACAAATTCAAGTTTAATATTTTTTCCCCTTTATATTCACCCCAGCCAAAAATTTAATAAAACTGTGAATTCAGTACTTTTTAAATTTTAATCTTTCATTTTATAAAACATGGTATTAGATGTAAAGTTACAAAAGTGTATTAAATTGGTTCAGTGAGAGAGCGCCTGTTAAATGATGAACTGTACTTACAAAACTTATAGATATATGAAATCTACACTATACAAACACAAAACTTAAAATCCAAGAAAACTGCAAATACAACTAAGTTTTCAAAATTCAAGGAATTATGGTGAAATTATAAAAAAAAATGCAATATACATAGAACACCACCTCTGTCAATTTTACAACATTTAGTATACAATTGGGTAACAATATTTTACATACAAAATTAGCACCCCATACCAAACTAGTTACTAGCCTTAGTTTTATGGCTTGAATATAGCTAAGGTAATGTGCAAAATGCGGTCTTTTAAGAAAATCTATTTAATAAAATGATACAAAAGTGTATAAAGAGTAAAATTGTTTTGGTAAACTCTAATGTTAGGTAGGTGCTTGAATGGCTGGTGTATCTCACGAATGGCAAATATGATTACATTTCCCAGAACAACTGTATTAAAGATGTACAATGAACAATGTGAAAAGCAAACTTTGGGAGATCCTCCTGCAGACAAAAATGACTGGCCGATGACCTACGGGAATGTTGATCGGTTGTACTTTTATGATGCAAGGACAGCACGGCTTAATCTGTGCCAAACAAGGTGAGACTAGATATAGTCAAGGGGAATATCGACTAGGAAGGATTATAAAACAAATGTGCATCAAATAAATGCACAAGACCAAGGGTGGTTCAATATATTATTAGGTTAGTGTTCCTAATAATTTGCATGTTCAGTCTAAATGTGAACATAAATGTTTTATTGATGTAATATTTATTTCAAAAGTAGAAACCTATTTAAACAGAACATTTTGTCACAACTCCATTTTCTATTAATTAACTGTAATAATGCACTGAAAACTTGTGTTTTTCTTTAATCATCGTTTTAAATTTCTTCTACATCAAAACTATTTTACATTCTTAATCACAAAATTGTTTTATTACTCTCTCACATATCAATAATTTAATAATGTCTTGCAAACTTATTACACAGGGTGTAAAGTAAAATCTGTATTCACCCAAATAACCTTCGAACAATAGCTCAGAGCTATAGAAGTCATAGTAAAGTGACCATGTCCAATTGGATAGGAACAATGGCAGTGCCCTCTGTAGCGAAATGTATAACTTACTACACCTAACCACGGAACTAACAGAGATACAGAAAAAAATTAAATTTTGAAGTTGTTAAATGTAAACTAGTATAAAATTACGTCATGTATGAAGAAAGGGTAAATAGAAGATTGTACATATTTGGAGAACTCAAATTTTGTCACTACCACATCATAAATAATAATTATAATAAAATTTATTTCATCGTAACTCAAATTTGTATTCGCATAGTGGAATTATGATTACTGTGCAATAATAATGCCCAATTACATTTTGCTATACAGCATCAATTAAATGGTGGAAATGTATATCTGAATGAATTTGTATTATGTATTCCTATCAATTGATGCTGGATGGTAAAATTTAATTGTGTGGTATAATATGGTGTGCACAATATGCATGATTCTACTAAGCAAGTACAAATCTGATCTATGGTGATATAACATTTTTTACTATTTATGATATGACAGCAGAAAGAATATGATTCCACCACATGAGTAGTCTTCTATTTATTCTATCAGCATAAATGTCATTTTCTGCCAATTAGTTCATGCTTAACAATTTTGTAACTTAAATTTCTTCTGTATCTCTTGGTTCCAGAGTTACAGGTGCAATAATTTCCACATTTCACAACAGAGGGCTCTTTTGTTGTTCCCATCTGATCTCAGGTGCATAACCACTTTACTACACCTAACTTTTATAGCTCCACCAGCCTTCATTTAAAAGGTTTTTTTTGGGGGGGGTGAATACGGCTTATACTTTATACACTGTATGTACTTATGTTTTATATTTAGTTCCAGTTTACTCATTGAAGTATCTTCAAAACTAACAGCACACACAAGTTTTACAACCATAAAGACCATTCAAACATCTTTAAGCATGATCATTAAAATATATTTTTGCAAAATATGGTTGGAGCATTAAATCTTTGAACAAAGACAGAAAATAGATGACAGGATTTGAATACATTTTGGTAACTGTATAATTGAATTAAGGAGTTACAAAACTTTCAATATATTTACAAATAGACTGTTTTTCTACTAATAAAAACATCTGATAAAAATATATTATCACAGATCTTCTTATTGCTTTTGACACATGGCAAGAAGAAATTTCACAGTACAAAAACATGTGCTTCTGTACAATTCTACTAAAAAGAAGAAAAATCATAATGAGAATCCAGTAATTATAGAAAGCATTATTTATTATATACCATACACTGAAAGGACAAATTATTATATACACATCCTGATAAACAATGAAAACATGAAGTTAATATAGCCAATAAGTATTAATATTTGTTTGAGTTTTACAATGCAAGAACAGCAAGGGTAATGCTTTGCTGGAACCTACCATTTTCCAAGGAACCCAAACTTCTCAAGGCCTAGGAAACCAACCCAGAAGTATGATGAGCAGGTAATATAGCTAATAAGGGACTGAAGAGAAAAATTGGCTGTTGATAATAGCAGGGATCACACTTAACAAGGTTCAGAGCAGGAAAATCCATTTTTGGAACAGAAAATTTTATTTTCATAAAAGAAAACTGTATTTTTGCACCAACGGAGGTATATATATATACACACACACACATATTATACATAGTTCAATAAATCAGAGCGAACTGAACTTACCAGTCAAAAATTGTATTCGTCTGCCTCAATAAGGAAAACCTAACTCTGAAAGCCATGTAGGATGTACCATGCTTTTAAAAAAGGCAGGGTTAACACTTGTGTGCAGGGCAAAAATGGTGAGGGAACATGCTAAAAGATCACTGTGCTCGGTATACTCATACTCTTCATATGGACATGAAGAGCAATATTGTACTGTTTATTCTTGTTCTAAAGGAATGTCTAAAAAGGTTGCATGAGGGATTCTCATTTCTGTATTTTCCTTTTGCTTGCAAAAATCATGTTATTAGCTTCATAGTTTAAATTTTATATTCATTCGTTATGCTTGTTCGTGTTGTGGGAAAAATTACAATAACAAAAAACGAAAATGTGCTACAGAGAAACGCTGGCGAATGGGAGAGTAAAAATAAACGCATTTCCCAGATTTTAGGTGAAAATAGGACTTTTAAGAACTGAAAATCATTTTTCAAAGAAATTAAGCACTTTTAAGGACAGTACAAGCCTTTGCACAATGGGAAACGTCATGTGACTAGGCTCGTTAGCACGTATGTGGTCAGTTCAATCCCATAATACAAAAAGAAATTATAGATTGACGGTGTGCGTAACTACAGAACAACAGCTAGATGCGAAAACTGAAATTTGGTGCACAAAAAACCGGCTTCGGTATAGTGCGGCGCAGGAGTATGATCACTGTTACAGTAAAGCTGTACACGCATTATGTAATATTAAATTAAAATTAGGATCAGTAGAGTACTAAAGTAAGACAATTGTCTCTCTTTTTCATGCTATTCTACTCACTTTCTCTCTCTCTCTCAAAAAATGTTTTCCAGCGTGATTGTGGATGCAGCAAAGTAAATCAACATGACTTAATCCTTCTGCAACTTTGCTCTTTAATAAAGGAGATTACTCTTTCATGAATATAGGTATGATGATATGTTCATGCATGACTATCCTTAGTAGCTTGCTGGCCAAATGATTGAGGCAGTAGACTACAGATCATTGGTTGGAATCCAAACTAAAGCATACATACATATACAGTAAGTAGAACCTGACCAAAGTGACCATCTCTGGGTCTGGTCTGCAATGGTTACCATAGACAAGTGGTCACTACACATGGCACTTTGATATAGGTATAATGACACCCACACCAGTTTTCTCTTATAAAAAGCGGCCACTTTATCAGGTTGCATGATATATGATCACTTTATTAACTCTTGCAAGTCAAAGTGTAAAAAGCTTTAATTTGAGCCAAAAATCAATGACATAGAATTTAAATTGTAGATGTGAGAATTTACATATACATGCAAAAAACATATTCACATAGCAAAAATTAGAGGATGTTAAATAAGATATGTTATGTATGTGAATACATTCTTATTTTAACCCTAAACAGCACAGGTGTGGTATACAGTACCTCACTGCGTAAACAAACCGTTGATGTATGAACATTTTTATGACAGGCACTAGCGGCTCCACATAAATTCCTTTTTTATTGAGATCTTGCCGAGGTAGGTTGCACAGATAGCTAGTTTCTGTAGATTATGTGATTTGGTGGTTCCTCGTACCCTACCTATATTGGTATTGAACTGGATTAATCTATTGCACGTTTCTCTCAATGGCTGATTCAAGCAAGTCACCTCAACCCAGGGGCACCAAGAGCCAATGCAAGCCCCCAAGCTCACTTCGACCGGCCCCATAACCCCTTCTCTGGGCCAGGACCAGTAAGATGTACCATATATTTAAACATAATCTCAGAATTGACAATTATGAAACAGGAGTTATAGAGAATGAAAAGCTACTCCTTAAAAATGAGCTTTAAACAAGACTATGCAAATCAAATAAGGCCGATAATCAAAAGTTTATGGGTTTCATATGTATAATAAATTTGAATTCAATATATAATATTTATATGTAATTCAAATTTCATATGATCGATGGAATTGAATGTCGCAGACAGCACAATCCCAGCTGTAGATTCTGAGATGATCCAATTTTTAAAAAAATTCTGTGAAATTCTGTAAAGTGGTACGATGTACGCTTGTTTCATTCCTCCCGCTTGAGATACGACGGTCAGTCTAAAAGATGATATCTTCGTCGAGAAACCACTTAAAACAAAAAGTTGCAAAAAATGCCATTAGGAACAGCACTGTTACCAAACTGAATTTCTCTCTCTCGATCGGCCGAACAGATCGCTGCCACAAACAGTGTGGCCCTAGTTCCAGAATTTCAGGAAATAGACTAACTTAAAAAGAAAATTACGACATGCCACTGGGGCATCTTTATTTTCTATGGTTTTACCTTTGTTTTCTAATGGACCACCATATCAATCATTGGATCATGCTTATTTGAGTTCTACGATGCAAGGACAATAAGGGTCACGCTGTGCCAAAATCTACAGTTTTCCAAAGATTTCAAACCTCCTAAGGCCTAGGGAATCAACCCCAGATTGCAGTGAGAAGTTTGACACTAATCTCTTTACTTTTTATGGGGAGGTACAGTTAGAAGTCGAACCCAAGATAATGGTGCACTAGGCAAACATGTTACCATAGCAGGACCCATCATTGACTGAATACAAAATTTAAGTAATTTATTCATTAAAGCTAAAATTTCAATCTGATTAGATAGTTAGCATTATTAAATATATTAATTAAATAGATCGAAACAATAATGAATTGTACACCCGCTGTCCTGTAAAAATCGTTCAACTATGGCCCCTGAATTGAACAGAATACCTTCACCATCTGCGCTAGGATGATGAGAAAGGCCCAGATTTATTACAAAGGGACAAAAAATTTAAAAAGGTGACTTTTTTTTATGCTCTTTTTTAAATTCCAGTCAATCTCCAAAGTAGAATTCCATCAATCCACCCCCCTCAGACGAGCACACCACTACTTTAACTTAAAACTATGGAACATTCACTGAAACATAACTACCTCCCCAAGCAGCGAAAAAACAAAAAAATTCATCGAATAAAATAAACAACAATGACAAAAATATCATTATTTCATAATAATGCAATCAAGAATGTCCCCCTCCCTCCCCACAGTTTGCTATTTTCCATCACAAAATATTTTCGTGGTTGGCTAGCTTAACTTTGAAGACCAAGTAGGACAACTCACCCATCTGGAAATAGCTGGGATGAACACTATATATACACAGCATAGAGTAAAATTTCACATAACAGAAATATCTAATTACGAAATATACGTAGGGGTGAGGTGTGCAAAACAGAAGCAGCTGTGCTGTCACTTCACACTTTAACTTTCTAGATTTTGGAGAAGGTGAATGCACTGGTGGTCCTCGCTTCGAAAAGAAATGCTCCAGCAAGTTTCTAGGGGAGCTCTCTTGCATGTTCCTATTATTCACAATAGGCATACAGGATTCATACACATTATGTAAAAAAAAATTCCAGGACTTTTCCAGTACTTCTTTCAAGAATTTCATTAAAATTTCCAGATAGTTTTTCCTTACGTTTTGCCCCCACCTTCAATCCAGAATTATAATGTGATTCAGCATTAGCACAAACAATAATGTAGCCAAAAAAAATTCTGGAGGGTTCTTTGGCTATATATGTGGGGGTTGGGTTCAGACAATTTTCCCATTATTGTACATAAGTAATATGCGATTTTCTCAAAAAAAAAAAAAATCTTGGGGGAGGGGTGTTAAATTATAAAACCGAAATTTTAGATTTGATAGGTTCGGAAAATATGTATGCAAATATTCTGTGAATAAAGTTCAATGAATATTTACAGAATGTGGTGTTTTAGTGATTATAGTTCCGTTGTAATTCAACAAAAAATAATATACGTATGCATGTATAGTAAGCGGAGACTGCATAGAGCTAAAAGCAGGGGTACAAATTAGGAATGGAAAGTTAGGCGTCAATGGCACCTAATGTGTTTTCCTTAGTTGCCCAACTGACTTTCTTAGCTACAATTTCAAGATTATTTATTTTGTTCCTGTAGTATTACGCTGTGTGTTCATACATATAGCACAATTACTTACAATGACGATGATAAACAAAACAGGCATTTTACAAATTATAAAGAAACAGTTATTTAAAAAAAACTTTTTAAAATCTGGTTTTCCATCTGGTCATCCATATGCTACATTTCTCCACCAAAAATTAATTGCAGGCAGTGGATCACACTCAGACGTACTTAGTCTATACAGCTTAATAAACAAGTAATCCACAGTAGGAAGTAATAGACAAAGTCTTCGTCTTTTAATTAAATTAACTAAAATCTGTTTCACATTCCACTGTACTCAAAGGAAGAATCATTACAAAATGCAAAACTTTGCTTAAATTGCAAAACGAAGATGATAGAGATTCTGACATTGAACGCTGCCAAGCAGACTCACATGAAAATTCATGCATATAACATGATGGTATACATAAAAAATGTATTTTTCTATTTGAGGGAGCTTGGTGAAAAATTGTAGATGGCCCATTTTTAAAGCCATACTATGCCCACAGTTAAAAATTAGGAGCACAACGTTGGGTATCACCAATGGAACCTAACAGTTTAACTTGGGTGCAATTAAAAAAAATCTGTCTAGATAAACACTAATTGAACGTTTTCATAACGGTGCCTTTTAATAAAGTTGACATTTTATATTCCGCCCCTGAGCAGCAGGGTCATGGTCAGAAGCGTTGACCCAGTTAACCACCCAGAAAGTCAAATTTAAATTTACGGAAAACGTAGGGGGCATTTATGAGCAATTTTATGCTAAAACGAACAAATATAATTTCGTCGATCCTAATCCTCACATGCGACAGAAAATTGCCGAGTATTGTGTGTGTGTGGGGATGTTATGATTATCTTATGTATATTATAAGATAAAATAACGAGATGTTTTTGTAAATTAATTTATTTGACAACGAAATTTTTATTCCCAATGTTTTATTTTGTGGGGAGAGTCAAGTTCAGATATAAACGAGATATACACTTTTGAGGGGAGGGCGGATAAACAAAATTTTGGAAACTTTACTACCAATTTCATTCTGCACAGGCTTCGTAATCGAAAGTTAATAGCAAACTTTAATATCAAAAATGAGCGTGAAGCCAAAGAATATCGCTTAATGTAAGCTATCCCTAAAAAACTTCCTTACAGGTAGAAAAGACTATATTGAGATGCTAGGGGAGGGAAACGAGATATCGTAGTTGGCCAAAGCCCACTAGATTGCAGAATGTGGGTTTCCTCATTAACGATGATTCTGAACTTGCGATCCGTGAGATTGGCAAAAGGAAAAATAAAGGATTGAGCAATCGAAATTTGCATTATATAAACAATAAAAATTGAAAAAGTTAGGCACTGGAAATGACAACAGGGTTGTCAAAAGAAGAGTAAAGCTCTGTGCCACTCCAACATGAAAGACATGGCTTCTATGCAAAGCAAAGTTGCCGCAGGCTGTGCAATCACTGGTCTTACATTATCCCTAAGGAAGCTTACCTTGTTATTGCCTTCTTTGTCTTTAACCTACCCTGTCCGGCAACAGTACCCAGCACTTTCCGTATGGGGAACCAAACGCTTTTGTTGGCTAGTAAATAATAAAGTGGAGCCATAACAAATTCAAAGACTGATGAGGACCTCCCACCTATTGCTAGTGTGCTAATGCTGTTTGGTATTTAGTGTTCAGTCGCCACGATAGCAAGTTACTTTTTTAAATGCCAAGGAACTGGAAATGGGTAATTAAACTTTGGAGCCTAAATTTGGCGGGGAGGAAAATTTGGCACTACAAAATATAAAGGTTAAAAGTAATTTTTACAAATGCCAAATTGAATTTCCGCGCTCTGGAAAAGTTGACGTTTTGACGCAATCTGGAGCAATTTTACAGAAATCGTTAAGTTTGGCGAATATGCCCAGCAATTTATATAAATCGAATACTACGCAGCTCAGATGGTAGAGCCTTCGCCTGTCAAGTGGAAGGTCATGGGTTCAGGTCCCACCGAACGCAGAAATATTTATTTTCTTTCGAACGTTTCACCATCTAATCACGCCATAACATCTGCGCTGGTATCACTACGCCAATAAACGTTGATTAATATTGTTGTTTAATGCTCAGTAATGTCATTTCTGTGCAGCTATCCTCCCATCCTTCCCCCCCCCCCCCCATAGGACAGACATGGTAGCCTCGAAAATCTTCAAAGTGATTACAAGTGGTAACTAGGGTCCGGCTAAAAATAGAACTTTCAGAAGGGGATATTTACTGGCAATCTGCCAATTTTTAGGGGCTGGAGATATTGGTGTATATTTGTATTTTGTTGGTTGGTTGCTTTTTGGTTTTACGGCTCAAAGACTACAGTGGTCATGCTGCGCCGGGACCTACTGTTTTCCGAGGAATCCGAACCTCTTAAGGCCTAGGGAACCAAACCCCGGACTACAGTGAGCAGTGCGATCTTTATGAGATCTCTGAGTAAGCGTTCTTTGCACTGCTGGGAGTCGAACCCGGATTAGCGGCGCACTAGGAGAACGCGTTACAACACTGCGCCACCGCAGGGCTATTCATATTTTGTATGTGGTTTTGGTGAAACTGAGCCCACTTCTGCTCTGACGTCGTGCGAGTTTAGTGCGCATGCTCCTGGACCGAAATTGCATGCACCATCCTTTGTGCGAATAATAGCAGGACACCATGTGCCATAAATAAAATCCAACCGCGTCTTTTAAAACGAGAGACAAACATCTCCTAACTTCTTAAAAATAGAATCCTTAGTTAGAAAACCTACATTGGAAGAAACTAGATGTTGAATTGGGTGTGAATTTCATGCTCGTTCTTTATGTTGATTCACACTGTGTGAAGAATGTCAGTAACAAAAATTGAAACAAACTTGCTTCAGAGAAATGGGAAACAAAACTAAGGACTTTTAGCAGATTTTGGGTGAAAATAAGGACTTTTAAGGATCGTACAAACCCTGTTTCAGAGTAAGAGTTGTTTGTAAGTTTCTGCAAATGGTTGTGATGTATTGATGGCTTTCCCATGTAGTTAGTTTCCCAAGATTCTAAGAAGAGATTATTCTTATTTGTGATATGCTGGTGTATTATTTTTGTTGAATCCTAGTCAGGTTTTTGTCCGTATTGTAAAGAATGTTTTGCCAGATGACGGAAGTCTTCTTTCACGAGTGCTTGTGATCTTTTCCTCTTGTTTTGATCATTCTTTTCGTTTGTCCTCTGTAATGTTTGTTGCAGTCTTTGCATGGTATTTGGTATATGGCACCTGTGAGATCTTCTGGTGGAACTGGATCTTTAACATTTGTAAGTTGTTTGCAAAGTGTTATGACAGGTACTCACACACTTATCTGATATAAACACATACACCCATATCATAAAAGACCCTACACAAGCAATTCAATCCAAAATGAACGCTCTCTTCCTTAAACTCTACGAATCTAAAACACTTACGTTTAATCTCTATGATTCTTTAAAATGCACTTCTGGCCGCTTATCCTCCTTCTACAGGTTACCTTAAATTCATAAACAAAATATTCTTCGCAGATCAAGTTAGCTTGTGCAGCTCTCCTACATATAACTTGTCACAACACCTCTCACGTCTAATCTCTCCTATAATCGATAGTAACGACTACACTATTTCTACTAGCCAATCCTTATGCACCTCTTTAAATAACCTACCACTTGACGATGACCTCATGGTCTCATTTGATGTAATTTCTCTCTTCATTTGAATTACCACATCACTTGCAATCAACACCACATTTACATGCCTCCAAAATGCCACATGAACACACCTCATGACATCTGCACATTATTGAAATTTTGTCTAGACTCTGCTGTATTCTCCTTAAATGGTTGTTTCTATAGACTAGTTTTTGACACTGACATGGGATTCCCAGTCTCAAGTGTCGTAGCTAACTTGGTCAAGGAGTCATTTGAAATAACTGCTTTGTTCTCGCCGAATTTTAACATTAAATTCTGGAAAAGATACATTGGTGACACATTTGTTGTACTTAAAACTAATACACTCCAAAGCTTCTTCCATCACTTAAATAACCTAAACCCAACATATAAAATTCACATACGAAACAGAACAATAAACTCCCTTTCCTAGACGTTCTTGTACAAAGGTCTTAAGATAACTCTATCTTCACCTCAGTTTACAGTAAATCCACACATATAGACAGGTATCTTCATTTTAAATTGCATCACCCAACATGCCATAAAGCCTCCATTGTTAAAACATTAAGTCTTAGAGCCAATACTCATTGCAGTAATGAAGCACTTTCAAACACAGAAACAAAACACATACATATACAGCGCATAAAAATAATGGATACCCTAAACAATTCATTCTCAGAAACCGTAGACCCAATAGTACATCTTTAAATGATACATCCCACATCCACATTCCATATATTCACGGCATTTCAGAAACAATCTCTCGCATCCTCAAGGAAGCAAATATCAAAACATTCTACTCCCCTGTCGTAACACTTCGCAAACAACTTACAAAAGTTAAAGACCCAAATCCAATGGAAGATCACACAGGTACCATATACCAATACTATGCAAAGACTGCAACAAACATTACATAGGACAAACAAAAAGAATGATCAAAAACAAGAAAAAAAGAACACAAACAAGCACTCGCGAAAGGAGACATAGCCTTACATTTGGCAGAACCAGTGGTACCAGATTGAGCTACAAATAGTGGATTGAACGATTTTTTATGTGCCCTTGCTATTGGGCGACATACTACTTCCTATGCAAAGGGTTGCCCTCCGGGAGCTACGGAACGACAAGGACCTTGTCATACTGCCAGCTGATAAAGGCCGTACTACAGTCGTCTTAAATCGTCCAGACTACTTACATAAAGTCTCTACACTCTTATCTGATACAAATACATACACCCGCATCACAAAAGACCCTACACAAACAATTCAATCCAAAATGAACTCTCTCCTTCTAAAACTCTATAAATCTAAAAAACTTACATTTAATCTCTACGACTCTTTAAAATGCACTTCCGGCCGCTTACCATCCTTCTACGGATTACCTAAAATTCATAAACAAAATATTCCTCTTAAAACTATAGTTAGTTTTTGCAGCTCTCCTACATATAACCTATCAAAATATCTTGCACGTCTACTCTCTCCTACAATCGGTAATAACGACTACACTGTTTCTACTAGCCAATCCTTCTGCACCTCTTTAAATAACCTACAACTTGACGACGACGACCTCATGGTCTCATTCGATGTAATTTCTCTCTTCACTTGCATTCCCACATCACTTGCAATCGACACCGCACTTACACGCCTCCAAAATGACACAACACTACATGAACGCACTTCACTAACACCTCACGACATCTGCACATTGTTGAAATTTTGTCTGGACTCTGCTGTGTTCTCCTCAAATGGTTCTATCTATAGACAAGTTTTTGGCACTGCCATGGGATCTCCGGTCTCAAGTGTTGTAGCTAACTTGGTCATGGAGTCATTTGAGGAAACTGCTTTGTCTTCACCGAATTTTAACATTAAATTCTGGAAAAGATACGTCGACGACACGTTTGTTGTACTTAAAACTAATACACTCCAAAGCTTCTTCCATTACCTTAATAACTTAAACTCACATATAAAATTCACATACGAAACAGAACAGAACAATAAACTCCCTTTCCTAGACGTTCTTGTACACAGATCTCACGATAACTCTATCTTCACCTCAGTTTACCGTAAACCCACACATACAGACAGATATCTCGATTTTAAATCTCATCATCCAACATGCCACAAAGCTTCCGTTGTTAAAACATTAAGTCTTAGAGCGAATTCTCACTGCAGTAATGAAACACTTTCAAACACAGAAACAAAACACATACACACGGCACTTAAAAATAATGGATACCCTAAACGATTCATTCTCAGAAACTGTAGACCCAATAGTACATCTTTAAACAATACATCTCACACCCGCATATCCATTCCATATATTCACGGCATTTCCGAAACAATCTCTCGCATCCTCAAGGAAGCAAATATCAAAACATTCTATTCCCCTGTCACAACACTTCGCAAACAACTTACAAAAGTTAAAGACCCAGTTCCACCAGAAGATCTCACAGGCGCCATATACCAAATACCATGCAAAGACTGCAACAAACATTACATAGAACAAACAAAAAGAATGATCAAAAACAAGAAAAAAAGAACACAAACAAGCACTCGCGAAAGGAGACATAGCCTTACATTTGGCAGAACCAGTGGTACCAGATTGAGCTACAAATAGTGGATTGAACGATTTTTTATGTGCCCTTGCTATTGGGCGACATGCTACTTTTCGGGCTACTTTTAATTATCTTCAGGCTATAAATCTGAAAAATAGCTACTTTCTTATTTTCATATATAAAATCACAAAATATTATTAGTATTACATAATACTGCAATAAAAATTTTGTTTTTTGAACATTTCTATTCACAGTGAATGATAGTTTCACTAAAACATAACATGTTCACATGTTCGATACTGGTTCAATTCTTGTTCCAATACTTTTTAATCACAGAGATTTTATATGTACTAAAGTGGCCATTATGTGACTCCGAAACTCATTTAACAATGCAGTTTTGTGTAAACCTTATATGCTCGAAAGTGTTTCCTGTGTCACAGTACGTAATTATAATCAAATAATACAGGGGTCATGACCTCCAAAATATATTTTTTTCACTGTAAAAAATTCCAACTTTCATGATAAATGAAGGGTGTTATTCCAAGACCATGGCAAATTCTGTCCTTGACTCCACCCCCCACCCCCAGATGAAAGTTTGTATCCACTTCTGATTATAATTATGCGTGCTTGTTCAAGTTCGGATTGTACACTTCATGACACTGTGGAAAATCGTTAACGTGGCAGTTCTTTCCACAGTTAATCTAATGTTTTTAGTTTAACTTGCGTTCCATTAAATTTTCATTATGTTTTGCATTCAGCAATGCACTGCCTATCACAAACAAGAATAGACATCTTAGAATCTTGGGAAACTTACAAACTACATGGGAAAGCCATTAATACATCACAACCACTTCCAGAAACTTACAAACAACTCTTACTCTGAAATATATGGGACTTCCCCAACATTAGGTGCCCCACAGTACAGGTTTCTCATTGGTTCCCATTGGAGGCCTTCCATTGGTTCCCACTGGGGTTTTCAACTCTGCGGGACTACTTTGATGAAGGGTTTTTCCAGAAATTTCGAGTATAAAAGAGAGACAGAAATATAATATCGCCATTACTCTTGATGAAGGACTGCTGCTGATGTGACCAAAAGACTGGGTGATCTTTTTCATTTGTTATTTTACGAGTGTTTAACCTTTGTATGTGAATATACACGTTATTGATATATAAAAATTTATTATGCAAAGTATAAACACATACTATTAAAATAGTTACAAAGGTTTTCTTTTCTCTTTGTTTCTTCTCTTTACTGTGATCCACTTGCAACAGCAAATGGACCCATTTGTTTGCGACGCTTCGGCAATGCTTGTACAACTACAATATGTGGACAAATGTTTTAATACATGAACTAGTAAATACACATTTGTTAAATATACACAAAAATACCAATTCAATTTTTAACTGTTCTGATATTGTGTTTCAAGTTAATACCATTAATGATTTATTTATTAAAGACTTAATTAAAGAAACTGCAATTTTTATAGAAGTTAAATTAAAAACTTAGCACAACTAAAATATTCTGGACTTTGATTTTGAGAAAGTACCTTATAAAACTATGGAAGAAACATGAAGGACTATGACTATGGAGGACATACAGATTGGAATTTTATACTACTTATAAGACAATGCAATTCTTTATATTTGAAATATTCTTTTAGGGAAAAAAAAACAATGCACACTCGTATATACTTTCTTTCTCAGATTGGTTGGTTGTGGTTTTATGGCGAAAGGACAGCAAGAGTCATTCTGCAGCAAACGAGGTGAGCCCAGTCATGTGTTTTTCTTTCTCAGAAGCAATTCTATACATTTATGGGTATGATTTTTTACTGAAATAATCTAATGTTAATGATGATACTAATATGAATTTCCTTTGTCTGCATATTCATGTTTTTATAGCTTTAGTCTGCATGGTGTGATCTGGGACATACGATTTAACCTAATCTTTGAACTACGACAAAGTTACTATGAATAAAACTCCACAGTGGATAAAAGACCATGACTGTAGTCATTGAAATGCTACTAATGCATGGTTATTGGAATGCTATTAATGTATAGTTATTGGAATGCCATTAATATAAAGTCATTAGAATGCAATATTACTTTTGTTAATTAAAAAGCATACCGGGTTCATCTTCAGAAGTTCCAACGTTTGACTCCATGTTCTCTTCTTTGGCATCTTCACATATTTCTGCCAATTCATCCTCTAATTCAGATAACAAACCATCATTATCCAAGGTTCCAGCAATTGCTTCCTGCACCTCCATGTAGTCTTCGAAAGACTGATTAAGAGACAGT
The DNA here is from genome assembly GCA_006491805.2 of Dysdera silvatica. Taxonomy (NCBI): domain Eukaryota; kingdom Metazoa; phylum Arthropoda; class Arachnida; order Araneae; family Dysderidae; genus Dysdera; species Dysdera silvatica. The sequence continues at coordinate 99,799,800 of QLNU02015360.1, forward strand.
AAATATAATATAGCTATTTTCTTGAGAAAAATTTGTGCATAATGTGTATGAATACATACAACAGACTGATTTATTTATGTTTTTCCCTTACTAGATAATATCCATGTTACATATAAGATTGTAAACTGAAACCCATTCGCTAATACCATAGGATTGGCAAATTTTTATCTATAAAATGTATATTACTTTTTTACATATAACTTCTTTTCTAATTTTAGAACATTTAAGCTTCATTAAACTGTTTCCCCCATTACTGAATTAGAATTTGAAAATAATTGTATTCATTTGAGGTGACTTTTTTTTCTTTCTTTTCTTTGTTTATTAATTTTAAGCTTTCAGTTTTTCCACACTGATCCAGCAGTGAGATGGCATGTCCCACATTTTTGAACAGCATCATACTTTACATACTTTTTTTCTTCAAGGTAATTTTTCCAAGAACAGAAGGAAGCACTTTTAAAATTCTTTTGAATATAAAAAAGAATATACAATTAAAAACTTTAGAATATGAGCTGTAAAAAACAATAATAATAAAATCTGTTATTCAAGTGTATTTATAATTGCTCAATTGCAATTAAAAATCAGGAAATAACGAAATTTTATGTGCTAATTGCTTATTGAATTGAATAAGCAAAATTGTTAACCAATATCATTGATTCCAAACAGGTGCTTATACTGAATAATCATATCTAATGATACTTTTCGTTATTTGAGTTTTACAATGCAAGGATAGCAATGGTCATAATGTACTGAGACGTACGTTTTTCTAAGGAAATTCAAACCTCCGCTGTCCAAGGAACCAAACTCTGCTTACAATGTGCTAAAAACGGCATGCACTTTATACCATTGAAAGTTTAACCTGTGTTAATGGCACAACAGATGAACATATCACCACTATGCGGCAGTGGACCCATATTCCCCCATCCCAAGAAATCCAAACCTGTTAAGGCCTAGGAAACCAACCCCTAGACTACAATGGGCAGTTGGTAAGTGTTTTTAGTTAGAAAAAAAAAGTAGTTAAGATTCAAACCCAGAAAGTATTACCACCCACAGAGCATTGATCTTTAGGAATGGTGACTTACATTATTGTAAATTATTGAAGATAACTTCAATTTTATTAAATTAAAATAGATTGTTATCATTAGGTAATTGAAGTTTAATGTCAAAGGAAAAGCCAGGGTCGTGTTGTGCCAAATGAGGTGAAAAAGCTTTCCATAAAAATTAAAGCTGGTAGGAAAGTAAAAAGTACATAATAAAAACAGATACTTTTGTGAAAATCAATATCAGATAAAAAGTTAAAAATGATGCTATGATAAAACGAATTACACAAAATATATCCCTCAGGTTAAATCAGTGGTTCCCAACTCAATTTAAGCCGCGGACCACTTTTCCACTTCAATTGTACCCGCGGACCACTTTGAAAAATTCTTACGAGTTAACAGCAAGATTTAATAAAATAAGGAGCTGGGTCCTTTTTTGGGGGAAATGTGTTTGTAAAATTGTTCTTTGAAAAAAGAAAAGAAATAGTAAACAGAAAAAAAACCCCAAAAATTTAATGATAATACAGTCGAACTTCATGAAGACGAATTACTTTTAATACAAACCATGGAAGCGTAAAGTTATGAGCGAGCCCCACAATAATCTGAAATAAATACAATTTTAAATATACTGTAATGTATAGAAGTACATAAAATGTGCCTCCCCTCAATAATTTTGAGAACTGTACGTTGATGATACAAACCATTTTCTGAAGTTCCATCAGATTATAAAATACTACAAATGTACTATCAATTTCATTTTTATATTTAATAATAGTAATACCTGTATGGGACACCCGGTATATGGTAACTAGAGATGGAATAAATTACTTAATATTGGACCCAGTATTTAATGAGCAATTAAAAAAAAAAGAAATCAGACATTTTATAAAAATTCTGTTGTTATAACCATTTTCGATAGCATTTTTATGGATTTAGGAAGGGAATTTCCCTAATCCGTCCACGTGGATCTACAACTACCTGCTTCTCAGATAATGCAAGCTACTGTTAACACAAATAATTTTTCTGCTCCCCACGGTGTTAGTGTTAATGAAGTTCGACTATACTATAAAGTATATTTCAAATAGGCATGCATTTTTATATGCACATGAGTTAAAAAGTGCCTTTAAAATAATTTTGCAATAATTAAAATATGATGCATATTTTATAATAATTAAATTTTTATAGAAGTGCAAACATAAACAATTGAAATTTCAATATAAATTCAGACCTTCTTCGCATCATCTACTATCTCATCTACGTCACTAAGAATTAAATCTGTAGTTAGGTAATTCTTCAATGCAGTAGTAGCAGCACTATAAGCATCAAGTATCTAAAAAACAACAACACAGGTTTATTATTTTTTTTTCAAAGCTTATTATTTTTAAACTGCATCCTACTAGGGTTTAAACTATTGGCATACGCAGGGGTTTGATGGAGTTTGTAACCCCCGTTGTGATGAAATTTTGTATAAGTACACATGAATATACGAAATTGTAGCTCCATAACCCTTCCCATACGAACTTTCTGTGTATGCCTATGATTTAAACTCAATCACAGAGGCTAACTACTACAGTGGTTAACTACAGAGTGTGTGTTTATTAGGTATTTCCTTAATCTAACATAACATATTCAAATCAGTAAATATTTTCGAAACCATTATTTTGCTTAAGCCAAATACAATGAATTAAGAAGCATAGGATTAAATCTACCAGGAAAGTGTGTTGGAATTCTATGTGCAATTATTTGGAGAGTTATATTAAGAAATGGCCAATTTTTATACAGATAGTTGAAGAAAATGGAGATGTAATAGATGCAAAAATAAACTTGAAAGTTATAAACATGGGTATAAATAGAAATGTTGAGAACATTTTCCTTCAGTTGAAACTGATTTCTGTTACTTTAAAGTTAAAAAAATAGTTGTAGTATTTCAATAGTAGAAGTCGGAAAGATCCCAAGGACCTTGCTTATGACACATCTTCGAACCTTAAGACGTTTAAAGTAAGGTATGAGCAAGTTGCATCTCCAGCTCACTATTTGACAAATTTATGAACAACAAATTTTAAAGAACTCTTGTCAAGGAGTGAGAAGGAACAAGCAATAGGTTTTGTAAAAAAGAAATACCTCATTATATTAGGCATTATTCTTACATTTATTGTCCATGCACTTCTCAATGGTGTTTTATTTGAAGAGAGCGAAATCAATTTTTACTCTTCAGTAGTGGAAATCACTGGCCCTTGTAAAAGAATATGTTGGCCAAAAGGAACTCAAAGAGACAGATTTAGGAACTATGTGCAGCTATGGGAACCTCTGCTGGGATTCAAGGGATGTTTTCCATATTTGGACTTGTGCATAGCAAGTTAAAAAATCAATTACAAATTGAGAAGGCATCAAAATTGGCATTTTTATTTAAATCTTTAAATGTTGGTTCTTAATATCATAATTGAGATCTCTAATGTATATTGTAGTCTCGATAAACAAGAAATCAAGACATCGCATGTTCGTTTTTTATGTTATTAAGAATGCCATTTAAAGTTTAATAAGAGTAAATTGAGTGTTAAAATCTTACATAAATGAAGCTGAATCAAAATTTATATTTCTTTCTGAGGTACACAATTTTAACCAGAAAAAATTTAAATAACCAAACCCAATTTAAACAAAAAAAAATTGATTTCAATAAAAAAAATCTGATTTTTTTACATCCTATTTGAACCATATCTAAGCTCAATATATTTTGAAATGTATACACCACGCTACTCTCCAACGAAGTATTTGTTTGTATGTTTTATGACACAAGGACCGTAAGGATCATGCTGTAATGGGACCTACAGATTATCAAGGAACCTAAACCTCTCAAGGTTTAGGGTACAAACCCCCAGACAACAGTGAACAGTTAGTAAGTGCTTTTTTTGTGTGTGCATAAGTTGGGAGAGTCAAACCTGAGATATCTGCACTCCAGGCAAACGCATTACCACCACACTGTTGCGTAGTATGAACTATCAGGATTCCTACTCACTTGATGAACACAATTCCTCTTCCAGGTTTTTCCTTGACTTTTCTGGCAAAATTCCTTGGCCAATCACAGCAACTTACAACTGAACTTTGGTTGTGGGAGATTTAGCTATTCAAAGCAGAAGTTCAGCAAATTTTCCCTAACTTTTTCAGGTTTGACCAGATGATCGTGTTCTTCTCTGACCTTTTCAACTAGACTACTTCAAATTCCTGGACATTTCCAGGCCTTTCAGGTATGTAATAACCTTGAACTATTTATACTCTCAAATAAATATAACTTCTTTTTGTTAGTGTGTGATATATACCAAAACACAATTCAACTACCTTAATTTAACTATGTCTACAGAACACTAGTGTACAAAACATTTAAATAATTTCCTGGAGACTCTTGGAATATGAGTAGATAATTCAGAAATATAATCTGAATAATTTTATATTACCCAATTTAACATGTAAATTTCATTTTATCACGGAGTGTGAAATAACAAAAGAGCTTTCCATTTTTATTATAGGGACTCATAGCAAGCTAAAGAAGTATTGCATTGATAAAAGAATTATACGGGATGCTATGATATAATCACGAAAATCAAACAATTAGATTATTTATTCATCAATATTTTGTGAAATAATGGCAAACTTGAATTTTAATGTATCGATTTTATTACACTACCCACATCGGTGGCATAAGGAAATGGAGGCCACAGACAATGGATATCAAAGGCACAGTCTCTCTCCTAATTAACATTAGATTGATGATCTTAAGCTACTTAACCTCCCCTGCCCATAATTTTTAACACTAGGCCAGCATTCCCACCTTCCCTCTCCAAAAAAAAAGTTTTTCAACCGTGGCTTATCTCCATGAAACCATTGTAGTAAAATAAGAAATAACCAGCAAATCTGTTCATTGGTACATTGGCTATTATAATGGAATACAGCCAAAGAAAAAATAATTATTCACGAAAAGGATGTAAACAGATTGAAAATGGAATTATGGCCGGATTTCAGATTTTGAGGTAGACATATTGCCAGATAAGTTTAAAATAAAAAAAACCCAAACTGGGTGTTTTAAATGATGAATATTTCTCTTTTTTTGTGGGTTAGAAAATGAGATTTCCAAAATGCATAACTTTTACAAGCCAATAACAGGGTGGTAACAAAATGCAGGAAAAAAATTCTCTGATTTTTACGTCCATGTTGTCAGCAAGATGATGAAAAAACCTACACAATTATAAAAGAAACAAAAATGTTTAAAAAAACCAACAAAAAAAAAACCAACATGCAACTCATGCAGCCCTCGCCTCACCGTATTGCCCCTGAATCAGTGGCAATACGTTGAGCTGAGGGTACCACACTATGATTTATGACTTTAATGAGACGTAAACAGATTGTCTACAGGGGAACGAAACTGGAGATATTACGAAGTTTAAGTTTAACACATGTATGGAATTGCATAATATCTTCGGGTGAAAAAGATAAATTTCATAAAAAGTTAATAATTAGAAGACAGATTTAGAAAAGAATTAAATAAAAAACAAAAGTAATTTTATTTACTTTAAATATTTCCATAAATACCAAAGTTTAATATCAGCCCAGCTGTGTTTGCAAAACATCCGTTTCGATCCAGTTAAAGCCGTAAATCATAGTGTAGTGCCCTCACCTTAGCATATTGTCGTCACTGGCAGAGTACGAAATTGTGATGCCTTTTCTTTCTTGTATTATTCACTTCTGCAGGAAACATGACTTTTAGTGGCAATGGCCACAATACTTAAAGTAATTGTCAGTAGTCAAGTGATTTGAGGCATATGTTAAACTTCAACTCGTAATATCTCCAGTTCTATTCAGCTCAGGAAATCTATTTTAATCTTCTTAAAATAACAATTATACAAGCCTTTTTTTCTTATGTAAAAAAATGTATAGGGTGCAATTTGAAATAAGATAGAAAAAAAGCACATTTTATAAAAGTATTTTTTTTAACACACTGTACATATTTCAATGGGATTTTTTATAATATAGAAAGATAGCACATTCAAAAATATATAAAATGACATATAAATGAACTTTTTCTGCTAAACAGAACTAGAGTTATTAAGGCTTGTACTGCCATTACGGGCACCCTGTATATTATATACAATGTCTCCCGGGGGGAGGGGGCAAATGATCGATTACGGGGTGGGATGCATGCCTGAAAGAAACACTGACTACAAGGGGTGCTGAATTGTTATCCATTTCTCCTTACTATATCCCAAGTTAAGACAGACTTGTAAAAAGAACATGTAAAAACATCTGTAGTGAAAATTTGTTTGAAATATAATTTTAGCATCAAAGAACAATTTAGACTGTCTTGTACAAAAAAATTTAAAACAAAATTAATTCAATTTTTGATATTGAAATCTTTTTGATTCTGCAATAATAAATTTTGAGAGGAAAAAAAAGAAGCCTAGAATATCTTCCGGGGTGGAGGCTAAGCCCCCTGCCCCCCAACATGTAAAAGAATTATAATCCAAGAACAGATGAGCTGTTCGAAAGAGCAGTTCACGTTGATAAACCAATTTGTCCATCTCTAACATTTGCTGCCGTTTCAGCAATCATAAATTTTCTTTTTCCCTGATTTTCGTGAAATTTTGAAAAATACCCTGACATTTCCAGAATTGAAAAACTCCCTGAGAATTCCCCCATTTCCCAGTTCTGTTACCACTCTGAATAAAATATATGGTATAATACCTACAATGAGGAAAAACTGGTGAACATGGGAGAGAATGAAGGTGTTACATAAAAACATTTTTTTCTTTTTTAAGTCACAGAGTTTACAAACTCTAAAGTTATGGATCTTGAGTTCAGATACTTAGTACATCTGGAAGCATTACTGGCTTCAAGACATCCAGAAAATTAAGAACGTGGAATCAAAAAAATTTAGATTTTAAAATTCTGGATTTGGGGACTAGGACAGGGAGAAAGAGCAAAGGCCCAAGAAGAATATTTATTTTTTGAAATGTCACTACACAGAATATGCAACGAGTGCATGGAGGGAGGGAAGTATTTCTCTACAAGCCTCTCCGAAAATAGTTTCATTTTTCTTCTGATGTTATATCATACAACCTCTGACCAATACAGCCGAACAGGCAAGTTTTTTTTAACTATTGAAAGGTTTAAGGATTCAGGAGATTGCAGTGCCAGGATCATCTGTATATTTTTAGTATGGGGAGTGCCCCCCCCCAAGGCATGTATGTACTGATTCAGGAAAACTACTGGGTCATAAAAGGTTCTGGAAAAAAACATTATATCATGACGGATGGCCGTTGCAGTCCATTTTGAAGATGTTGAAAATATTTGGCAACTTGTCTCAAGGGGGAACGAAGGGCTGATTCCCCCCCCTAGATCTGCCATTGCCCTACAATAGTTGGTTTCAATAAAACCTATCCAGGATTAAATAATTTTAAAGAGTTTTCAACATAACACAAAAATATATGTGCCTTCTATTCAATTGAAGTGCAGCAAAAATGAAACCAGTTATGACCATCAATGTCCAGTAGCGTAGCAATTCAAAAATTAAGGGCGAGGGAGGACTCAAGTGGCTTTAGAAAAAATTAGGTTACGAAATGTGAGAAAATAATGTATTTTAATAACCAATGGGGGACTTGAGCCCCCTGCCCCACTTCCTTATACCGTTGTCAATGTCTAAATCATTGATAAGTTTGGATAAATAGGATTATCCAGATGGCGACACAAATAATCCTTAAAAACTCAAAGCGAACTGAATAACAAAGGCTTTCCAAAGATTTCAAAAAATAATAATTATTATACCTTTTGGAAAAAAAAAAATAGCCAACAATAAGATCTATAGAAGTGGATTCCCAGCATTTCAGCCTCCTGCAGATAACAATAACGAGTAGGCTACAAAAATGTAAATAATAAACAAAATTCTTAAACAGTAGATTCTAGATTATTCAAACTTCGCTTAACCGAAATGACCTTCGATGTGATTTTTTTTTTTTTTTTCAAATTATATTTTTAAGTGAATACGTGGTGTTCCATCTAAAGCGATATAGAAGGGCACAACACCCTACCCTTCAATTTTTCTACCCTTGTGCCCATATGTCCCATCTAGCCCTCAGAAAATAACACATCATCCGTCCCCGATGATAATTCAAATTCCCACGTTTGAATCCAAAACGTGTGATGAAATTTGTTGATTTATAAAAATTTTATACTCCAGTATTTCATTTCCGTAATAACACTGACAGTGGTGTAGGCAGAAAGTTCATAAGGAGGGTTATAGGCTTAATGGGAGGGGTTACAGAGCTACAACTCATATATTCCTATGTTAAATATACAAAATTTCATTAATGGGGGTTACAACCCCCAAACCCCCCCTGACTATACCTCTGAACACTGATGGTTTTGGCAAAACGAGATTGCTGACGAATATTTGTAAACAAAGCACTGTTGCCAGGTTTGCAGACTTTCAACCACGGACTACTCCGACAAACGTTAGCGGTTCCACCTATTTTTGAGATCAAATTTTTGTTAAAATCAATTTGTTTGTCTTTAAGCTTTAAATTAAGCATGTTTTACATCCCTATTTTATGAAGCTTACTTGTCATACAGTATAGGATATTTGAATAAATGAAATATTATAGGATATTGTTTAACTAAATTATAGTTATATTAATTTAATTATTATTTTGTATGAAGTTGAGATTTTTTAATCTTGCCATCTGGCAACATTGACATTAGATTGCAATCACGTGCACCTTCCGCTCGCCTTTCGCATATACTTAACTCGGAACTAAACTAAAAAAAACCTCCAAAAAATGGTTACCTGCAAACAAAAACTAAATAAATTAAAACGTTGTTTAAAGGAATTAGTAGCAGTAAAGATGACGTAACCGCAGACATTCATGACGAGTATCTGTGTATTTAGAGAGCCAAAAAATGACCATTTGTGAGGTCACACGCCCTACCCTAATTTTTTCCTAGATGAAACACTAGGACATGTGTTCAATGTTTTTTGACAAAAAATGCTCATACACTGGAAATCATTTATAATAAACACTGGTTATCTGAACTTCGCTTAACCGAAATGACCTTCTATACTATTTTTTTTAATTAAGTATCCACTTAAAAAATATGGTATTTCCTCTCGCGGTTACAGATTCTCAGCCATAAAAACTTGAAATTGATGTTTGTCTATAAAATTCATACATAACTACCACGAACGAAAAAGAAAATCAAAATCAGTGACTTTTTACCGAAAATAGTAACTTTACGTGGCTTTTTTATAAATATAGTAAAGTTAGCGAATTTGCTGAAAAAAAGTAACTTTTAGTAACTCGCTCCTACCCCTGTGATTGATATTTTTAGATAACAGTTTCTAATGATCTTAATTGGGAAAATTAAGTTTAGATTCAAATTTAAGCCATTTACATTTCCAAAACAAATTTGAGCTTTTACTATTATAAAATAAAAATGTCAACCAACTTTGTAACATAGAGTTAAGTAAAAGCAGCCAAAATGCACACATGTACATTTGGCATAAGGCAATAATATCCCCCCACCCCACGTAAATCAAATAACTTTTCTTTTGAAAAGTGCTCCGTGACACAAAGTTGACAACCACCGATATAGCCACATTTGCTATCCGTGAAACATACTAGTACCTACTTACTATACACAAAGTATTTAAATACCTTTTGATATGCATTTAGCATTAGAGGTATGACAAAAAAACCAAAATGTAGTTCATTTGACTAAACGATGCATCCAACTTCTTTTACTTGAACAGAACAATCAAGGCCTGATCACCGCAAAG